>OU964983.1:247500-307500 GCA_918808275.2 Dolichovespula sylvestris | reverse complement strand
TCTAATCGAAAACGAATATAAAAAAAATAAACGAATGAAAGAGATAAATATTTGTACAAAAAATCGTAAATAATGTCACAAAACTACGAATACGTAACGAGTGTAAATAAATATATTCGTGAACGAGATCGATAATCGATTGTTCCATACGTGATTGCAAATTAGCCTATTACTAGGGGCTCTCTATATTTTCACATATCGGTACCTCACAAAGCAACACATATGATACGATTGCCAACCACGCATGCAGAGAAAGAGAAAGAGAGAGAGATAGATAGATAGAGAGAGAGAGAGAGAGAGAGAGAGAGAGAGAGAGACGTAGGAAACATCATTTAAACACAACAGAGATAGATAGAAAGAAATATATATATATATATATATATATATATATATATATTTATATGCGAGTTGTCATTGTGTTACTCACGTTACTTCGGACAGAAAAAAAAATAAAAATAAAACAAAGAGATATATGTGTGTGTGTACACACATATATATATATATGACAACAATTTTCTCGATCTAATCGAAAACGAATATAAAAATAATAAACAAATGAGAGAGAGAAATACTTGTATAAGAAATCCTAAATAATGGCACAAAACTACGAATACGTAACGAGTGTAAATAAATATATTCGTGAACGAGATCGATAATTGATTGTTTCATACGTGATTGCAAATTTGCCTATTACTAGGGGCTCTCTATATTTTCACATATCGGTACCTTACAAAGCAACACATATGATACGATTGCCAACCACGCATGCAGAGAAAGAGAAAGAGAGAGAGTGAGAGAGAGAGAGAGAGAGAGAGAGAGAGAGAGAGAGACGTAGGAAACATCATTTCAACACAACAGAGAAAGATAGGAAGAAATATATATATATATATATATATATATATATATTTATATGCGTGTTGTCATTGTGTTACTCACGTTACTTCGGACAGAAATAAAAATAAAAATAAAACAAAGAGATATATGTATGTATACGCATATATATATGTGACAAAAATTTTCTCAATCTAATCGAAAACGAATATAAAAAAAATAAACGAATGAAAGAGATAAATATTTGTACAAAAAATCGTAAATAATGTCACAAAACTACGAATACGTAACGAGTGTAAATAAATATGTTCGTGAACGAGATCGATCATCAAATGTTTCATATGTGATTGCAAATTAGCCTATTACTTGGGGCTCTCTATATTTTCACATATCGGTACCGTACAAAGCAACATATATGCTGCGATTGCCAACCACGCATGCAGAGAAAGAGAAAGAGAGAGAGATAGAGAGAGAGAGAGACAGAGAGAGAGAGAGAGAGAGAGAGAGAGAGAGAGAGAGAGACGTAAGAAACATCATTTAAACACAACAGAGATAGATAGAAAGAAATATATATATATATATATATATATATATATATATATTTATATGCGAGTTGTCATTGTGTTACTCACGTTACTTCGGACAGAAAAAAAAATAAAAATAAAACAAAGAGATATATGTGTGTGTGTACACACATATATATATATATGACAACAATTTTCTCGATCTAATCGAAAACGAATATAAAAATAATAAACGAATGAGAGAGAGAAATACTTGTATAAGAAATCCTAAATAATGGCACAAAACTACGAATACGTAACGAGTGTAAATAAATATATTCGTGAACGAGATCGATAATTGATTGTTTCATACGTGATTGCAAATTTGCCTATTACTAGGGGCTCTCTATATTTTCAAATATCGGTACCTCACAAAGCAACACATATGATACGATTGCCAACCACGCATGCAGAGAAAGAGAAAGAGAGAGAGTGAGAGAGAGAGAGAGAGAGAGAGAGAGAGAGACGTAGGAAACATCATTTCAACACAACAGAGAAAGATAGAAAGAAATATATATATATATATATATATATATATATATTTATATGCGTGTTGTCATTGTGTTACTCACGTTACTTCGGACAGAAATAAAAATAAAAATAAAACAAAGAGATATATGTATGTATACGCATACATATATGTGACAAAAATTTTCTCAATCTAATCGAAAACGAGTATAAAAAAAATAAACGAATGAAAGAGATAAATATTTGTACAAAAAATCGTAAATAATGTCACAAAACTACGAATACGTAACGAGTGTAAATAAATATGTTCGTGAACGAGATCGATCATCAAATGTTTCATATGTGATTGCAAATTAGCCTATTACTTGGGGCTCTCTATATTTTCACATATCGGTACCGTACAAAGCAACATATATGCTGCGATTGCCAACCACGCATGCAGAGAAAGAGAAAGAGAGAGAGATAGAGAGAGAGAGAAACAGAGAGAGAGAGAGAGAGAGAGAGAGAGAGAGAGACGTAGGAAACATCACTTCAACACAACAGAGAAAGATAGAAAGAAATATTTATATATATATATATATTTATATGCTAGTTGTCATTGTATTACTCACGTTACTTCGGACAGAAATAAAAATAAAAATAAAACAAAGAGATATATGTGTGTGTGTATACACATATATATATATATGACAAAAATTTTCTCGATCTAATCGAAAACGAAGATAAAAAAAATAAACGAATGAAAGAGAGAAATATTTGTATAAAAAATCGTAAATAATGCCACAAAACTACGAATACGTAACGAGTGTAAATAAATATATTCGTGAACGAGATCGATAATCGATTGTTCCATACGTGATTGCAAATTAGCCTATTACTAGGGGCTCTCTATATTTTCACATATCGGTACCTCACAAAGCAACACATATGATACGATTGCCAACCACGCATGCAGAGAAAGAGAAAGAGAGAGAGATAGATAGATAGAGAGAGAGAGAGAGAGAGAGAGAGAGAGAGAGACGTAGGAAACATCATTTAAACACAACAGAGATAGATAGAAAGAAATATATATATATATATATATATATATATATATATATATTTATATGCGAGTTGTCATTGTGTTACTCACGTTACTTCGGACAGAAAAAAAAATAAAAATAAAACAAAGAGATATATGTGTGTGTGTACACACATATATATATATATGACAACAATTTTCTCGATCTAATCGAAAACGAATATAAAAATAATAAACAAATGAGAGAGAGAAATACTTGTATAAGAAATCCTAAATAATGGCACAAAACTACGAATACGTAACGAGTGTAAATAAATATATTCGTGAACGAGATCGATAATTGATTGTTTCATACGTGATTGCAAATTTGCCTATTACTAGGGGCTCTCTATATTTTCACATATCGGTACCTTACAAAGCAACACATATGATACGATTGCCAACCACGCATGCAGAGAAAGAGAAAGAGAGAGAGTGAGAGAGAGAGAGAGAGAGAGAGAGAGAGAGAGACGTAGGAAACATCATTTCAACACAACAGAGAAAGATAGGAAGAAATATATATTTATATATATATATATATATTTATATGCGTGTTGTCATTGTGTTACTCACGTTACTTCGGACAGAAATAAAAATAAAAATAAAACAAAGAGATATATGTATGTATACGCATATATATATGTGACAAAAATTTTCTCAATCTAATCGAAAACGAATATAAAAAAAATAAACGAATGAAAGAGATAAATATTTGTACAAAAAATCGTAAATAATGTCACAAAACTACGAATACGTAACGAGTGTAAATAAATATATTCGTGAACGAGATCGATAATCGATTGTTCCATACGTGATTGCAAATTAGCCTATTACTAGGGGCTCTCTATATTTTCACATATCGGTACCTCACAAAGCAACACATATGATACGATTGCCAACCACGCATGCAGAGAAAGAGAAAGAGAGAGAGATAGATAGATAGAGAGAGAGAGAGAGAGAGAGAGAGAGAGAGAGAGACGTAGGAAACATCATTTAAACACAACAGAGATAGATAGAAAGAAATATATATATATATATATATATATATATATATATTTATATGCGAGTTGTCATTGTGTTACTCACGTTACTTCGGACAGAAAAAAAAATAAAAATAAAACAAAGAGATATATGTGTGTGTGTACACACATATATATATATATGACAACAATTTTCTCGATCTAATCGAAAACGAATATAAAAATAATAAACGAATGAGAGAGAGAAATACTTGTATAAGAAATCCTAAATAATGGCACAAAACTACGAATACGTAACGAGTGTAAATAAATATATTCGTGAACGAGATCGATAATTGATTGTTTCATACGTGATTGCAAATTTGCCTATTACTAGGGGCTCTCTATATTTTCAAATATCGGTACCGTACAAAGCAACATATATGCTACGATTGCCAGCCACGCATGCAGAGAAAGAGAAAGAGAGAGAGTGAGAGAGAGAGAGAGAGAGAGAGAGAGAGAGACGTAGGAAACATCATTTAAACACAACAGAGATAGATAGAAAGAAATATATATATATATATATATATATATATATATATTTATATGCGAGTTGTCATTGTGTTACTCACGTTACTTCGGACAGAAAAAAAAATAAAAATAAAACAAAGAGATATATGTGTGTGTGTACACACATATATATATATATGACAACAATTTTCTCGATCTAATCGAAAACGAATATAAAAATAATAAACGAATGAGAGAGAGAAATACTTGTTTAAGAAATCCTAAATAATGGCACAAAACTACGAATACGTAACGAGTGTAAATAAATATATTCGTGAACGAGATCGATAATTGATTGTTTCATACGTGATTGCAAATTTGCCTATTACTAGGGGCTCTCTATATTTTCACATATCGGTACCTCACAAAGCAACACATATGATACGATTGCCAACCACGCATGCAGAGAAAGAGAAAGAGAGAGAGTGAGAGAGAGAGAGAGAGAGAGAGAGAGAGAGAGACGTAGGAAACATCATTTCAACACAACAGAGAAAGATAGAAAGAAATATATATATATATATATATATATATTTATATGCGTGTTGTCATTGTGTTACTCACGTTACTTCGGACAGAAATAAAAATAAAAATAAAACAAAGAGATATATGTATGTATACGCATATATATATGTGACAAAAATTTTCTCAATCTAATCGAAAACGAATATAAAAAAAATAAACGAATGAAAGAGATAAATATTTGTACAAAAAATCGTAAATAATGTCACAAAACTACGAATACGTAACGAGTGTAAATAAATATGTTCGTGAACGAGATCGATCATCAAATGTTTCATATGTGATTGCAAATTAGCCTATTACTTGGGGCTCTCTATATTTTCACATATCGGTACCGTACAAAGCAACATATATGCTGCGATTGCCAACCACGCATGCAGAGAAAGAGAAAGAGAGAGAGATAGAGAGAGAGAGAAACAGAGAGAGAGAGAGAGAGAGAGAGAGAGAGAGAGACGTAGGAAACATCACTTCAACACAACAGAGAAAGATAGAAAGAAATATTTATATATATATATATATTTATATGCTAGTTGTCATTGTATTACTCACGTTACTTCGGACAGAAATAAAAATAAAAATAAAACAAAGAGATATATGTGTGTGTGTATACACATATATATATATATGACAAAAATTTTCTCGATCTAATCGAAAACGAAGATAAAAAAAATAAACGAATGAAAGAGAGAAATATTTGTATAAAAAATCGTAAATAATGCCACAAAACTACGAATACGTAACGAGTGTAAATAAATATATTCGTGAACGAGATCGATAATCGATTGTTCCATACGTGATTGCAAATTAGCCTATTACTAGGGGCTCTCTATATTTTCACATATCGGTACCTCACAAAGCAACACATATGATACGATTGCCAACCACGCATGCAGAGAAAGAGAAAGAGAGAGAGATAGATAGATAGAGAGAGAGAGAGAGAGAGAGAGAGAGAGAGAGACGTAGGAAACATCATTTAAACACAACAGAGATAGATAGAAAGAAATATATATATATATATATATATATATATATATATATATTTATATGCGAGTTGTCATTGTGTTACTCACGTTACTTCGGACAGAAAAAAAAATAAAAATAAAACAAAGAGATATATGTGTGTGTGTACACACATATATATATATATGACAACAATTTTCTCGATCTAATCGAAAACGAATATAAAAATAATAAACAAATGAGAGAGAGAAATACTTGTATAAGAAATCCTAAATAATGGCACAAAACTACGAATACGTAACGAGTGTAAATAAATATATTCGTGAACGAGATCGATAATTGATTGTTTCATACGTGATTGCAAATTTGCCTATTACTAGGGGCTCTCTATATTTTCACATATCGGTACCTTACAAAGCAACACATATGATACGATTGCCAACCACGCATGCAGAGAAAGAGAAAGAGAGAGAGTGAGAGAGAGAGAGAGAGAGAGAGAGAGAGACGTAGGAAACATCATTTCAACACAACAGAGAAAGATAGGAAGAAATATATATATATATATATATATATATATATTTATATGCGTGTTGTCATTGTGTTACTCACGTTACTTCGGACAGAAATAAAAATAAAAATAAAACAAAGAGATATATGTATGTATACGCATATATATATGTGACAAAAATTTTCTCAATCTAATCGAAAACGAATATAAAAAAAATAAACGAATGAAAGAGATAAATATTTGTACAAAAAATCGTAAATAATGTCACAAAACTACGAATACGTAACGAGTGTAAATAAATATGTTCGTGAACGAGATCGATCATCAAATGTTTCATATGTGATTGCAAATTAGCCTATTACTTGGGGCTCTCTATATTTTCACATATCGGTACCGTACAAAGCAACATATATGCTGCGATTGCCAACCACGCATGCAGAGAAAGAGAAAGAGAGAGAGATAGAGAGAGAGAGAGACAGAGAGAGAGAGAGAGAGAGAGAGAGAGAGAGAGAGAGACGTAAGAAACATCATTTAAACACAACAGAGATAGATAGAAAGAAATATATATATATATATATATATATATATATATATTTATATGCGAGTTGTCATTGTGTTACTCACGTTACTTCGGACAGAAAAAAAAATAAAAATAAAACAAAGAGATATATGTGTGTGTGTACACACATATATATATATATGACAAAAATTTTCTCGATCTAATCGAAAACGAATATAAAAATAATAAACGAATGAGAGAGAGAAATACTTGTATAAGAAATCCTAAATAATGGCACAAAACTACGAATACGTAACGAGTGTAAATAAATATATTCGTGAACGAGATCGATAATTGATTGTTTCATACGTGATTGCAAATTAGCCTATTACTAGGGGTTCTCTATATTATCACATATCGGTACCGTACAAAGCAAAATATATGCTACGATTGCCAACCACGCATGCAGAGAAAGAGAAAGAGAGAGAGATAGAGAGAGAGAGAGAGAGAGAGAGAGAGAGAGAGAGAGGGACGTAGGAAACATCATTTAAACACAACAGAGATAGATAGAAAGAAATATTTATATATATATATATATTTATATGCGAGTTGTCATTGTGTTACTCACGTTACTTCGGACAGAAAAAAAAATAAAAATAAAACAAAGAGATATATGTGTGTGTGTACACACATATATATATATATGACAACAATTTTCTCGATCTAATCGAAAACGAATATAAAAATAATAAACGAATGAGAGAGAGAAATACTTGTATAAGAAATCCTAAATAATGGCACAAAACTACGAATACGTAACGAGTGTAAATAAATATATTCGTGAACGAGATCGATAATTGATTGTTTCATACGTGATTGCAAATTTGCCTATTACTAGGGGCTCTCTATATTTTCACATATCGGTACCTTACAAAGCAACACATATGATACGATTGCCAACCACGCATGCAGAGAAAGAGAAAGAGAGAGAGTGAGAGAGAGAGAGAGAGAGAGAGAGAGAGAGACGTAGGAAACATCGTTTTAACACAGCAGAGAAAGATAGAAAGAAATATTTATATATATATATATATATATATTTATATGCGAGTTGTCATTGTGTTACTCACGTTACTTCGGACAGAAATAAAAATAAAAATAAAACAAAGAGATATATGTATGTATACGCATATATATATGTGACAAAAATTTTCTCAATCTAATCGAAAACGAATATATAAAAAATAAACGAATGAAAGAGATAAATATTTGTACAAAAAATCGTAAATAATGTCACAAAACTACGAATACGTATCGAGTGTAAATAAATATGTTCGTGAACGAGATCGATCATCAAATGTTTCATATGTGATTGCAAATTAGCCTATTACTTGGGGCTCTCTATATTTTCACATATCGGTACCGTACAAAGCAACATATATGCTGCGATTGCCAACCACGCATGCAGAGAAAGAGAAAGAGAGAGAGATAGAGAGAGAGAGAAACAGAGAGAGAGAGATAGAGAGAGAGAGAGAGAGAGAGACGTAGGAAACATCACTTCAACACAACAGAGAAAGATAGAAAGAAATATTTATATATATATATATATTTATATGCGAGTTGTCATTGTGTTACTCACGTTACTTCGGACAGAAATAAAAATAAAAATAAAACAAAGAGATATATGTGTGTGTGTATGCACATATATATATATATGACAAAAATTTTCTCGATCTAATCGAAAACGAAGATAAAAAAAATAAACGAATGAAAGAGAGAAATATTTGTATAAAAAATCGTAAATAATGCCACAAAACTACGAATACGTAACGAGTGTAAATAAATATATTCGTGAACGAGATCGATAATTGATTGTTTCATACGTGATTGCAAATTTGCCTATTACTAGGGGCTCTCTATATTTTCACATATCGGTACCTTACAAAGCAACACATATGATACGATTGCCAACCACGCATGCAGAGAAAGAGAAAGAGAGAGAGTGAGAGAGAGAGAGAGAGAGAGAGAGAGAGAGAGACGTAGGAAACATCGTTTTAACACAGCAGAGAAAGATAGAAAGAAATATTTATATATATATATATATATATATTTATATGCGAGTTGTCATTGTGTTACTCACGTTACTTCGGACAGAAAAAAAAATAAAAATAAAACAAAGAGATATATGTGTGTGTGTACACACATATATATATATGACAACAATTTTCTCGATCTAATCGAAAACGAATATAAAAATAATAAACGAATGAGAGAGAGAAATACTTGTATAAGAAATCCTAAATAATGGCACAAAACTACGAATACGTAACGAGTGTAAATAAATATATTCGTGAACGAGATCGATAATTGATTGTTTCATACGTGATTGCAAATTTGCCTATTACTAGGGGCTCTCTATATTATCACATATCGGTACCTTACAAAGCAACACATATGATACGATTGCCAACCACGCATGCAGAGAAAGAGAAAGAGAGAGAGTGAGAGAGAGAGAGAGAGAGAGAGACGTAGGAAACATCATTTCAACACCACAGAGAATGATAGAAAGAAATATATATATATAAATATATATATATATATTTATGGGCGAGATGTCATTGTGTTATTCACGTTACTTCGGACAGAAATAAAAATAAAAATAAAACAAAGAGATATATGTGTGTGTGTATACACATATATATATATGACAAAAATTTTCTCAATCTAATCGAAAACGAATATAAAAAAAATAGACGAATGAAAGAGTTAAATATATGTATAAAAAATCGTAAATAATGTCACAAAACTACGAATACGTAACGAGTGTAAATAAATATATTCGTGAACGAGATGGATAATCGATTGTTCCATACGTGATTGCAAATTAGCCTATTACTAGGGGTTCTCTATATTATCACATATCGGTACCGAACAAAGCAAAATATATGCTACGATTGCCAACCACGCATGCAGAGAAAGAGAAAGAGAGAGAGATAGAGAGAGAGAGAGAGAGAGAGAGAGAGAGAGACGTAGGAAACATCATTTAAACACAACAGAGATAGATAGAAAGAAATATTTATATATATATATATAATTATATGCTAGTTGTCATTGTGTTACTCACGTTACTTCGGACAGAAATAAAAATAAACATAAAACAAAGAGATATATGTGTGTGTGTATACACATATATATATATATGACAAAAATTTTCTCGATCTAATCGAAAACGAAGTTAAAAAAAATAAAAGAATGAAAGAGTTAAATATTTGTATAAAAAATCGTAAATAATGTCACAAAACTACGAATACGTAACGAGTGTAAATAAATATATTCGTGAACGAGATCGATAATTGATTTTTTCATACTTGATTGCAAATTTGCCTATTACTAGGGGCTCTCTATATTTTCACATATCGGTACCGTACAAAGCAACACATATGCTACGATTGCCAGCCACGCATGCAGAGAGAGAGAGTGAGAGAGAGAGAGAGAGAGAGAGAGAGAGAGAGAGACGTAGGAAACATCATTTCAACACAACAGAGAATGATAGAAAGAAATATATATATATATAAATATATATTTATGGGCGAGATGTCATTGTGTTACTCACGTTACTTCGGACAGAAATAAAAATAAAAATAAAACAAAGAGATATATGTGTGTGTGTATACACATATATATATATATGACAAAAATTTTCTCGATCTAATCGAAAACGAAGTTAAAAAAAATAAAAGAATGAAAGAGTTAAATATTTGTATAAAAAATCGTAAATAATGTCACAAAACTACGAATACGTAACGAGTGTAAATAAATATATTCGTGAACGAGATCGATAATTGATTGTTTCATACTTGATTGCAAATTTGCCTATTACTAGGGGCTCTCTATATTTTCACATATCGGTACCGTACAAAGCAACACATATGCTACGATTGCCAGCCACGCATGCAGAGAGAGAGAGTGAGAGAGAGAGAGAGAGAGAGAGAGAGAGAGACGTAGGAAACATCATTTCAACACAACAGAGATAGATAGAAAGAAATATTTATATATATATATATATATATATATATATATATATATATATTTATATGCGAGTTGTCATTGTGTAACTCACGTTACTTCGGACAGAAATAAAAATAAAATAAAACAAAGAGATATATGTGTGTGTGTATACACATATATATATATATGACAAAAATTTTCTCGATCTAATCGAAAACGAAGTTAAAAAAAATAAAAGAATGAAAGAGTTAAATATTTGTATAAAAAATCGTAAATAATGTCACAAAACTACGAATACGTAACGAGTGTAAATAAATATATTCGTGAACGAGATCGATAATTGATTGTTTCATACTTGAGTGCAAATTTGCCTATTACTAGGGGCTCTCTATATTTTCACATATCGGTACCGTACAAAGCAACACATATGATACGATTGCCAACCACGCATGCAGAGAAAGAGAAAGAGAGAGAGTGAGAGAGAGAGAGAGAGAGAGAGAGAGACGTAGGAAACATCATTTCAACACAACAGAGAAAGATAGAAAGAAATATATATATATATATATGTATTTATATGCGTGTTGTCATTGTGTTACTCACGTTACTTCGGACAGAAATAAAAATAAAAATAAAACAAAGAGATATATGTATGTATACGCATATATATATGTGACAAAAATTTTCTCAATCTAATCGAAAACGAATATAAAAAAAATAAACGAATGAAAGAGTTAAATATTTGGATAAAAAATCGTAAATAATGTCACAAAATTACGAATACGTAACTAGTGTAAATTAATATATTCGTGAACGAGATCGATAATCGATTGTTTCATACGTGATTGCTAATTAGCCTATTACTTGGGGCTCTCTATATTTTCACATATCGGTACCGAACAAAGCAAAATATATGCTACGATTGCCAACCACGCATGCAGAGAAAGAGAAAGAGAGAGAGATAGAGAGAGAGAGAGAGAGAGAGAGAGAGAGAGAGAGACGTAGGAAACATCATTTCAACACCACAGAGAATGATAGAAAGAAATATATATATATAAATATATATATATATATTTATGGGCGAGATGTCATTGTGTTATTCACGTTACTTCGGACAGAAATGAAAATAAAACAAAGAGATATATGTGTGTGTGTATACACATATATATATATGACAAAAATTTTCTCGATCTAATCGAAAACGAAGATAAAAAAAATAAACGAATGAAAGAGTTAAATATATGTATAAAAAATCGTAAATAATGTCACAAAACTACGAATACGTAACGAGTGTAAATAAATATATTCGTGAACGAGATCGATAATCGATTGTTCCATACGTGATTGCAAATTAGCCTATTACTAGGGGTTCTCTATATTATCACATATCGGTACCGAACAAAGCAAAATATATGCTACGATTGCCAACCACGCATGCAGAGAAAGAGAAAGAGAGAGAGAGAGAGAGAGAGAGAGAGAGAGAGAGAGAGAGAGAGAGAGAGAGACGTAGGAAACATCATTTAAACACAACAGAGATAGATAGAAAGAAATATTTATATATATATATATAATTATATGCTAGTTGTCATTGTGTTACTCACGTTACTTCGGACAGAAATAAAAATAAAAATAAAACAAAGAGATATATGTGTGTGTGTATACACATATATATATATATGACAAAAATTTTCTCGATCTAATCGAAAACGAAGTTAAAAAAAATAAAAGAATGAAAGAGTTAAATATATGTTTAAAAAATCGTAAATAATGTCACAAAACTACGAATACGTAACGAGTGTAAATAAATATATTCGTGAACGAGATCGATAATTGATTTTTTCATACTTGATTGCAAATTTGCCTATTACTAGGGGCTCTCTATATTATCACATATCGGTACCTTACAAAGCAACACATATGATACGATTGCCAACCACGCATGCAGAGAAAGAGAAAGAGAGAGAGTGAGAGAGAGAGAGAGAGAGAGAGACGTAGGAAACATCATTTCAACACCACAGAGAATGATAGAAAGAAATATATATATATAAATATATATATATATATTTATGGGCGAGATGTCATTGTGTTATTCACGTTACTTCGGACAGAAATAAAAATAAAAATAAAACAAAGAGATATATGTGTGTGTGTATACACATATATATATATGACAAAAATTTTCTCAATCTAATCGAAAACGAATATAAAAAAAATAGACGAATGAAAGAGTTAAATATATGTATAAAAAATCGTAAATAATGTCACAAAACTACGAATACGTAACGAGTGTAAATAAATATATTCGTGAACGAGATCGATAATCGATTGTTCCATACGTGATTGCAAATTAGCCTATTACTAGGGGTTCTCTATATTATCACATATCGGTACCGAACAAAGCGAAATATATGCTACGATTGCCAACCACGCATGCAGAGAAAGAGAAAGAGAGAGAGATAGAGAGAGAGAGAGAGAGAGAGAGAGAGAGAGACGTAGGAAACATCATTTAAACACAACAGGGATAGATAGAAAGAAATATTTATATATATATATATAATTATATGCTAGTTGTCATTGTGTTACTCACGTTACTTCGGACAGAAATAAAAATAAAAATAAAACAAAGAGATATATGTGTGTGTGTATACACATATATATATATATGACAAAAATTTTCTCGATCTAATCGAAAACGAAGTTAAAAAAAATAAAAGACTGAAAGACTTAAATATTTGTATAAAAAATCGTAAATAATGTCACAAAACTACGAATACGTAACGAGTGTAAATAAATATATTCGTGAACGAGATCGATAATTGATTTTTTCATACTTGATTGCAAATTTGCCTATTACTAGGGGCTCTCTATATTATCACATATCGGTACCTTACAAAGCAACACATATGATACGATTGCCAACCACGCATGCAGAGAAAGAGAAAGAGAGAGAGTGAGAGAGAGAGAGAGAGAGAGACGTAGGAAACATCATTTCAACACCACAGAGAATGATAGAAAGAAATATATATATATAAATATATATATATATATTTATGGGCGAGATGTCATTGTGTTATTCACGTTACTTCGGACAGAAATAAAAATAAAAATAAAACAAAGAGATATATGTGTGTTTGTATACACATATATATATATGACAAAAATTTTATCAATCTAATCGAAAACGAATATAAAAAAAATAGACGAATGAAAGAGTTAAATATATGTATAAAAAATCGTAAATAATGTCACAAAACTACGAATACGTAACGAGTGTAAATAAATATATTCGTGAACGAGATCGATAATCGATTGTTCCATACGTAATTGCAAATTAGCCTATTACTAGGGGCTCTCTATATTTTCACATATCGGTACCTTACAAAGCAACACAAATGATACGAATGCCAACCACGCATGCAGAGAAAGAGAAAGAGAGAGAGTGAGAGAGAGAGAGAGAGAGAGAGAGAGACGTAGGAAACATCATTTAAACACAACAGAGATAAATAGAAAGAAATATTTATATATATATATATATATATTTATATGCGAGTTGTCATTGTGTAACTCACGTTACTTCGGACAGAAATAAAAATAAAATAAAACAAAGAGATATATGTGTGTGTGTATACACATATATATATATATGACAAAAATTTTCTCGATCTAATCGAAAACGAAGATAAAAAAAATAAACGAATGAAAGAGTTAAATATTTGGATAAAAAATCGTAAATAATGTCACAAAATTACGAATACGTAACTAGTGTAAATTAATATATTCGTGAACGAGATCGATAATCGATTGTTTCATACGTGATTGCTAATTAGCCTATTACTTGGGGCTCTCTATATTTTCACATATCGGTACCGAACAAAGCAAAATATATGCTACGATTGCCAACCACGCATGCAGAGAAAGAGAAAGAGAGAGAGATAGAGAGAGAGAGAGAGAGAGAGAGAGAGAGAGAGAGAGACGTAGGAAACATCATTTCAACACAACAGAGAATGATAGAAAGAAATATATATATATAAATATATATATATATATTTATGGGCGAGATGTCATTGTGTTATTCACGTTACTTCGGACAGAAATAAAAATAAAAATAAAACAAAGAGATATATGTGTGTGTGTATACACATATATATATATGACAAAAATTTTCTCGATCTAATCGAAAACGAAGATAAAAAAAATAAACGAATGAAAGAGTTGAATATATGTATAAAAAATCGTAAATAATGTCACAAAACTACGAATACGTAACGAGTGTAAATAAATATATTCGTGAACGAGATCGATAATCGATTGTTCCATACGTGATTGCAAATTAGCCTATTACTAGGGGTTCTCTATATTATCACATATCGGTACCGAACAAAGCAAAATATATGCTACGATTGCCAACCACGCATGCAGAGAAAGAGAAAGAGAGAGAGATAGAGAGAGAGAGAGAGAGAGAGAGAGAGAGAGAGACGTAGGAAACATCATTTAAACACAACAGAGATAGATAGAAAGAAATATTTATATATATATATATAATTATATGCTAGTTGTCATTGTGTTACTCACGTTACTTCGGACAGAAATAAAAATAAAAATAAAACAAAGAGATATATGTGTGTGTGTATACACATATATATATATATGACAAAAATTTTCTCGATCTAATCGAAAACGAAGTTAAAAAAAATAAAAGAATGAAAGACTTAAATATTTGTATAAAAAATCGTAAATAATGTCACAAAACTACGAATACGTAACGAGTGTAAATAAATATATTCGTGAACGAGATCGATAATTGATTTTTTCATACTTGATTGCAAATTTGCCTATTACTAGGGGCTCTCTATATTATCACATATCGGTACCTTACAAAGCAACACATATGATACGATTGCCAACCACGCATGCAGAGAAAGAGAAAGAGAGAGAGTGAGAGAGAGAGAGAGAGAGAGAGACGTAGGAAACATCATTTCAACACCACAGAGAATGATAGAAAGAAATATATATATATAAATATATATATATATATTTATGGGCGAGATGTCATTGTGTTATTCACGTTACTTCGGACAGAAATAAAAATAAAAATAAAACAAAGAGATATATGTGTGTGTGTATACACATATATATATATGACAAAAATTTTCTCAATCTAATCGAAAACGAATATAAAAAAAATAGACGAATGAAAGAGTTAAATATATGTATAAAAAATCGTAAATAATGTCACAAAACTACGAATACGTAACGAGTGTAAATAAATATATTCGTGAACGAGATCGATAATCGATTGTTCCATACGTGATTGCAAATTAGCCTATTACTAGGGGTTCTCTATATTATCACATATCGGTACCGAACAAAGCAAAATATATGCTACGATTGCCAACCACGCATGCAGAGAAAGAGAAAGAGAGAGAGATAGAGAGAGAGAGAGAGAGAGAGAAACAGAGAGAGAGAGATAGAGAGAGAGAGAGAGAGAGAGACGTAGGAAACATCACTTCAACACAACAGAGAAAGATAGAAAGAAATATTTATATATATATATATATTTATATGCGAGTTGTCATTGTGTTACTCACGTTACTTCGGACAGAAATAAAAATAAAAATAAAACAAAGAGATATATGTGTGTGTGTATGCACATATATATATATATGACAAAAATTTTCTCGATCTAATCGAAAACGAAGATAAAAAAAATAAACGAATGAAAGAGAGAAATATTTGTATAAAAAATCGTAAATAATGCCACAAAACTACGAATACGTAACGAGTGTAAATAAATATATTCGTGAACGAGATCGATAATTGATTGTTTCATACGTGATTGCAAATTTGCCTATTACTAGGGGCTCTCTATATTTTCACATATCGGTACCTTACAAAGCAACACATATGATACGATTGCCAACCACGCATGCAGAGAAAGAGAAAGAGAGAGAGTGAGAGAGAGAGAGAGAGAGAGAGAGAGAGAGAGAGACGTAGGAAACATCGTTTTAACACAGCAGAGAAAGATAGAAAGAAATATTTATATATATATATATATATATATTTATATGCGAGTTGTCATTGTGTTACTCACGTTACTTCGGACAGAAAAAAAAATAAAAATAAAACAAAGAGATATATGTGTGTGTGTACACACATATATATATATGACAACAATTTTCTCGATCTAATCGAAAACGAATATAAAAATAATAAACGAATGAGAGAGAGAAATACTTGTATAAGAAATCCTAAATAATGGCACAAAACTACGAATACGTAACGAGTGTAAATAAATATATTCGTGAACGAGATCGATAATTGATTGTTTCATACGTGATTGCAAATTTGCCTATTACTAGGGGCTCTCTATATTATCACATATCGGTACCTTACAAAGCAACACATATGATACGATTGCCAACCACGCATGCAGAGAAAGAGAAAGAGAGAGAGTGAGAGAGAGAGAGAGAGAGAGAGACGTAGGAAACATCATTTCAACACCACAGAGAATGATAGAAAGAAATATATATATATAAATATATATATATATATTTATGGGCGAGATGTCATTGTGTTATTCACGTTACTTCGGACAGAAATAAAAATAAAAATAAAACAAAGAGATATATGTGTGTGTGTATACACATATATATATATGACAAAAATTTTCTCAATCTAATCGAAAACGAATATAAAAAAAATAGACGAATGAAAGAGTTAAATATATGTATAAAAAATCGTAAATAATGTCACAAAACTACGAATACGTAACGAGTGTAAATAAATATATTCGTGAACGAGATGGATAATCGATTGTTCCATACGTGATTGCAAATTAGCCTATTACTAGGGGTTCTCTATATTATCACATATCGGTACCGAACAAAGCAAAATATATGCTACGATTGCCAACCACGCATGCAGAGAAAGAGAAAGAGAGAGAGATAGAGAGAGAGAGAGAGAGAGAGAGAGAGAGAGACGTAGGAAACATCATTTAAACACAACAGAGATAGATAGAAAGAAATATTTATATATATATATATAATTATATGCTAGTTGTCATTGTGTTACTCACGTTACTTCGGACAGAAATAAAAATAAACATAAAACAAAGAGATATATGTGTGTGTGTATACACATATATATATATATGACAAAAATTTTCTCGATCTAATCGAAAACGAAGTTAAAAAAAATAAAAGAATGAAAGAGTTAAATATTTGTATAAAAAATCGTAAATAATGTCACAAAACTACGAATACGTAACGAGTGTAAATAAATATATTCGTGAACGAGATCGATAATTGATTTTTTCATACTTGATTGCAAATTTGCCTATTACTAGGGGCTCTCTATATTTTCACATATCGGTACCGTACAAAGCAACACATATGCTACGATTGCCAGCCACGCATGCAGAGAGAGAGAGTGAGAGAGAGAGAGAGAGAGAGAGAGAGAGAGAGACGTAGGAAACATCATTTCAACACAACAGAGAATGATAGAAAGAAATATATATATATATAAATATATATTTATGGGCGAGATGTCATTGTGTTACTCACGTTACTTCGGACAGAAATAAAAATAAAAATAAAACAAAGAGATATATGTGTGTGTGTATACACATATATATATATATGACAAAAATTTTCTCGATCTAATCGAAAACGAAGTTAAAAAAAATAAAAGAATGAAAGAGTTAAATATTTGTATAAAAAATCGTAAATAATGTCACAAAACTACGAATACGTAACGAGTGTAAATAAATATATTCGTGAACGAGATCGATAATTGATTG
This sequence comes from Dolichovespula sylvestris, assembly GCA_918808275.2. NCBI lineage: Eukaryota > Metazoa > Arthropoda > Insecta > Hymenoptera > Vespidae > Dolichovespula > Dolichovespula sylvestris. The sequence continues at coordinate 288,763 of OU964983.1, read as the reverse complement.
TTTCATACTTGATTGCAAATTTGCCTATTACTAGGGGCTCTCTATATTTTCACATATCGGTACCGTACAAAGCAACACATATGCTACGATTGCCAGCCACGCATGCAGAGAGAGAGAGTGAGAGAGAGAGAGAGAGAGAGAGAGAGAGAGACGTAGGAAACATCATTTCAACACAACAGAGATAGATAGAAAGAAATATTTATATATATATATATATATATATATATATATATATATTTATATGCGAGTTGTCATTGTGTAACTCACGTTACTTCGGACAGAAATAAAAATAAAATAAAACAAAGAGATATATGTGTGTGTGTATACACATATATATATATATGACAAAAATTTTCTCGATCTAATCGAAAACGAAGTTAAAAAAAATAAAAGAATGAAAGAGTTAAATATTTGTATAAAAAATCGTAAATAATGTCACAAAACTACGAATACGTAACGAGTGTAAATAAATATATTCGTGAACGAGATCGATAATTGATTGTTTCATACTTGAGTGCAAATTTGCCTATTACTAGGGGCTCTCTATATTTTCACATATCGGTACCGTACAAAGCAACACATATGATACGATTGCCAACCACGCATGCAGAGAAAGAGAAAGAGAGAGAGTGAGAGAGAGAGAGAGAGAGAGAGAGAGACGTAGGAAACATCATTTCAACACAACAGAGAAAGATAGAAAGAAATATATATATATATATATGTATTTATATGCGTGTTGTCATTGTGTTACTCACGTTACTTCGGACAGAAATAAAAATAAAAATAAAACAAAGAGATATATGTATGTATACGCATATATATATGTGACAAAAATTTTCTCAATCTAATCGAAAACGAATATAAAAAAAATAAACGAATGAAAGAGTTAAATATTTGGATAAAAAATCGTAAATAATGTCACAAAATTACGAATACGTAACTAGTGTAAATTAATATATTCGTGAACGAGATCGATAATCGATTGTTTCATACGTGATTGCTAATTAGCCTATTACTTGGGGCTCTCTATATTTTCACATATCGGTACCGAACAAAGCAAAATATATGCTACGATTGCCAACCACGCATGCAGAGAAAGAGAAAGAGAGAGAGATAGAGAGAGAGAGAGAGAGAGAGAGAGAGAGAGAGAGAGAGACGTAGGAAACATCATTTCAACACCACAGAGAATGATAGAAAGAAATATATATATATAAATATATATATATATATTTATGGGCGAGATGTCATTGTGTTATTCACGTTACTTCGGACAGAAATGAAAATAAAACAAAGAGATATATGTGTGTGTGTATACACATATATATATATGACAAAAATTTTCTCGATCTAATCGAAAACGAAGATAAAAAAAATAAACGAATGAAAGAGTTAAATATATGTATAAAAAATCGTAAATAATGTCACAAAACTACGAATACGTAACGAGTGTAAATAAATATATTCGTGAACGAGATCGATAATCGATTGTTCCATACGTGATTGCAAATTAGCCTATTACTAGGGGTTCTCTATATTATCACATATCGGTACCGAACAAAGCAAAATATATGCTACGATTGCCAACCACGCATGCAGAGAAAGAGAAAGAGAGAGAGATAGAGAGAGAGAGAGAGAGAGAGAGAGAGAGAGAGAGACGTAGGAAACATCATTTAAACACAACAGAGATAGATAGAAAGAAATATTTATATATATATATATAATTATATGCTAGTTGTCATTGTGTTACTCACGTTACTTCGGACAGAAATAAAAATAAAAATAAAACAAAGAGATATATGTGTGTGTGTATACACATATATATATATATGACAAAAATTTTCTCGATCTAATCGAAAACGAAGTTAAAAAAAATAAAAGAATGAAAGAGTTAAATATTTGTTTAAAAAATCGTAAATAATGTCACAAAACTACGAATACGTAACGAGTGTAAATAAATATATTCGTGAACGAGATCGATAATTGATTTTTTCATACTTGATTGCAAATTTGCCTATTACTAGGGGCTCTCTATATTATCACATATCGGTACCTTACAAAGCAACACATATGATACGATTGCCAACCACGCATGCAGAGAAAGAGAAAGAGAGAGAGTGAGAGAGAGAGAGAGAGAGAGAGACGTAGGAAACATCATTTCAACACAACAGAGAATGATAGAAAGAAATATATATATATAAATATATATATATATATTTATGGGCGAGATGTCATTGTGTTATTCACGTTACTTCGGACAGAAATAAAAATAAAAATAAAACAAAGAGATATATGTGTGTGTGTATACACATATATATATATGACAAAAATTTTCTCAATCTAATCGAAAACGAATATAAAAAAAATAGACGAATGAAAGAGTTAAATATATGTATAAAAAATCGTAAATAATGTCACAAAACTACGAATACGTAACGAGTGTAAATAAATATATTCGTGAACGAGATCGATAATCGATTGTTCCATACGTGATTGCAAATTAGCCTATTACTAGGGGTTCTCTATATTATCACATATCGGTACCGAACAAAGCAAAATATATGCTACGATTGCCAACCACGCATGCAGAGAAAGAGAAAGAGAGAGAGATAGAGAGAGAGAGAGAGAGAGAGAGAGAGAGAGAGACGTAGGAAACATCATTTAAACACAACAGGGATAGATAGAAAGAAATATTTATATATATATATATAATTATATGCTAGTTGTCATTGTGTTACTCACGTTACTTCGGACAGAAATAAAAATAAAAATAAAACAAAGAGATATATGTGTGTGTGTATACACATATATATATATATGACAAAAATTTTCTCGATCTAATCGAAAACGAAGTTAAAAAAAATAAAAGACTGAAAGACTTAAATATTTGTATAAAAAATCGTAAATAATGTCACAAAACTACGAATACGTAACGAGTGTAAATAAATATATTCGTGAACGAGATCGATAATTGATTTTTTCATACTTGATTGCAAATTTGCCTATTACTAGGGGCTCTCTATATTATCACATATCGGTACCTTACAAAGCAACACATATGATACGATTGCCAACCACGCATGCAGAGAAAGAGAAAGAGAGAGAGTGAGAGAGAGAGAGAGAGAGAGACGTAGGAAACATCATTTCAACACCACAGAGAATGATAGAAAGAAATATATATATATAAATATATATATATATATTTATGGGCGAGATGTCATTGTGTTATTCACGTTACTTCGGACAGAAATAAAAATAAAAATAAAACAAAGAGATATATGTGTGTTTGTATACACATATATATATATGACAAAAATTTTATCAATCTAATCGAAAACGAATATAAAAAAAATAGACGAATGAAAGAGTTAAATATATGTATAAAAAATCGTAAATAATGTCACAAAACTACGAATACGTAACGAGTGTAAATAAATATATTCGTGAACGAGATCGATAATCGATTGTTCCATACGTAATTGCAAATTAGCCTATTACTAGGGGCTCTCTATATTTTCACATATCGGTACCTTACAAAGCAACACAAATGATACGAATGCCAACCACGCATGCAGAGAAAGAGAAAGAGAGAGAGTGAGAGAGAGAGAGAGAGAGAGAGAGAGAGACGTAGGAAACATCATTTAAACACAACAGAGATAAATAGAAAGAAATATTTATATATATATATATATATATTTATATGCGAGTTGTCATTGTGTAACTCACGTTACTTCGGACAGAAATAAAAATAAAATAAAACAAAGAGATATATGTGTGTGTGTATACACATATATATATATATGACAAAAATTTTCTCGATCTAATCGAAAACGAAGATAAAAAAAATAAACGAATGAAAGAGTTAAATATTTGGATAAAAAATCGTAAATAATGTCACAAAATTACGAATACGTAACTAGTGTAAATTAATATATTCGTGAACGAGATCGATAATCGATTGTTTCATACGTGATTGCTAATTAGCCTATTACTTGGGGCTCTCTATATTTTCACATATCGGTACCGAACAAAGCAAAATATATGCTACGATTGCCAACCACGCATGCAGAGAAAGAGAAAGAGAGAGAGATAGAGAGAGAGAGAGAGAGAGAGAGAGAGAGAGAGAGACGTAGGAAACATCATTTCAACACCACAGAGAATGATAGAAAGAAATATATATATATAAATATATATATATATATTTATGGGCGAGATGTCATTGTGTTATTCACGTTACTTCGGACAGAAATAAAAATAAAAATAAAACAAAGAGATATATGTGTGTGTGTATACACATATATATATATGACAAAAATTTTCTCGATCTAATCGAAAACGAAGATAAAAAAAATAAACGAATGAAAGAGTTGAATATATGTATAAAAAATCGTAAATAATGTCACAAAACTACGAATACGTAACGAGTGTAAATAAATATATTCGTGAACGAGATCGATAATCGATTGTTCCATACGTGATTGCAAATTAGCCTATTACTAGGGGTTCTCTATATTATCACATATCGGTACCGAACAAAGCAAAATATATGCTACGATTGCCAACCACGCATGCAGAGAAAGAGAAAGAGAGAGAGATAGAGAGAGAGAGAGAGAGAGAGAGAGAGAGAGAGACGTAGGAAACATCATTTAAACACAACAGAGATAGATAGAAAGAAATATTTATATATATATATATAATTATATGCTAGTTGTCATTGTGTTACTCACGTTACTTCGGACAGAAATAAAAATAAAAATAAAACAAAGAGATATATGTGTGTGTGTATACACATATATATATATATGACAAAAATTTTCTCGATCTAATCGAAAACGAAGTTAAAAAAAATAAAAGAATGAAAGACTTAAATATTTGTATAAAAAATCGTAAATAATGTCACAAAACTACGAATACGTAACGAGTGTAAATAAATATATTCGTGAACGAGATCGATAATTGATTTTTTCATACTTGATTGCAAATTTGCCTATTACTAGGGGCTCTCTATATTATCACATATCGGTACCTTACAAAGCAACACATATGATACGATTGCCAACCACGCATGCAGAGAAAGAGAAAGAGAGAGAGTGAGAGAGAGAGAGAGAGAGAGAGACGTAGGAAACATCATTTCAACACCACAGAGAATGATAGAAAGAAATATATATATATAAATATATATATATATATTTATGGGCGAGATGTCATTGTGTTATTCACGTTACTTCGGACAGAAATAAAAATAAAAATAAAACAAAGAGATATATGTGTGTGTGTATACACATATATATATATGACAAAAATTTTCTCAATCTAATCGAAAACGAATATAAAAAAAATAGACGAATGAAAGAGTTAAATATATGTATAAAAAATCGTAAATAATGTCACAAAACTACGAATACGTAACGAGTGTAAATAAATATATTCGTGAACGAGATCGATAATCGATTGTTCCATACGTGATTGCAAATTAGCCTATTACTAGGGGTTCTCTATATTATCACATATCGGTACCGAACAAAGCAAAATATATGCTACGATTGCCAACCACGCATGCAGAGAAAGAGAAAGAGAGAGAGATAGAGAGAGAGAGAGAGAGAGAGAAACAGAGAGAGAGAGATAGAGAGAGAGAGAGAGAGAGAGACGTAGGAAACATCACTTCAACACAACAGAGAAAGATAGAAAGAAATATTTATATATATATATATATATTTATATGCGAGTTGTCATTGTGTTACTCACGTTACTTCGGACAGAAATAAAAATAAAAATAAAACAAAGAGATATATGTGTGTGTGTATGCACATATATATATATATGACAAAAATTTTCTCGATCTAATCGAAAACGAAGATAAAAAAAATAAACGAATGAAAGAGAGAAATATTTGTATAAAAAATCGTAAATAATGCCACAAAACTACGAATACGTAACGAGTGTAAATAAATATATTCGTGAACGAGATCGATAATTGATTGTTTCATACGTGATTGCAAATTTGCCTATTACTAGGGGCTCTCTATATTTTCACATATCGGTACCTTACAAAGCAACACATATGATACGATTGCCAACCACGCATGCAGAGAAAGAGAAAGAGAGAGAGTGAGAGAGAGAGAGAGAGAGAGAGAGAGAGAGAGAGACGTAGGAAACATCGTTTTAACACAGCAGAGAAAGATAGAAAGAAATATTTATATATATATATATATATATATTTATATGCGAGTTGTCATTGTGTTACTCACGTTACTTCGGACAGAAAAAAAAATAAAAATAAAACAAAGAGATATATGTGTGTGTGTACACACATATATATATATGACAACAATTTTCTCGATCTAATCGAAAACGAATATAAAAATAATAAACGAATGAGAGAGAGAAATACTTGTATAAGAAATCCTAAATAATGGCACAAAACTACGAATACGTAACGAGTGTAAATAAATATATTCGTGAACGAGATCGATAATTGATTGTTTCATACGTGATTGCAAATTTGCCTATTACTAGGGGCTCTCTATATTATCACATATCGGTACCTTACAAAGCAACACATATGATATGATTGCCAACCACGCATGCAGAGAAAGAGAAAGAGAGAGAGTGAGAGAGAGAGAGAGAGAGAGAGACGTAGGAAACATCATTTCAACACCACAGAGAATGATAGAAAGAAATATATATATATAAATATATATATATATATTTATGGGCGAGATGTCATTGTGTTATTCACGTTACTTCGGACAGAAATAAAAATAAAAATAAAACAAAGAGATATATGTGTGTGTGTATACACATATATATATATGACAAAAATTTTCTCAATCTAATCGAAAACGAATATAAAAAAAATAGACGAATGAAAGAGTTAAATATATGTATAAAAAATCGTAAATAATGTCACAAAACTACGAATACGTAACGAGTGTAAATAAATATATTCGTGAACGAGATGGATAATCGATTGTTCCATACGTGATTGCAAATTAGCCTATTACTAGGGGTTCTCTATATTATCACATATCGGTACCGAACAAAGCAAAATATATGCTACGATTGCCAACCACGCATGCAGAGAAAGAGAAAGAGAGAGAGATAGAGAGAGAGAGAGAGAGAGAGAGAGAGAGAGACGTAGGAAACATCATTTAAACACAACAGAGATAGATAGAAAGAAATATTTATATATATATATATAATTATATGCTAGTTGTCATTGTGTTACTCACGTTACTTCGGACAGAAATAAAAATAAACATAAAACAAAGAGATATATGTGTGTGTGTATACACATATATATATATATGACAAAAATTTTCTCGATCTAATCGAAAACGAAGTTAAAAAAAATAAAAGAATGAAAGAGTTAAATATTTGTATAAAAAATCGTAAATAATGTCACAAAACTACGAATACGTAACGAGTGTAAATAAATATATTCGTGAACGAGATCGATAATTGATTTTTTCATACTTGATTGCAAATTTGCCTATTACTAGGGGCTCTCTATATTTTCACATATCGGTACCGTACAAAGCAACACATATGCTACGATTGCCAGCCACGCATGCAGAGAGAGAGAGTGAGAGAGAGAGAGAGAGAGAGAGAGAGAGAGAGAGACGTAGGAAACATCATTTCAACACAACAGAGAATGATAGAAAGAAATATATATATATATAAATATATATTTATGGGCGAGATGTCATTGTGTTACTCACGTTACTTCGGACAGAAATAAAAATAAAAATAAAACAAAGAGATATATGTGTGTGTGTATACACATATATATATATATGACAAAAATTTTCTCGATCTAATCGAAAACGAAGTTAAAAAAAATAAAAGAATGAAAGAGTTAAATATTTGTATAAAAAATCGTAAATAATGTCACAAAACTACGAATACGTAACGAGTGTAAATAAATATATTCGTGAACGAGATCGATAATTGATTGTTTCATACTTGATTGCAAATTTGCCTATTACTAGGGGCTCTCTATATTTTCACATATCGGTACCGTACAAAGCAACACATATGCTACGATTGCCAGCCACGCATGCAGAGAGAGAGAGTGAGAGAGAGAGAGAGAGAGAGAGAGAGAGAGACGTAGGAAACATCATTTCAACACAACAGAGATAGATAGAAAGAAATATTTATATATATATATATATATATATATATATATATATTTATATGCGAGTTGTCATTGTGTAACTCACGTTACTTCGGACAGAAATAAAAATAAAATAAAACAAAGAGATATATGTGTGTGTGTATACACATATATATATATATGACAAAAATTTTCTCGATCTAATCGAAAACGAAGTTAAAAAAAATAAAAGAATGAAAGAGTTAAATATATGTATAAAAAATCGTAAATAATGTCACAAAACTACGAATACGTAACGAGTGTAAATAAATATATTCGTGAACGAGATCGATAATTGATTTTTTCATACTTGATTGCAAATTTGCCTATTACTAGGGGCTCTCTATATTATCACATATCGGTACCTTACAAAGCAACACATATGATACGATTGCCAACCACGCATGCAGAGAAAGAGAAAGAGAGAGAGTGAGAGAGAGAGAGAGAGAGAGACGTAGGAAACATCATTTCAACACCACAGAGAATGATAGAAAGAAATATATATATATAAATATATATATATATATTTATGGGCGAGATGTCATTGTGTTATTCACGTTACTTCGGACAGAAATAAAAATAAAAATAAAACAAAGAGATATATGTGTGTTTGTATACACATATATATATATGACAAAAATTTTATCAATCTAATCGAAAACGAATATAAAAAAAATAGACGAATGAAAGAGTTAAATATATGTATAAAAAATCGTAAATAATGTCACAAAACTACGAATACGTAACGAGTGTAAATAAATATATTCGTGAACGAGATCGATAATCGATTGTTCCATACGTAATTGCAAATTAGCCTATTACTAGGGGCTCTCTATATTTTCACATATCGGTACCTTACAAAGCAACACAAATGATACGAATGCCAACCACGCATGCAGAGAAAGAGAAAGAGAGAGAGTGAGAGAGAGAGAGAGAGAGAGAGAGAGAGACGTAGGAAACATCATTTAAACACAACAGAGATAAATAGAAAGAAATATTTATATATATATATATATATATTTATATGCGAGTTGTCATTGTGTAACTCACGTTACTTCGGACAGAAATAAAAATAAAATAAAACAAAGAGATATATGTGTGTGTGTATACACATATATATATATATGACAAAAATTTTCTCGATCTAATCGAAAACGAAGATAAAAAAAATAAACGAATGAAAGAGTTAAATATTTGGATAAAAAATCGTAAATAATGTCACAAAATTACGAATACGTAACTAGTGTAAATTAATATATTCGTGAACGAGATCGATAATCGATTGTTTCATACGTGATTGCTAATTAGCCTATTACTTGGGGCTCTCTATATTTTCACATATCGGTACCGAACAAAGCAAAATATATGCTACGATTGCCAACCACGCATGCAGAGAAAGAGAAAGAGAGAGAGATAGAGAGAGAGAGAGAGAGAGAGAGAGAGAGAGAGAGAGACGTAGGAAACATCATTTCAACACAACAGAGAATGATAGAAAGAAATATATATATATAAATATATATATATATATTTATGGGCGAGATGTCATTGTGTTATTCACGTTACTTCGGACAGAAATAAAAATAAAAATAAAACAAAGAGATATATGTGTGTGTGTATACACATATATATATATGACAAAAATTTTCTCGATCTAATCGAAAACGAAGATAAAAAAAATAAACGAATGAAAGAGTTGAATATATGTATAAAAAATCGTAAATAATGTCACAAAACTACGAATACGTAACGAGTGTAAATAAATATATTCGTGAACGAGATCGATAATCGATTGTTCCATACGTGATTGCAAATTAGCCTATTACTAGGGGTTCTCTATATTATCACATATCGGTACCGAACAAAGCAAAATATATGCTACGATTGCCAACCACGCATGCAGAGAAAGAGAAAGAGAGAGAGATAGAGAGAGAGAGAGAGAGAGAGAGAGAGAGAGAGACGTAGGAAACATCATTTAAACACAACAGAGATAGATAGAAAGAAATATTTATATATATATATATAATTATATGCGAGTTGTCATTGTGTTACTCACGTTACTTCGGACAGAAATAAAAATAAAAATAAAACAAAGAGATATATGTGTGTGTGTATACACATATATATATATATGACAAAAATTTTCTCGATCTAATCGAAAACGAAGTTAAAAAAAATAAAAGAATGAAAGACTTAAATATTTGTATAAAAAATCGTAAATAATGTCACAAAACTACGAATACGTAACGAGTGTAAATAAATATATTCGTGAACGAGATCGATAATTGATTTTTTCATACTTGATTGCAAATTTGCCTATTACTAGGGGCTCTCTATATTATCACATATCGGTACCTTACAAAGCAACACATATGATACGATTGCCAACCACGCATGCAGAGAAAGAGAAAGAGAGAGAGTGAGAGAGAGAGAGAGAGAGAGAGACGTAGGAAACATCATTTCAACACCACAGAGACTGATAGAAAGAAATATATATATATAAATATATATATATATATTTATGGGCGAGATGTCATTGTGTTATTCACGTTACTTCGGACAGAAATAAAAATAAAAATAAAACAAAGAGATATATGTGTGTGTGTATACACATATATATATATGACAAAAATTTTCTCAATCTAATCGAAAACGAATATAAAAAAAATAGACGAATGAAAGAGTTAAATATATGTATAAAAAATCGTAAATAATGTCACAAAACTACGAATACGTAACGAGTGTAAATAAATATATTCGTGAACGAGATCGATAATCGATTGTTCCATACGTGATTGCAAATTAGCCTATTACTAGGGGTTCTCTATATTATCACATATCGGTACCGAACAAAGCAAAATATATGCTACGATTGCCAACCACGCATGCAGAGAAAGAGAAAGAGAGAGAGATAGAGAGAGAGAGAGAGAGAGAGAGAGAGAGAGAGAGAGAGAGACGTAGGAAACATCATTTAAACACAACAGAGATAGATAGAAAGAAATATTTATATATATATATATAATTATATGCTAGTTGTCATTGTGTTACTCACGTTACTTCGGACAGAAATAAAAATAAAAATAAAACAAAGAGATATATGTATGTATACGCAATATATATGTGACAAAAATTTTCTCAATCTAATCGAAAACGAATATAAAAAAAATAGACGAATGAAAGAGTTAAATATATGTATAAAAAATCGTAAATAATGTCACAAAACTACGATTACGTAACGAGTGTAAATAAATATATTCGTGAACGAGATCGATAATCGATTGTTCCATACGTGATTGCAAATTAGCCTATTACTAGGGGCTCTCTATATTTTCACATATCGGTACCGTACAAAGCAACACATATGATACGATTGCCAACCACGCATGCAGAGAAAGAGAAAGAGAGAGAGTGAGAGAGAGAGAGAGAGAGAGAGAGAGAGAGAGAGAGAGACGTAGGAAACATCATTTAAACACAACAGAGATAAATAGAAAGAAATATTTATATATATATATATATATATATATATATATATATATTTATATGCGAGTTGTCATTGTGTAACTCACGTTACTTCGGACAGAAATAAAAATAAAAATAAAACAAAGAGATATATGTGTGTGTGTATACACATATATATATATATGACAAAAATTTTCTCGATCTAATCGAAAACGAAGTTAAAAAAAATAAAAGAATGAAAGAGTTAAATATTTGTATAAAAAATCGTAAATAATGTCACAAAACTACGAATACGTAACGAGTGTAAATAAATATATTCGTGAACGAGATCGATAATTGATTGTTTCATACTTGATTGCAAATTTGCCTATTACTAGGGGCTCTCTATATTTTCACATATCGGTACCGTACAAAGCAACACATATGCTACGATTGCCAGCCACACATGCAGAGAGAGAGAGTGAGAGAGAGAGAGAGAGAGAGAGAGAGAGAGAGAGAGAGAGACGTAGGAAACATCATTTCAACACAACAGAGATAGATAGAAAGAAATATTTATATATATATATATATATATATATATTTATATGCGAGTTGTCATTGTGTAACTCACGTTACTTCGGACAGAAATAAAAATAAAATAAAACAAAGAGATATATGTGTGTGTGTATACACATATATATATATATGACAAAAATTTTCTCGATCTAATCGAAAACGAAGTTAAAAAAAATAAAAGAATGAAAGAGTTAAATATTTGTATAAAAAATCGTAAATAATGTCACAAAACTACGAATACGTAACGAGTGTAAATAAATATATTCGTGAACGAGATCGATAATTGATTGTTTCATACTTGATTGCAAATTTGCCTATTACTAGGGGCTCTCTATATTTTCACATATCGGTACCGTACAAAGCAACACATATGCTACGATTGCCAGCCACGCATGCAGAGAGAGAGAGTGAGAGAGAGAGAGAGAGAGAGAGAGAGAGAGAGAGAGAGAGAGAGACGTAGGAAACATCATTTAAACACAACAGAGATAGATAGAAAGAAATATTTATATATATATATATATAATTATATGCTAGTTGTCATTGTGTTACTCACGTTACTTCGGACAGAAATAAAAATAAAAATAAAACAAAGAGATATATGTGTGTGTGTATACACATATATATATATATGACAAAAATTTTCTCGATCTAATCGAAAACGAAGTTAAAAAAAATAAAAGAATGAAAGAGTTAAATATTTGTATAAAAAATCGTAAATAATGTCACAAAACTACGAATACGTAACGAGTGTAAATAAATATATTCGTGAACGAGATCGATAATTGATTGTTTCATACGTGATTGCAAATTTGCCTATTACTAGGGGCTCTCTATATTTTCACATATCGGTACCGTACAAAGCAACACATATGCTACGATTGCCAGCCACGCATGCAGAGAGAGAGAGAGAGAGAGAGAGAGAGAGAGAGAGAGAGACGTAGGAAACATCATTTCAACACAACAGAGAATGATAGAAAGAAATATATATATATATATAAATATATATTTATGGGCGAGATGTCATTGTGTTACTCACGTTACTTCGGACAGAAATAAAAATAAAAATAAAACAAAGAGATATATGTATGTATACGCAATATATATGTGACAAAAATTTTCTCAATCTAATCGAAAACGAATATAAAAAAAATAGACGAATGAAAGAGTTAAATATATGTATAAAAAATCGTAAATAATGTCACAAAACTACGATTACGTAACGAGTGTAAATAAATATATTCGTGAACGAGATCGATAATCGATTGTTCCATACGTGATTGCAAATTAGCCTATTACTAGGGGCTCTCTATATTTTCACATATCGGTACCGTACAAAGCAACACATATGATACGATTGCCAACCACGCATGCAGAGAAAGAGAAAGAGAGAGAGTGAGAGAGAGAGAGAGAGAGAGAGAGAGAGAGAGAGACGTAGGAAACATCATTTCAACACAACAGAGATAGATAGAAAGAAATATTTATATATATATATATAATTATATGCTAGTTGTCATTGTGTTACTCACGTTACTTCGGACAGAAATAAAAATAAAAATAAAACAAAGAGATATATGTGTGTGTGTATACACATATATATATATATGACAAAAATTTTCTCGATCTAATCGAAAACGAAGTTAAAAAAAATAAAAGAATGAAAGAGTTAAATATTTGTTTAAAAAATCGTAAATAATGTCACAAAACTACGAATACGTAACGAGTGTAAATAAATAAATTCGTGAACGAGATCGATAATTGATTTTTTCATACATGATTGCAAATTTGCCTATTACTAGGGGCTCTCTATATTATCACATATCGGTACCTTACAAAGCAACACATATGATACGATTGCCAACCACGCATGCAGAGAAAGAGAAAGAGAGAGAGTGAGAGAGAGAGAGAGAGAGAGAGAGACGTAGGAAACATCATTTCAAAACCACAGAGAATGATAGAAAGAAATATATATATATAAATATATATATATATATTTATGGGCGAGATGTCATTGTGTTATTCACGTTACTTCGGACAGAAATAAAAATAAAAATAAAACAAAGAGATATATGTGTGTGTGTATACACATATATATATATGACAAAAATTTTCTCAATCTAATCGAAAACGAATATAAAAAAAATAGACGAATGAAAGAGTTAAATATATGTATAAAAAATCGTAAATAATGTCACAAAACTACGAATACGTAACGAGTGTAAATAAATATATTCGTGAACGAGATCGATAATCGATTGTTCCATACGTGATTGCAAATTAGCCTATTACTAGGGGTTCTCTATATTATCACATATCGGTACCGAACAAAGCAAAATATATGCTACGATTGCCAACCACGCATGCAGAGAAAGAGAAAGAGAGAGAGATAGAGAGAGAGAGAGAGAGAGAGAGAGAGAGACGTAGGAAACATCATTTAAACACAACAGAGATAGATAGAAAGAAATATTTATATATATATATATAATTATATGCTAGTTGTCATTGTGTTACTCACGTTACTTCGGACAGAAATAAAAATAAAAATAAAACAAAGAGATATATGTGTGTGTGTATACACATATATATATATATGACAAAAATTTTCTCGATCTAATCGAAAACGAAGTTAAAAAAAATAAAAGAATGAAAGACTTAAATATTTGTATAAAAAATCGTAAATAATGTCACAAAACTACGAATACGTAACGAGTGTAAATAAATATATTCGTGAACGAGATCGATAATTGATTTTTTCATACTTGATTGCAAATTTGCCTATTACTAGGGGCTCTCTATATTATCACATATCGGTACCTTACAAAGCAACACATATGATACGATTGCCAACCACGCATGCAGAGAAAGAGAAAGAGAGAGAGTGAGAGAGAGAGAGAGAGAGAGACGTAGGAAACATCATTTCAACACCACAGAGAATGATAGAAAGAAATATATATATATAAATATATATATATATATTTATGGGCGAGATGTCATTGTGTTATTCACGTTACTTCGGACAGAAATAAAAATAAAAATAAAACAAAGAGATATATGTGTGTGTGTATACACATATATATATATGACAAAAATTTTATCAATCTAATCGAAAACGAATATAAAAAAAATAGACGAATGAAAGAGTTAAATATATGTATAAAAAATCGTAAATAATGTCACAAAACTACGAATACGTAACGAGTGTAAATAAATATATTCGTGAACGAGATCGATAATCGATTGTTCCATACGTAATTGCAAATTAGCCTATTACTAGGGGCTCTCTATATTTTCACATATCGGTACCTTACAAAGCAACACAAATGATACGAATGCCAACCACGCATGCAGAGAAAGAGAAAGAGAGAGAGTGAGAGAGAGAGAGAGAGAGAGAGAGAGAGAGACGTAGGAAACATCATTTAAACACAACAGAGATAAATAGAAAGAAATATTTATATATATATATATATATATTTATATGCGAGTTGTCATTGTGTAACTCACGTTACTTCGGACAGAAATAAAAATAAAATAAAACAAAGAGATATATGTGTGTGTGTATACACATATATATATATATGACAAAAATTTTCTCGATCTAATCGAAAACGAAGATAAAAAAAATAAACGAATGAAAGAGTTAAATATTTGGATAAAAAATCGTAAATAATGTCACAAAATTACGAATACGTAACTAGTGTAAATTAATATATTCGTGAACGAGATCGATAATCGATTGTTTCATACGTGATTGCTAATTAGCCTATTACTTGGGGCTCTCTATATTTTCACATATCGGTACCGAACAAAGCAAAATATATGCTACGATTGCCAACCACGCATGCAGAGAAAGAGAAAGAGAGAGAGATAGAGAGAGAGAGAGAGAGAGAGAGAGAGAGAGAGAGAGACGTAGGAAACATCATTTCAACACAACAGAGAATGATAGAAAGAAATATATATATATAAATATATATATATATATTTATGGGCGAGATGTCATTGTGTTATTCACGTTACTTCGGACAGAAATAAAAATAAAAATAAAACAAAGAGATATATGTGTGTGTGTATACACATATATATATATGACAAAAATTTTCTCGATCTAATCGAAAACGAAGATAAAAAAAATAAACGAATGAAAGAGTTGAATATATGTATAAAAAATCGTAAATAATGTCACAAAACTACGAATACGTAACGAGTGTAAATAAATATATTCGTGAACGAGATCGATAATCGATTGTTCCATACGTGATTGCAAATTAGCCTATTACTAGGGGTTCTCTATATTATCACATATCGGTACCGAACAAAGCAAAATATATGCTACGATTGCCAACCACGCATGCAGAGAAAGAGAAAGAGAGAGAGATAGAGAGAGAGAGAGAGAGAGAGAGAGAGAGAGAGAGAGACGTAGGAAACATCATTTAAACACAACAGAGATAGATAGAAAGAAATATTTATATATATATATATAATTATATGCTAGTTGTCATTGTGTTACTCACGTTACTTCGGACAGAAATAAAAATAAAAATAAAACAAAGAGATATATGTATGTATACGCATATATATATGTGACAAAAATTTTCTCGATCTAATCGAAAACGAAGATAAAAAAAATAAACGAATGAAAGAGAGAAATATTTGTATAAAAAATCGTAAATAATGCCACAAAACTACGAATACGTAACGAGTGTAAATAAATATATTCGTGAACGAGATCGATAATCGATTGTTTCATACGTGATTGCAAATTTGCCTATTACTAGGGGCTCTCTATATTTTCAAATATCGGTACCGTACAAAGCAACAGATATGCTACGATTGCCAGCCACGCATGCAGAGAAAGAGAAAGAGAGAGAGATAGATAGAGAGAGAGAGAGAGAGAGACGTAGGAAACATCATTTAAACACAACAGAGATAGATAGAAAGGAATATATATATATATATATATATATATATATATATTTATATGCGAGTTGTCATTGTGTTACTCACGTTACTTCGGACAGAAAAAAAAATAAAAATAAAACAAAGAGATATATGTGTGTGTGTACACACATATATATATATATGACAAAAATTTTCTCGATCTAATCGAAAACGAAGATAAAAAAAATAAACGAATGAAAGAGTTAAATATTTGGATAAAAAATCGTAAATAATGTCACAAAACTACGAATACGTAACTAGTGTAAATTAATATATTCGTGAACGAGATCGATAATTGATTGTTTCATACGTGATTGCAAATTTGCCTATTACTAGGGGCTCTCTATATTTTCAAATATCGGTACCATACAAAGCAACATATATGCTACGATTGCCAACCACGCATGCAGAGAAAGAGAAAGAGAGAGAGATAGAGAGAGAGGGAGAGAGAGAGAGAGAGAGAGAGAGAGACGTAGGAAACATCATTTAAACACAACAGAGATAGATAGAAAGAAATATATATATATATATATATATATTTATATGCGAGTTGTCATTGTGTTACTCACGTTACTTCGGACAGAAAAAAAAATAAAAGTAAAACAAAGAGATATATGTGTGTGTGTACACACATATATATATATATGACAAAAATTTTCTCGATCTAATCGAAAACGAATATAAAAATAATAAACGAATGAGAGAGAGAAATACTTGTATAAGAAATCCTAAATAATGGCACAAAACTACGAATACGTAACGAGTGTAAATAAATATATTCGTGAACGAGATCGATAATCGATTGTTCCATACGTGATTGCAAATTAGCCTATTACTAGGGGCTCTCTATATATTCACATATCGGCACCTTACAAAGCAACACATATGATACGATTGCCAACCACGCATGCAGAGAAAGAGAAAGAGAGAGAGTGAGAGAGAGAGAGAGAGAGAGACGTAGGAAACATCATTTCAACACAACAGAGAATGATAGAAAGAAATATATATATATATATAAATATATATTTATGGGCGAGATGTCATTGTGTTACTCACGTTACTTCGGACAGAAATAAAAATAAAAATAAAACAAAGAGATATATGTATGTATACGCATATATATATGTGACAAAATTTTTCTCAATCTAATCGAAAACGAATATAAAAAAAATAGACGAATGAAAGAGTTAAATATATGTATAAAAAATCGTAAATAATGTCACAAAACTACGAATACGTAACGAGTGTAAATAAATATATTCGTGAACGAGATCGATAATCGATTTTTCCATACGTGATTGCAAATTAGCCTATTACTAGGGGCTCTCTATATTTTCACATATCGGTACCTTACAAAGCAACACATATGATACGATTGCCAACCACGCATGCAGAGAAAGAGAAAGAGAGAGAGTGAGAGAGAGAGAGAGAGAGAGAGAGAGACGTAGGAAACATCATTTAAACACAACAGAGATAGATAGAAAGAAATATTTATATATATATATATATATATATATATATATATATATATATATTTATATGCGAGTTGTCATTGTGTAACTCACGTTACTTCGGACAGAAATAAAAATAAAATAAAACAAAGAGATATATGTGTGTGTGTATACACATATATATATATATATATGACAAAAATTTTCTCGATCTAATCGAAAACGAAGTTAAAAAAAATAAAAGAATGAAAGAGTTAAATATTTGTATAAAAAATCGTAAATAATGTCACAAAACTACGAATACGTAACGAGTGTAAATAAATATATTCGTGAACGAGATCGATAATTGATTGTTTCATACTTGATTGCAAATTTGCCTATTACTAGGGGCTCTCTATATTTTCACATATCGGTACCGTACAAAGCAACACATATGCTACGATTGCCAGCCACGCATGCAGAGAGAGAGAGTGAGAGAGAGAGAGAGAGAGAGAGACGTAGGAAACATCATTTCAACACAACAGAGAATGATAGAAAGAAATATATATATATATATAAATATATATTTATGGGCGAGATGTCATTGTGTTACTCACGTTACTTCGGACAGAAATAAAAATAAAAATAAAACAAAGAGATATATGTATGTATACGCATATATATATGTGACAAAAATTTTCTCAATCTAATCGAAAACGAATATAAAAAAAATAGACGAATGAAAGAGTTAAATATATGTATAAAAAATCGTAAATAATGTCACAAAACTACGAATACGTAACGAGTGTAAATAAATATATTCGTGAACGAGATCGATAATCGATTGTTCCATACGTGATTGCAAATTAGCCTATTACTAGGGGTTCTCTATATTATCACATATCGGTACCGAACAAAGCAAAATATATGCTACGATTGCCAACCACGCATGCAGAGAAAGAGAAAGAGAGAGAGATAGAGAGAGAGAGAGAGAGAGAGAGAGAGAGAGAGAGAGAGAGACGTAGGAAACATCATTTCAACACCACAGAGAATGATAGAAAGAAATATATATATATAAATATATATATATATATTTAAGGGCGAGATGTCATTGTGTTATTCACGTTACTTCGGACAGAAATAAAAATAAAAATAAAACAAAGAGATATATGTGTGTGTGTATACACATATATATATATGACAAAAATTTTCTCGATCTAATCGAAAACGAAGATAAAAAAAATAAACGAATGAAAGAGTTAAATATATGTATAAAAAATCGTAAATAATGTCACAAAACTACGAATACGTAACGAGTGTAAATAAATATATTCGTGAACGAGATCGATAATCGATTGTTCCATACGTGATTGCAAATTAGCCTATTACTAGGGGTTCTCTATATTATCACATATCGGTACCGAACAAAGCAAAATATATGCTACGATTGCCAACCACGCATGCAGAGAAAGAGAAAGAGAGAGAGATAGAGAGAGAGAGAGAGAGAGAGAGAGAGAGAGAGAGAGAGACGTAGGAAACATCATTTAAACACAACAGAGATAGATAGAAAGAAATATTTATATATATATATATAATTATATGCTAGTTGTCATTGTGTTACTCACGTTACTTCGGACAGAAATAAAAATAAAAATAAAACAAAGAGATATATGTGTGTGTGTATACACATATATATATATATGACAAAAATTTTCTCGATCTAATCGAAAACGAAGTTAAAAAAAATAAAAGAATGAAAGACTTAAATATTTGTATAAAAAATCGTAAATAATGTCACAAAACTACGAATACGTAACGAGTGTAAATAAATATATTCGTGAACGAGATCGATAATTGATTTTTTCATACTTGATTGCAAATTTGCCTATTACTAGGGGCTCTCTATATTATCACATATCGGTACCTTACAAAGCAACACATATGATACGATTGCCAACCACGCATGCAGAGAAAGAGAAAGAGAGAGAGTGAGAGAGAGAGAGAGAGAGAGAGACGTAGGAAACATCATTTCAACACCACAGAGAATGATAGAAAGAAATATATATATATAAATATATATATATATATTTATGGGCGAGATGTCATTGTGTTATTCACGTTACTTCGGACAGAAATAAAAATAAAAATAAAACAAAGAGATATATGTGTGTGTGTATACACATATATATATATGACAAAAATTTTCTCAATCTAATCGAAAACGAATATAAAAAAAATAGACGAATGAAAGAGTTAAATATATGTATAAAAAATCGTAAATAATGTCACAAAACTACGAATACGTAACGAGTGTAAATAAATATATTCGTGAACGAGATCGATAATCGATTGTTCCATACGTGATTGCAAATTAGCCTATTACTAGGGGTTCTCTATATTATCACATATCGGTACCGAACAAAGCAACATATATGCTACGATTGCCAACCACGCATGCAGAGAAAGAGAAAGAGAGAGAGATATAGAGAGAGGGAGAGAGAGAGAGAGAGAGAGAGAGAGAGAGACGTAGGAAACATCATTTAAACACAACAGAGATAGATAGAAAGAAATATATATATATATATATATATATATTTATATGCGAGTTGTCATTGTGTTACTCACGTTACTTCGGACAGAAAAAAAAATAAAAGTAAAACAAAGAGATATATGTGTGTGTGTACACACATATATATATATATGACAAAAATTTTCTCGATCTAATCGAAAACGAATATAAAAATAATAAACGAATGAGAGAGAGAAATACTTGTATAAGAAATCCTAAATAATGGCACAAAACTACGAATACGTAACGAGTGTAAATAAATATATTCGTGAACGAGATCGATAATCGATTGTTCCATACGTGATTGCAAATTAGCCTATTACTAGGGGCTCTCTATATATTCACATATCGGCACCTTACAAAGCAACACATATGATACGATTGCCAACCACGCATGCAGAGAAAGAGAAAGAGAGAGAGTGAGAGAGAGAGAGAGAGAGAGAGACGTAGGAAACATCATTTCAACACAACAGAGAATGATAGAAAGAAATATATATATATATATAAATATATATTTATGGGCGAGATGTCATTGTGTTACTCACGTTACTTCGGACAGAAATAAAAATAAAAATAAAACAAAGAGATATATGTATGTATACGCATATATATATGTGACAAAAATTTTCTCAATCTAATCGAAAACGAATATAAAAAAAATAGACGAATGAAAGAGTTAAATATATGTATAAAAAATCGTAAATAATGTCACAAAACTACGAATACGTAACGAGTGTAAATAAATATATTCGTGAACGAGATCGATAATCGATTTTTCCATACGTGATTGCAAATTAGCCTATTACTAGGGGCTCTCTATATTTTCACATATCGGTACCTTACAAAGCAACACATATGATACGATTGCCAACCACGCATGCAGAGAAAGAGAAAGAGAGAGAGTGAGAGAGAGAGAGAGAGAGAGAGACGTAGGAAACATCATTTAAACACAACAGAGATAGATAGAAAGAAATATTTATATATATATATATATATATATATATATATTTATAAGCGAGTTGTCATTGTGTTACTCACGTTACTTCGGACAGAAAAAAAAATAAAAATAAAACAAAGAGATATATGTGTGTGTGTACACACATATATATATATATGACAAAAATTTTCTCGATCTAATCGAAAACGAAGATAAAAAAAAATAAACGAATGAAAGAGTTAAATATTTGGATAAAAAATCGTAAATAATGTCACAAAACTACGAATACGTAACTAGTGTAAATTAATATATTCGTGAACGAGATCGATAATTGATTGTTTCATACGTGATTGCAAATTTGCCTATTACTAGGGGCTCTCTATATTTTCAAATATCGGTACCATACAAAGCAACATATATGCTACGATTGCCAACCACGCATGCAGAGAAAGAGAAAGAGAGAGAGATAGAGAGAGAGGGAGAGAGAGAGAGAGAGAGAGAGAGAGACGTAGGAAACATCATTTAAACACAACAGAGATAGATAGAAAGAAATATATATATATATATATATATATATTTATATGCGAGTTGTCATTGTGTTACTCACGTTACTTCGGACAGAAAAAAAAATAAAAGTAAAACAAAGAGATATATGTGTGTGTGTACACACATATATATATATATGACAAAAATTTTCTCGATCTAATCGAAAACGAATATAAAAATAATAAACGAATGAGAGAGAGAAATACTTGTATAAGAAATCCTAAATAATGGCACAAAACTACGAATACGTAACGAGTGTAAATAAATATATTCGTGAACGAGATCGATAATCGATTGTTCCATACGTGATTGCAAATTAGCCTATTACTAGGGGCTCTCTATATATTCACATATCGGCACCTTACAAAGCAACACATATGATACGATTGCCAACCACGCATGCAGAGAAAGAGAAAGAGAGAGAGTGAGAGAGAGAGAGAGAGAGAGACGTAGGAAACATCATTTCAACACAACAGAGAATGATAGAAAGAAATATATATATATATATAAATATATATTTATGGGCGAGATGTCATTGTGTTACTCACGTTACTTCGGACAGAAATAAAAATAAAAATAAAACAAAGAGATATATGTATGTATACGCATATATATATGTGACAAAATTTTTCTCGATCTAATCGAAAACGAAGATAAAAAAAATAAACGAATGAAAGAGTTAAATATATGTATAAAAAATCGTAAATAATGTCACAAAACTACGAATACGTAACGAGTGTAAATAAATATATTCGTGAACGAGATCGATAATCGATTGTTCCATACGTGATTGCAAATTAGCCTATTACTAGGGGTTCTCTATATTATCACATATCGGTACCGAACAAAGCAAAATATATGCTACGATTGCCAACCACGCATGCAGAGAAAGAGAAAGAGAGAGAGATAGAGAGAGAGAGAGAGAGAGAGAGAGAGAGAGAGAGACGTAGGAAACATCATTTAAACACAACAGAGATAGATAGAAAGAAATATTTATATATATATATATAATTATATGCTAGTTGTCATTGTGTTACTCACGTTACTTCGGACAGAAATAAAAATAAAAATAAAACAAAGAGATATATGTGTGTGTGTATACACATATATATATATATGACAAAAATTTTCTCGATCTAATCGAAAACGAAGTTAAAAAAAATAAAAGAATGAAAGACTTAAATATTTGTATAAAAAATCGTAAATAATGTCACAAAACTACGAATACGTAACGAGTGTAAATAAATATATTCGTGAACGAGATCGATAATTGATTTTTTCATACTTGATTGCAAATTTGCCTATTACTAGGGGCTCTCTATATTATCACATATCGGTACCTTACAAAGCAACACATATGATACGATTGCCAACCACGCATGCAGAGAAAGAGAAAGAGAGAGAGTGAGAGAGAGAGAGAGAGAGAGAGACGTAGGAAACATCATTTCAACACCACAGAGAATGATAGAAAGAAATATATATATATAAATATATATATATATATTTATGGGCGAGATGTCATTGTGTTATTCACGTTACTTCGGACAGAAATAAAAATAAAAATAAAACAAAGAGATATATGTGTGTGTGTATACACATATATATATATGACAAAAATTTTCTCAATCTAATCGAAAACGAATATAAAAAAAATAGACGAATGAAAGAGTTAAATATATGTATAAAAAATCGTAAATAATGTCACAAAACTACGAATACGTAACGAGTGTAAATAAATATATTCGTGAACGAGATCGATAATTGATTGTTTCATACGTGATTGCAAATTTGCCTATTACTAGGGGCTCTCTATATTTTCAAATATCGGTACCATACAAAGCAACATATATGCTACGATTGCCAACCACGCATGCAGAGAAAGAGAAAGAGAGAGAGATAGAGAGAGAGGGAGAGAGAGAGAGAGAGAGAGAGAGAGAGACGTAGGAAACATCATTTAAACACAACAGAGATAGATAGAAAGAAATATATATATATATATATATATATTTATATGCGAGTTGTCATTGTGTTACTCACGTTACTTCGGACAGAAAAAAAAATAAAAGTAAAACAAAGAGATATATGTGTGTGTGTACACACATATATATATATATGACAAAAATTTTCTCGATCTAATCGAAAACGAATATAAAAATAATAAACGAATGAGAGAGAGAAATACTTGTATAAGAAATCCTAAATAATGTCACAAAACTACGAATACGTAACGAGTGTAAATAAATATATTCGTGAACGAGATCGATAATTGATTTTTTCATACTTGATTGCAAATTTGCCTATTACTAGGGGCTCTCTATATTATCACATATCGGTACCTTACAAAGCAACACATATGATACGATTGCCAACCACGCATGCAGAGAAAGAGAAAGAGAGAGAGTGAGAGAGAGAGAGAGAGAGAGACGTAGGAAACATCATTTCAACACCACAGAGAATGATAGAAAGAAATATATATATATAAATATATATATATATATTTATGGGCGAGATGTCATTGTGTTATTCACGTTACTTCGGACAGAAATAAAAATAAAAATAAAACAAAGAGATATATGTGTGTGTGTATACACATATATATATATGACAAAAATTTTCTCAATCTAATCGAAAACGAATATAAAAAAAATAGACGAATGAAAGAGTTAAATATATGTATAAAAAATCGTAAATAATGTCACAAAACTACGAATACGTAACGAGTGTAAATAAATATATTCGTGAACGAGATCGATAATCGATTGTTCCATACGTGATTGCAAATTAGCCTATTACTAGGGGTTCTCTATATTATCACATATCGGTACCGAACAAAGCAAAATATATGCTACGATTGCCAACCACGCATGCAGAGAAAGAGAAAGAGAGAGAGATAGAGAGAGAGAGAGAGAGAGAGAGAGAGAGAGAGAGAGAGAGACGTAGGAAACATCATTTAAACACAACAGAGATAGATAGAAAGAAATATTTATATATATATATATAATTATATGCTAGTTGTCATTGTGTTACTCACGTTACTTCGGACAGAAAAAAAATAAAAGTAAAACAAAGAGATATATGTGTGTGTGTACACACATATATATATATATGACAAAAATTTTCTCGATCTAATCGAAAACGAATATAAAAATAATAAACGAATGAGAGAGAGAAATACTTGTATAAGAAATCCTAAATAATGGCACAAAACTACGAATACGTAACGAGTGTAAATAAATATATTCGTGAACGAGATCGATAATCGATTGTTCCATACGTGATTGCAAATTAGCCTATTACTAGGGGCTCTCTATATATTCACATATCGGCACCTTACAAAGCAACACATATGATACGATTGCCAACCACGCATGCAGAGAAAGAGAAAGAGAGAGAGTGAGAGAGAGAGAGAGAGAGAGACGTAGGAAACATCATTTCAACACAACAGAGAATGATAGAAAGAAATATATATATATATATAAATATATATTTATGGGCGAGATGTCATTGTGTTACTCACGTTACTTCGGACAGAAATAAAAATAAAAATAAAACAAAGAGATATATGTATGTATACGCATATATATATGTGACAAAAATTTTCTCAATCTAATCGAAAACGAATATAAAAAAAATAGACGAATGAAAGAGTTAAATATATGTATAAAAAATCGTAAATAATGTCACAAAACTACGAATACGTAACGAGTGTAAATAAATATATTCGTGAACGAGATCGATAATCGATTTTTCCATACGTGATTGCAAATTAGCCTATTACTAGGGGCTCTCTATATTTTCACATATCGGTACCTTACAAAGCAACACATATGATACGATTGCCAACCACGCATGCAGAGAAAGAGAAAGAGAGAGAGTGAGAGAGAGAGAGAGAGAGAGAGAGACGTAGGAAACATCATTTAAACACAACAGAGATAGATAGAAAGAAATATTTATATATATATATATATATATATATATATATATATATATATTTATAAGCGAGTTGTCATTGTGTAACTCACGTTACTTCGGACAGAAATAAAAATAAAATAAAACAAAGAGATATATGTGTGTGTGTATACACATATATATATATATATATGACAAAAATTTTCTCGATCTAATCGAAAACGAAGTTAAAAAAAATAAAAGAATGAAAGAGTTAAATATTTGGATAAAAAATCGTAAATAATGTCACAAAATTACGAATACGTAACTAGTGTAAATTAATATATTCGTGAACGAGATCGATAATCGATTGTTTCATACGTGATTGCTAATTAGCCTATTACTTGGGGCTCTCTATATTTTCACATATCGGTACCGAACAAAGCAAAATATATGCTACGATTGCCAACCACGCATGCAGAGAAAGAGAAAGAGAGAGAGATAGAGAGAGAGAGAGAGAGAGAGAGAGAGAGAGAGACGTAGGAAACATCATTTCAACACCACAGAGAATGATAGAAAGAAATATATATATATAAATATATATATATATATTTATGGGCGAGATGTCATTGTGTTATTCACGTTACTTCGGACAGAAATGAAAATAAAACAAAGAGATATATGTGTGTGTGTATACACATATATATATGACAAAAATTTTCTCGATCTAATCGAAAACGAAGATAAAAAAAATAAACGAATGAAAGAGTTAAATATATGTATAAAAAATCGTAAATAATGTCACAAAACTACGAATACGTAACGAGTGTAAATAAATATATTCGTGAACGAGATCGATAATCGATTGTTCCATACGTGATTGCAAATTAGCCTATTACTAGGGGTTCTCTATATTATCACATATCGGTACCGAACAAAGCAAAATATATGCTACGATTGCCAACCACGCATGCAGAGAAAGAGAAAGAGAGAGAGATAGAGAGAGAGAGAGAGAGAGAGAGAGAGAGAGAGAGACGTAGGAAACATCATTTAAACACAACAGAGATAGATAGAAAGAAATATTTATATATATATATATAATTATATGCTAGTTGTCATTGTGTTACTCACGTTACTTCGGACAGAAATAAAAATAAAAATAAAACAAAGAGATATATGTGTGTGTGTATACACATATATATATATATGACAAAAATTTTCTCGATCTAATCGAAAACGAAGTTAAAAAAAATAAAAGAATGAAAGAGTTAAATATTTGTTTAAAAAATCGTAAATAATGTCACAAAACTACGAATACGTAACGAGTGTAAATAAATATATTCGTGAACGAGATCGATAATTGATTTTTTCATACTTGATTGCAAATTTGCCTATTACTAGGGGCTCTCTATATTATCACATATCGGTACCTTACAAAGCAACACATATGATACGATTGCCAACCACGCATGCAGAGAAAGAGAAAGAGAGAGAGTGAGAGAGAGAGAGAGAGAGAGAGACGTAGGAAACATCATTTCAACACCACAGAGAATGATAGAAAGAAATATATATATATAAATATATATATATATATTTATGGGCGAGATGTCATTGTGTTATTCACGTTACTTCGGACAGAAATAAAAATAAAAATAAAACAAAGAGATATATGTGTGTGTGTATACACATATATATATATGACAAAAATTTTCTCAATCTAATCGAAAACGAATATAAAAAAAATAGACGAATGAAAGAGTTAAATATATGTATAAAAAATCGTAAATAATGTCACAAAACTACGAATACGTAACGAGTGTAAATAAATATATTCGTGAACGAGATCGATAATCGATTGTTCCATACGTGATTGCAAATTAGCCTATTACTAGGGGTTCTCTATATTATCACATATCGGTACCGAACAAAGCAAAATATATGCTACGATTGCCAACCACGCATGCAGAGAAAGAGAAAGAGAGAGAGATAGAGAGAGAGAGAGAGAGAGAGAGAGAGAGAGAGACGTAGGAAACATCATTTAAACACAACAGAGATAGATAGAAAGAAATATTTATATATATATATATAATTATATGCTAGTTGTCATTGTGTTACTCACGTTACTTCGGACAGAAAAAAAATAAAAGTAAAACAAAGAGATATATGTGTGTGTGTACACACATATATATATATATGACAAAAATTTTCTCGATCTAATCGAAAACGAATATAAAAATAATAAACGAATGAGAGAGAGAAATACTTGTATAAGAAATCCTAAATAATGGCACAAAACTACGAATACGTAACGAGTGTAAATAAATATATTCGTGAACGAGATCGATAATCGATTGTTCCATACGTGATTGCAAATTAGCCTATTACTAGGGGCTCTCTATATATTCACATATCGGCACCTTACAAAGCAACACATATGATACGATTGCCAACCACGCATGCAGAGAAAGAGAAAGAGAGAGAGTGAGAGAGAGAGAGAGAGAGAGACGTAGGAAACATCATTTCAACACAACAGAGAATGATAGAAAGAAATATATATATATATATAAATATATATTTATGGGCGAGATGTCATTGTGTTACTCACGTTACTTCGGACAGAAATAAAAATAAAAATAAAACAAAGAGATATATGTATGTATACGCATATATATATGTGACAAAAATTTTCTCAATCTAATCGAAAACGAATATAAAAAAAATAGACGAATGAAAGAGTTAAATATATGTATAAAAAATCGTAAATAATGTCACAAAACTACGAATACGTAACGAGTGTAAATAAATATATTCGTGAACGAGATCGATAATCGATTTTTCCATACGTGATTGCAAATTAGCCTATTACTAGGGGCTCTCTATATTTTCACATATCGGTACCTTACAAAGCAACACATATGATACGATTGCCAACCACGCATGCAGAGAAAGAGAAAGAGAGAGAGTGAGAGAGAGAGAGAGAGAGAGAGAGAGACGTAGGAAACATCATTTAAACACAACAGAGATAGATAGAAAGAAATATTTATATATATATATATATATATATATATATATATATATATATATTTATAAGCGAGTTGTCATTGTGTAACTCACGTTACTTCGGACAGAAATAAAAATAAAATAAAACAAAGAGATATATGTGTGTGTGTATACACATATATATATATATATATGACAAAAATTTTCTCGATCTAATCGAAAACGAAGTTAAAAAAAATAAAAGAATGAAAGAGTTAAATATTTGGATAAAAAATCGTAAATAATGTCACAAAATTACGAATACGTAACTAGTGTAAATTAATATATTCGTGAACGAGATCGATAATCGATTGTTTCATACGTGATTGCTAATTAGCCTATTACTTGGGGCTCTCTATATTTTCACATATCGGTACCGAACAAAGCAAAATATATGCTACGATTGCCAACCACGCATGCAGAGAAAGAGAAAGAGAGAGAGATAGAGAGAGAGAGAGAGAGAGAGAGAGAGAGAGAGAGACGTAGGAAACATCATTTCAACACCACAGAGAATGATAGAAAGAAATATATATATATAAATATATATATATATATTTATGGGCGAGATGTCATTGTGTTATTCACGTTACTTCGGACAGAAATGAAAATAAAACAAAGAGATATATGTGTGTGTGTATACACATATATATATGACAAAAATTTTCTCGATCTAATCGAAAACGAAGATAAAAAAAATAAACGAATGAAAGAGTTAAATATATGTATAAAAAATCGTAAATAATGTCACAAAACTACGAATACGTAACGAGTGTAAATAAATATATTCGTGAACGAGATCGATAATCGATTGTTCCATACGTGATTGCAAATTAGCCTATTACTAGGGGTTCTCTATATTATCACATATCGGTACCGAACAAAGCAAAATATATGCTACGATTGCCAACCACGCATGCAGAGAAAGAGAAAGAGAGAGAGATAGAGAGAGAGAGAGAGAGAGAGAGAGAGAGAGAGAGACGTAGGAAACATCATTTAAACACAACAGAGATAGATAGAAAGAAATATTTATATATATATATATAATTATATGCTAGTTGTCATTGTGTTACTCACGTTACTTCGGACAGAAATAAAAATAAAAATAAAACAAAGAGATATATGTGTGTGTGTATACACATATATATATATATGACAAAAATTTTCTCGATCTAATCGAAAACGAAGTTAAAAAAAATAAACGAATGAAAGAGTTAAATATTTGTTTAAAAAATCGTAAATAATGTCACAAAACTACGAATACGTAACGAGTGTAAATAAATATATTCGTGAAAGAGATCGATAATTGATTTTTTCATACTTGATTGCAAATTTGCCTATTACTAGGGGCTCTCTATATTATCACATATCGGTACCTTACAAAGCAACACATATGATACGATTGCCAACCACGCATGCAGAGAAAGAGAAAGAGAGAGAGTGAGAGAGAGAGAGAGAGAGAGAGACGTAGGAAACATCATTTCAACACAACAGAGAATGATAGAAAGAAATATATATATATAAATATATATATATATATTTATGGGCGAGATGTCATTGTGTTATTCACGTTACTTCGGACAGAAATAAAAATAAAAATAAAACAAAGAGATATATGTGTGTGTGTATACACATATATATATATGACAAAAATTTTCTCAATCTAATCGAAAACGAATATAAAAAAAATAGACGAATGAAAGAGTTAAATATATGTATAAAAAATCGTAAATAATGTCACAAAACTACGAATACGTAACGAGTGTAAATAAATATATTCGTGAACGAGATCGATAATCGATTGTTCCATACGTGATTGCAAATTAGCCTATTACTAGGGGTTCTCTATATTATCACATATCGGTACCGAACAAAGCAAAATATATGCTACGATTGCCAACCACGCATGCAGAGAAAGAGAAAGAGAGAGAGATAGAGAGAGAGAGAGAGAGAGAGAGAGAGAGAGAGAGACGTAGGAAACATCATTTAAACACAACAGAGATAGATAGAAAGAAATATTTATATATATATATATAATTATATGCTAGTTGTCATTGTGTTACTCACGTTACTTCGGACAGAAATAAAAATAAAAATAAAACAAAGAGATATATGTGTGTGTGTACACACATATATATATATATGACAAAAATTTTCTCGATCTAATCGAAAACGAAGTTAAAAAAAATAAAAGAATGAAAGACTTAAATATTTGTATAAAAAATCGTAAATAATGTCACAAAATTACGAATACGTAACGAGTGTAAATAAATATATTCGTGAACGAGATCGATAATTGATTTTTTCATACTTGATTGCAAATTTGCCTATTACTAGGGGCTCTCTATATTATCACATATCGGTACCTTACAAAGCAACACATATGATACGATTGCCAACCACGCATGCAGAGAAAGAGAAAGAGAGAGAGTGAGAGAGAGAGAGAGAGAGAGACGTAGGAAACATCATTTCAACACCACAGAGAATGATAGAAAGAAATATATATATATAAATATATATATATATATTTATGGGCGAGATGTCATTGTGTTATTCACGTTACTTCGGACAGAAATAAAAATAAAAATAAAACAAAGAGATATATGTGTGTGTGTATACACATATATATATATGACAAAAATTTTCTCAATCTAATCGAAAACGAATATAAAAAAAATAGACGAATGAAAGAGTTAAATATATGTATAAAAAATCGTAAATAATGTCACAAAACTACGAATACGTAACGAGTGTAAATAAATATTTTCGTGAACGAGATCGATAATCGATTGTTCCAAACGTAATTGCAAATTAGCCTATTACTAGGGGCTCTCTATATTTTCACATATCGGTACCTTACAAAGCAACACAAATGATACGAATGCCAACCACGCATGCAGAGAAAGAGAAAGAGAGAGAGTGAGAGAGAGAGAGAGAGAGAGAGAGAGAGAGAGACGTAGGAAACATCATTTAAACACAACAGAGATAAATAGAAAGAAATATTTATATATATATATATATATATATTTATATGCGAGTTGTCATTGTGTAACTCACGTTACTTCGGACAGAAATAAAAATAAAATAAAACAAAGAGATATATGTGTGTGTGTATACACATATATATATATATGACAAAAATTTTCTCGATCTAATCGAAAACGAAGATAAAAAAAATAAACGAATGAAAGAGTTAAATATTTGGATAAAAAATCGTAAATAATGTCACAAAATTACGAATACGTAACTAATGTAAATTAATATATTCGTGAACGAGATCGATAATCGATTGTTTCATACGTGATTGCTAATTAGCCTATTACTTGGGGCTCTCTATATTTTCACATATCGGTACCGAACAAAGCAAAATATATGCTACGATTGCCAACCACGCATGCAGAGAAAGAGAAAGAGAGAGAGATAGAGAGAGAGAGAGAGAGAGAGAGAGAGAGAGAGAGACGTAGGAAACATCATTTCAACACCACAGAGAATGATAGAAAGAAATATATGTATATAAATATATATATATATATTTATGGGCGAGATGTCATTGTGTTATTCACGTTACTTCGGACAGAAATAAAAATAAAAATAAAACAAAGAGATATATGTGTGTGTGTATACACATATATATATATGACAAAAATTTTCTCAATCTAATCGAAAACGAATATAAAAAAAATAGACGAATGAAAGAGTTAAATATATGTATAAAAAATCGTAAATAATGTCACAAAACTACGAATACGTAACGAGTGTAAATAAATATATTCGTGAACGAGATCGATAATCGATTGTTCCATACGTGATTGCAAATTAGCCTATTACTAGGGGCTCTCTATATTTTCACATATCGGTACCTTACAAAGCAACACATATGATACGATTGCCAACCACGCATGCAGAGAAAGAGAAAGAGAGAGAGTGAGAGAGAGAGAGAGAGAGAGAGAGAGAGACGTAGGAAACATCATTTCAACACCACAGAGAATGATAGAAAGAAATATATATATATAAATATATATATATATATATTTATGGGCGAGATGTCAGTGTGTTATTCACGTTACTTCGGACAGAAATAAAAATAAAAATAAAACAAAGAGATATATGTGTGTGTGTATACACATATATATATATGACAAAAATTTTCTCAATCTAATCGAAAACGAATATAAAAAAAATAGACGAATGAAAGAGTTAAATATATGTATAAAAAATCGTAAATAATGTCACAAAACTACGAATACGTAACTAGTGTAAATTAATATATTCGTGAACGAGATCGATAATTGATTGTTTCATACGTGATTGCAAATTTGCCTATTACTAGGGGCTCTCTATATTTTCAAATATCGGTACCATACAAAGCAACATATATGCTACGATTGCCAACCACGCATGCAGAGAAAGAGAAAGAGAGAGAGATTCAGAGAGAGAGAGAGAGAGAGAGAGAGAGAGAGAGAGAGAGAGAGAGAGAGACGTAGGAAACATCATTTAAACACAACAGAGATAGATAGAAAGAAATATATATATATATATATATATATATATTTATATGCGAGTTGTCATTGTGTAACTCACGTTACTTCGGACAGAAATAAAAATAAAATAAAACAAAGTGATATATGTGTGTGTGTATACACATATATATATATATGACAAAAATTTTCTCGATCTAATCGAAAACGAAGATAAAAAAAATAAACGAATGAAAGAGTTAAATATTTGGATAAAAAATCGTAAATAATGTCACAAAACTACGAATACGTAACTAGTGTAAATTAATATATTCGTGAACGAGATCGATAATCGATTGTTTCATACGTGATTGCTAATTAGCCTATTACTAGGGGCTCTCTATATTTTCACATATCGGTACCTTACAAAGCAACACAAATGATACGAATGCCAACCACGCATGCAGAGAAAGAGAAAGAGAGAGAGTGAGAGAGAGAGAGAGAGAGAGAGAGAGAGAGAGACGTAGGAAACATCATTTCAACACCACAGAGAATGATAGAAATAAATATATATATATAAATATATATATATATATTTATGGGCGAGATGTCATTGTGTTATTTACGTTACTTCGGACAGAAATAAAAATAAAAATAAAACAAAGAGATATATGTGTGTGTGTACACACATATATGTATATATGACAAAAATTTTCTCGATCTAATCGAAAACGAAGATAAAAAAAATAAACGAATGAAAGAGTTGAATATATGTATAAAAAATCGTAAATAATGTCACAAAACTACGAATACGTAACGAGTGTAAATAAATATATTCGTGAACGAGATCGATAATCGATTGTTCCATACGTGATTGCAAATTAGCCTATTACTAGGGGTTCTCTATATTATCACATATCGGTACCGAACAAAGCAAAATATATGCTACGATTGCCAACCACGCATGCAGAGAAAGAGAAAGAGAGAGAGATAGAGAGAGAGAGAGAGAGAGAGAGAGAGAGAGAGAGAGAGACGTAGGAAACATCATTTAAACACAACAGAGATAGATAGAAAGAAATATTTATATATATATATATAATTATATGCTAGTTGTCATTGTGTTACTCACGTTACTTCGGACAGAAATAAAAATAAAAATAAAACAAAGAGATATATGTGTGTGTGTATACACATATATATATATATGACAAAAATTTTCTCGATCTAATCGAAAACGAAGTTAAAAAAAATAAAAGAATGAAAGACTTAAATATTTGTATAAAAAATCGTAAATAATGTCACAAAACTACGAATACGTAACGAGTGTAAATAAATATATTCGTGAACGAGATCGATAATTGATTTTTTCATACTTGATTGCAAATTTGCCTATTACTAGGGGCTCTCTATATTATCACATATCGGTACCTTACAAAGCAACACATATGATACGATTGCCAACCACGCATGCAGAGAAAGAGAAAGAGAGAGAGTGAGAGAGAGAGAGAGAGAGAGAGACGTAGGAAACATCATTTCAACACCACAGAGAATGATAGAAAGAAATATATATATATAAATATATATATATATATTTATGGGCGAGATGTCATTGTGTTATTCACGTTACTTCGGACAGAAATAAAAATAAAAATAAAACAAAGAGATATATGTATGTATACGCAATATATATGTGACAAAAATTTTCTCAATCTAATCGAAAACGAATATAAAAAAAATAGACGAATGAAAGAGTTAAATATATGTATAAAAAATCGTAAATAATGTCACAAAACTACGATTACGTAACGAGTGTAAATAAATATATTCGTGAACGAGATCGATAATCGATTGTTCCATACGTGATTGCAAATTAGCCTATTACTAGGGGCTCTCTATATTTTCACATATCGGTACCGTACAAAGCAACACATATGATACGATTGCCAACCACGCATGCAGAGAAAGAGAAAGAGAGAGAGTGAGAGAGAGAGAGAGAGAGAGAGAGAGAGAGAGACGTAGGAAACATCATTTAAACACAACAGAGATAAATAGAAAGAAATATTTATATATATATATATATATATTTATATGCGAGTTGTCATTGTGTAACTCACGTTACTTCGGACAGAAATAAAAATAAAAATAAAACAAAGAGATATATGTGTGTGTGTATACACATATATATATATATGACAAAAATTTTCTCGATCTAATCGAAAACGAAGTTAAAAAAAATAAAAGAATGAAAGAGTTAAATATTTGTATAAAAAATCGTAAATAATGTCACAAAACTACGAATACGTAACGAGTGTAAATAAATATATTCGTGAACGAGATCGATAATTGATTGTTTCATACTTGATTGCAAATTTGCCTATTACTAGGGGCTCTCTATATTTTCACATATCGGTACCGTACAAAGCAACACATATGCTACGATTGCCAGCCACGCATGCAGAGAGAGAGAGTGAGAGAGAGAGAGAGAGAGAGAGAGAGAGAGAGAGAGACGTAGGAAACATCATTTCAACACAACAGAGATAGATAGAAAGAAATATTTATATATATATATATATATATATATATATATATATATATATATATATTTATATGCGAGTTGTCATTGTGTAACTCACGTTACTTCGGACAGAAATAAAAATAAAATAAAACAAAGAGATATATGTGTGTGTGTATACACATATATATATATATGACAAAAATTTTCTCGATCTAATCGAAAACGAAGTTAAAAAAAATAAAAGAATGAAAGAGTTAAATATTTGTATAAAAAATCGTAAATAATGTCACAAAACTACGAATACGTAACGAGTGTAAATAAATATATTCGTGAACGAGATCGATAATTGATTGTTTCATACTTGATTGCAAATTTGCCTATTACTAGGGGCTCTCTATATTTTCACATATCGGTACCGTACAAAGCAACACATATGCTACGATTGCCAGCCACGCATGCAGAGAGAGAGAGAGTGAGAGAGAGAGAGAGAGAGAGAGAGAGAGAGAGAGAGAGAGACGTAGGAAACATCATTTAAACACAACAGAGATAGATAGAAAGAAATATTTATATATATATATATATAATTATATGCTAGTTGTCATTGTGTTACTCACGTTACTTCGGACAGAAATAAAAATAAAAATAAAACAAAGAGATATATGTGTGTGTGTATACACATATATATATATATGACAAAAATTTTCTCGATCTAATCGAAAACGAAGTTAAAAAAAATAAAAGAATGAAAGAGTTAAATATTTGTATAAAAAATCGTAAATAATGTCACAAAACTACGAATACGTAACGAGTGTAAATAAATATATTCGTGAACGAGATCGATAATTGATTGTTTCATACGTGATTGCAAATTTGCCTATTACTAGGGGCTCTCTATATTTTCACATATCGGTACCGTACAAAGCAACACATATGCTACGATTGCCAGCCACGCATGCAGAGAGAGAGAGAGAGAGAGAGAGAGAGAGAGAGAGACGTAGGAAACATCATTTCAACACAACAGAGAATGATAGAAAGAAATATATATATATATATAAATATATATTTATGGGCGAGATGTCATTGTGTTACTCACGTTACTTCGGACAGAAATAAAAATAAAAATAAAACAAAGAGATATATGTATGTATACGCAATATATATGTGACAAAAATTTTCTCAATCTAATCGAAAACGAATATAAAAAAAATAGACGAATGAAAGAGTTAAATATATGTATAAAAAATCGTAAATAATGTCACAAAACTACGAATACGTAACGAGTGTAAATAAATATATTCGTGAACGAGATCGATAATCGATTGTTCCATACGTGATTGCAAATTAGCCTATTACTAGGGGTTCTCTATATTATCACATATCGGTACCGAACAAAGCAAAATATATGCTACGATTGCCAACCACGCATGCAGAGAAAGAGAAAGAGAGAGAGATAGAGAGAGAGAGAGAGAGAGAGAGAGAGAGAGAGAGAGAGACGTAGGAAACATCATTTAAACACAACAGAGATAGATAGAAAGAAATATTTATATATATATATATATAATTATATGCTAGTTGTCATTGTGTTACTCACGTTACTTCGGACAGAAATAAAAATAAAAATAAAACAAAGAGATATATGTATGTATACGCAATATATATGTGACAAAAATTTTCTCAATCTAATCGAAAACGAATATAAAAAAAATAGACGAATGAAAGAGTTAAATATATGTATAAAAAATCGTAAATAATGTCACAAAACTACGATTACGTAACGAGTGTAAATAAATATATTCGTGAACGAGATCGATAATCGATTGTTCCATACGTGATTGCAAATTAGCCTATTACTAGGGGCTCTCTATATTTTCACATATCGGTACCGTACAAAGCAACACATATGATACGATTGCCAACCACGCATGCAGAGAAAGAGAAAGAGAGAGAGTGAGAGAGAGAGAGAGAGAGAGAGAGAGAGAGAGAGACGTAGGAAACATCATTTAAACACAACAGAGATAAATAGAAAGAAATATTTATATATATATATATATATATTTATATGCGAGTTGTCATTGTGTAACTCACGTTACTTCGGACAGAAATAAAAATAAAAATAAAACAAAGAGATATATGTGTGTGTGTATACACATATATATATATATGACAAAAATTTTCTCGATCTAATCGAAAACGAAGTTAAAAAAAATAAAAGAATGAAAGAGTTAAATATTTGTATAAAAAATCGTAAATAATGTCACAAAACTACGAATACGTAACGAGTGTAAATAAATATATTCGTGAACGAGATCGATAATTGATTGTTTCATACTTGATTGCAAATTTGCCTATTACTAGGGGCTCTCTATATTTTCACATATCGGTACCGTACAAAGCAACACATATGCTACGATTGCCAGCCACGCATGCAGAGAGAGAGAGTGAGAGAGAGAGAGAGAGAGAGAGAGAGAGAGAGAGAGAGACGTAGGAAACATCATTTCAACACAACAGAGATAGATAGAAAGAAATATTTATATATATATATATATATATATATATATATATATATTTATATGCGAGTTGTCATTGTGTAACTCACGTTACTTCGGACAGAAATAAAAATAAAATAAAACAAAGAGATATATGTGTGTGTGTATACACATATATATATATATGACAAAAATTTTCTCGATCTAATCGAAAACGAAGTTAAAAAAAATAAAAGAATGAAAGAGTTAAATATTTGTATAAAAAATCGTAAATAATGTCACAAAACTACGAATACGTAACGAGTGTAAATAAATATATTCGTGAACGAGATCGATAATTGATTGTTTCATACTTGATTGCAAATTTGCCTATTACTAGGGGCTCTCTATATTTTCACATATCGGTACCGTACAAAGCAACACATATGCTACGATTGCCAGCCACGCATGCAGAGAGAGAGAGAGTGAGAGAGAGAGAGAGAGAGAGAGAGAGAGAGAGAGAGAGACGTAGGAAACATCATTTAAACACAACAGAGATAGATAGAAAGAAATATTTATATATATATATATATAATTATATGCTAGTTGTCATTGTGTTACTCACGTTACTTCGGACAGAAATAAAAATAAAAATAAAACAAAGAGATATATGTGTGTGTGTATACACATATATATATATATGACAAAAATTTTCTCGATCTAATCGAAAACGAAGTTAAAAAAAATAAAAGAATGAAAGAGTTAAATATTTGTATAAAAAATCGTAAATAATGTCACAAAACTACGAA
The DNA here is from genome assembly GCA_918808275.2 of Dolichovespula sylvestris. Lineage (NCBI taxonomy): Eukaryota > Metazoa > Arthropoda > Insecta > Hymenoptera > Vespidae > Dolichovespula > Dolichovespula sylvestris. The sequence continues at coordinate 249,016 of OU964983.1, read as the reverse complement.
TACGTAACGAGTGTAAATAAATATATTCGTGAACGAGATCGATAATTGATTGTTTCATACGTGATTGCAAATTTGCCTATTACTAGGGGCTCACTATATTTTCACATATCGGTACCGTACAAAGCAACACATATGCTACGATTGCCAGCCACGCATGCAGAGAGAGAGAGAGAGAGAGAGAGAGAGAGAGAGAGACGTAGGAAACATCATTTCAACACAACAGAGAATGATAGAAAGAAATATATATATATATATAAATATATATTTATGGGCGAGATGTCATTGTGTTACTCACGTTACTTCGGACAGAAATAAAAATAAAAATAAAACAAAGAGATATATGTATGTATACGCAATATATATGTGACAAAAATTTTCTCAATCTAATCGAAAACGAATATAAAAAAAATAGACGAATGAAAGAGTTAAATATATGTATAAAAAATCGTAAATAATGTCACAAAACTACGATTACGTAACGAGTGTAAATAAATATATTCGTGAACGAGATCGATAATCGATTGTTCCATACGTGATTGCAAATTAGCCTATTACTAGGGGCTCTCTATATTTTCACATATCGGTACCGTACAAAGCAACACATATGATACGATTGCCAACCACGCATGCAGAGAAAGAGAAAGAGAGAGAGTGAGAGAGAGAGAGAGAGAGAGAGAGAGAGAGAGAGAGACGTAGGAAACATCATTTCAACACAACAGAGAAAGATAGAAAGAAATATATATATATATATATATGTATTTATATGCGTGTTGTCATTGTGTTACTCACGTTACTTCGGACAGAAATAAAAATAAAAATAAAACAAAGAGATATATGTATGTATACGCATATATATATGTGACAAAAATTTTCTCAATCTAATCGAAAACGAATATAAAAAAAATAGACGAATGAAAGAGTTAAATATATGTATAAAAAATCGTAAATAATGTCACAAAACTACGAATACGTAACGAGTGTAAATAAATATATTCGTGAACGAGATCGATAATCGATTGTTCCATACGTAATTGCAAATTAGCCTATTACTAGGGGCTCTCTATATTTTCACATATCGGTACCTTACAAAGCAACACAAATGATACGAATGCCAACCACGCATGCAGAGAAAGAGAAAGAGAGAGAGTGAGAGAGAGAGAGAGAGAGAGAGAGAGAGAGACGTAGGAAACATCATTTCAACACCACAGAGAATGATAGAAATAAATATATATATATAAATATATATATATATATTTATGGGCGAGATGTCATTGTGTTATTCACGTTACTTCGGACAGAAATAAAAATAAAAATAAAACAAAGAGATATATGTGTGTGTGTACACACATATATATATATATGACAAAAATTTTCTCGATCTAATCGAAAACGAAGATAAAAAAAATAAACGAATGAAAGAGTTAAATATTTGGATAAAAAATCGTAAATAATGTCACAAAACTACGAATACGTAACTAGTGTAAATTAATATATTCGTGAACGAGATCGATAATTG
>OU964983.1:232500-242500 GCA_918808275.2 Dolichovespula sylvestris | reverse complement strand
AATACTTGTATAAGAAATCCTAAATAATGGCACAAAACTACGAATACGTAACGAGTGTAAATAAATATATTCGTGAACGAGATCGATAATCGATTGTTCCATACGTGATTGCAAATTAGCCTATTACTAGGGGCTCTCTATATATTCACATATCGGCACCTTACAAAGCAACACATATGATACGATTGCCAACCACGCATGCAGAGAAAGAGAAAGAGAGAGAGTGAGAGAGAGAGAGAGAGAGAGAGACGTAGGAAACATCATTTCAACACAACAGAGAATGATAGAAAGAAATATATATATATATATAAATATATATTTATGGGCGAGATGTCATTGTGTTACTCACGTTACTTCGGACAGAAATAAAAATAAAAATAAAACAAAGAGATATATGTATGTATACGCATATATATATGTGACAAAATTTTTCTCAATCTAATCGAAAACGAATATAAAAAAAATAGACGAATGAAAGAGTTAAATATATGTATAAAAAATCGTAAATAATGTCACAAAACTACGAATACGTAACGAGTGTAAATAAATATATTCGTGAACGAGATCGATAATCGATTGTTCCATACGTGATTGCAAATTAGCCTATTACTAGGGGTTCTCTATATTATCACATATCGGTACCGAACAAAGCAAAATATATGCTACGATTGCCAACCACGCATGCAGAGAAAGAGAAAGAGAGAGAGATAGAGAGAGAGAGAGAGTGAGAGAGAGAGAGAGAGACGTAGGAAACATCATTTAAACACAACAGAGATAGATAGAAAGAAATATTTATATATATATATATAATTATATGCTAGTTGTCATTGTGTTACTCACGTTACTTCGGACAGAAATAAAAATAAAAATAAAACAAAGAGATATATGTGTGTGTGTATACACATATATATATATATGACAAAAATTTTCTCGATCTAATCGAAAACGAAGTTAAAAAAAATAAAAGAATGAAAGACTTAAATATTTGTATAAAAAATCGTAAATAATGTCACAAAACTACGAATACGTAACGAGTGTAAATAAATATATTCGTGAACGAGATCGATAATTGATTTTTTCATACTTGATTGCAAATTTGCCTATTACTAGGGGCTCTCTATATTATCACATATCGGTACCTTACAAAGCAACACATATGATACGATTGCCAACCACGCATGCAGAGAAAGAGAAAGAGAGAGAGTGAGAGAGAGAGAGAGAGAGAGAGAGACGTAGGAAACATCATTTCAACACCACAGAGAATGATAGAAAGAAATATATATATATAAATATATATATATATATTTATGGGCGAGATGTCATTGTGTTATTCACGTTACTTCGGACAGAAATAAAAATAAAAATAAAACAAAGAGATATATGTGTGTGTGTATACACATATATATATATGACAAAAATTTTCTCAATCTAATCGAAAACGAATATAAAAAAAATAGACGAATGAAAGAGTTAAATATATGTATAAAAAATCGTAAATAATGTCACAAAACTACGAATACGTAACGAGTGTAAATAAATATATTCGTGAACGAGATCGATAATCGATTGTTCCATACGTGATTGCAAATTAGCCTATTACTAGGGGTTCTCTATATTATCACATATCGGTACCGAACAAAGCAAAATATATGCTACGATTGCCAACCACGCATGCAGAGAAAGAGAAAGAGAGAGAGATAGAGAGAGAGAGAGAGAGAGAGAGAGAGAGAGAGAGAGAGAGACGTAGGAAACATCATTTAAACACAACAGAGATAGATAGAAAGAAATATTTATATATATATATATATAATTATATGCTAGTTGTCATTGTGTTACTCACGTTACTTCGGACAGAAAAAAAAATAAAAGTAAAACAAAGAGATATATGTGTGTGTGTACACACATATATATATATATGACAAAAATTTTCTCGATCTAATCGAAAACGAATATAAAAATAATAAACGAATGAGAGAGAGAAATACTTGTATAAGAAATCCTAAATAATGGCACAAAACTACGAATACGTAACGAGTGTAAATAAATATATTCGTGAACGAGATCGATAATCGATTGTTCCATACGTGATTGCAAATTAGCCTATTACTAGGGGCTCTCTATATATTCACATATCGGCACCTTACAAAGCAACACATATGATACGATTGCCAACCACGCATGCAGAGAAAGAGAAAGAGAGAGAGTGAGAGAGAGAGAGAGAGAGAGAGACGTAGGAAACATCATTTCAACACAACAGAGAATGATAGAAAGAAATATATATATATATATAAATATATATTTATGGGCGAGATGTCATTGTGTTACTCACGTTACTTCGGACAGAAATAAAAATAAAAATAAAACAAAGAGATATATGTATGTATACGCATATATATATGTGACAAAAATTTTCTCAATCTAATCGAAAACGAATATAAAAAAAATAGACGAATGAAAGAGTTAAATATATGTATAAAAAATCGTAAATAATGTCACAAAACTACGAATACGTAACGAGTGTAAATAAATATATTCGTGAACGAGATCGATAATCGATTTTTCCATACGTGATTGCAAATTAGCCTATTACTAGGGGCTCTCTATATTTTCACATATCGGTACCTTACAAAGCAACACATATGATACGATTGCCAACCACGCATGCAGAGAAAGAGAAAGAGAGAGAGTGAGAGAGAGAGAGAGAGAGAGAGAGACGTAGGAAACATCATTTAAACACAACAGAGATAGATAGAAAGAAATATTTATATATATATATATATATATATATATATATATATTTATATGCGAGTTGTCATTGTGTAACTCACGTTACTTCGGACAGAAATAAAAATAAAATAAAACAAAGAGATATATGTGTGTGTGTATACACATATATATATATATATATGACAAAAATTTTCTCGATCTAATCGAAAACGAAGTTAAAAAAAATAAAAGAATGAAAGAGTTAAATATTTGTATAAAAAATCGTAAATAATGTCACAAAACTACGAATACGTAACGAGTGTAAATAAATATATTCGTGAACGAGATCGATAATTGATTGTTTCATACTTGATTGCAAATTTGCCTATTACTAGGGGCTCTCTATATTTTCACATATCGGTACCGTACAAAGCAACACATATGCTACGATTGCCAGCCACGCATGCAGAGAGAGAGAGTGAGAGAGAGAGAGAGAGAGAGAGACGTAGGAAACATCATTTCAACACAACAGAGAATGATAGAAAGAAATATATATATATATATAAATATATATTTATGGGCGAGATGTCATTGTGTTACTCACGTTACTTCGGACAGAAATAAAAATAAAAATAAAACAAAGAGATATATGTATGTATACGCATATATATATGTGACAAAAATTTTCTCAATCTAATCGAAAACGAATATAAAAAAAATAGACGAATGAAAGAGTTAAATATATGTATAAAAAATCGTAAATAATGTCACAAAACTACGAATACGTAACGAGTGTAAATAAATATATTCGTGAACGAGATCGATAATCGATTGTTCCATACGTGATTGCAAATTAGCCTATTACTAGGGGTTCTCTATATTATCACATATCGGTACCGAACAAAGCAAAATATATGCTACGATTGCCAACCACGCATGCAGAGAAAGAGAAAGAGAGAGAGATAGAGAGAGAGAGAGAGAGAGAGAGAGAGAGAGAGAGAGAGACGTAGGAAACATCATTTCAACACCACAGAGAATGATAGAAAGAAATATATATATATAAATATATATATATATATATTTATGGGCGAGATGTCATTGTGTTATTCACGTTACTTCGGACAGAAATAAAAATAAAAATAAAACAAAGAGATATATGTGTGTGTGTATACACATATATATATATATGACAAAAATTTTCTCGATCTAATCGAAAACGAAGTTAAAAAAAATAAAAGAATGAAAGACTTAAATATATGTATAAAAAATCGTAAATAATGTCACAAAACTACGAATACGTAACGAGTGTAAATAAATATATTCGTGAACGAGATCGATAATCGATTGTTCCATACGTGATTGCAAATTAGCCTATTACTAGGGGTTCTCTATATTATCACATATCGGTACCGAACAAAGCAAAATATATGCTACGATTGCCAACCACGCATGCAGAGAAAGAGAAAGAGAGAGAGATAGAGAGAGAGAGAGAGAGAGAGAGAGAGAGAGAGAGAGACGTAGGAAACATCATTTAAACACAACAGAGATAGATAGAAAGAAATATTTATATATATATATATAATTATATGCTAGTTGTCATTGTGTTACTCACGTTACTTCGGACAGAAATAAAAATAAAAATAAAACAAAGAGATATATGTGTGTGTGTATACACATATATATATATATGACAAAAATTTTCTCGATCTAATCGAAAACGAAGATAAAAAAAATAAACGAATGAAAGAGTTAAATATTTGTATAAAAAATCGTAAATAATGTCACAAAACTACGAATACGTAACGAGTGTAAATAAATATATTCGTGAACGAGATCGATAATTGATTTTTTCATACTTGATTGCAAATTTGCCTATTACTAGGGGCTCTCTATATTATCACATATCGGTACCTTACAAAGCAACACATATGATACGATTGCCAATCACGCATGCAGAGAAAGAGAAAGAGAGAGAGTGAGAGAGAGAGAGAGAGAGAGAGACGTAGGAAACATCATTTCAACACCACAGAGAATGATAGAAAGAAATATATATATATAAATATATATATATATATTTATGGGCGAGATGTCATTGTGTTATTCACGTTACTTCGGACAGAAATAAAAATAAAAATAAAACAAAGAGATATATGTGTGTGTGTATACACATATATATATATGACAAAAATTTTCTCAATCTAATCGAAAACGAATATAAAAAAAATAGACGAATGAAAGAGTTAAATATATGTATAAAAAATCGTAAATAATGTCACAAAACTACGAATACGTAACGAGTGTAAATAAATATATTCGTGAACGAGATCGATAATCGATTGTTCCATACGTGATTGCAAATTAGCCTATTACTAGGGGTTCTCTATATTATCACATATCGGTACCGAACAAAGCAAAATATATGCTACGATTGCCAACCACGCATGCAGAGAAAGAGAAAGAGAGAGAGATAGAGAGAGAGAGAGAGAGAGAGAGAGAGAGAGAGAGAGAGAGACGTAGGAAACATCATTTAAACACAACAGAGATAGATAGAAAGAAATATTTATATATATATATATATAATTATATGCTAGTTGTCATTGTGTTACTCACGTTACTTCGGACAGAAAAAAAAATAAAAGTAAAACAAAGAGATATATGTGTGTGTGTACACACATATATATATATATGACAAAAATTTTCTCGATCTAATCGAAAACGAATATAAAAATAATAAACGAATGAGAGAGAGAAATACTTGTATAAGAAATCCTAAATAATGGCACAAAACTACGAATACGTAACGAGTGTAAATAAATATATTCGTGAACGAGATCGATAATCGATTGTTCCATACGTGATTGCAAATTAGCCTATTACTAGGGGCTCTCTATATATTCACATATCGGCACCTTACAAAGCAACACATATGATACGATTGCCAACCACGCATGCAGAGAAAGAGAAAGAGAGAGAGTGAGAGAGAGAGAGAGAGAGAGAGACGTAGGAAACATCATTTCAACACAACAGAGAATGATAGAAAGAAATATATATATATATATAAATATATATTTATGGGCGAGATGTCATTGTGTTACTCACGTTACTTCGGACAGAAATAAAAATAAAAATAAAACAAAGAGATATATGTATGTATACGCATATATATATGTGACAAAAATTTTCTCAATCTAATCGAAAACGAATATAAAAAAAATAGACGAATGAAAGAGTTAAATATATGTATAAAAAATCGTAAATAATGTCACAAAACTACGAATACGTAACGAGTGTAAATAAATATATTCGTGAACGAGATCGATAATCGATTTTTCCATACGTGATTGCAAATTAGCCTATTACTAGGGGCTCTCTATATTTTCACATATCGGTACCTTACAAAGCAACACATATGATACGATTGCCAACCACGCATGCAGAGAAAGAGAAAGAGAGAGAGTGAGAGAGAGAGAGAGAGAGAGAGAGACGTAGGAAACATCATTTAAACACAACAGAGATAGATAGAAAGAAATATTTATATATATATATATATATATATATATATATATTTATATGCGAGTTGTCATTGTGTAACTCACGTTACTTCGGACAGAAATAAAAATAAAATAAAACAAAGAGATATATGTGTGTGTGTATACACATATATATATATATATATGACAAAAATTTTCTCGATCTAATCGAAAACGAAGTTAAAAAAAATAAAAGAATGAAAGAGTTAAATATTTGTATAAAAAATCGTAAATAATGTCACAAAACTACGAATACGTAACGAGTGTAAATAAATATATTCGTGAACGAGATCGATAATTGATTGTTTCATACTTGATTGCAAATTTGCCTATTACTAGGGGCTCTCTATATTTTCACATATCGGTACCGTACAAAGCAACACATATGCTACGATTGCCAGCCACGCATGCAGAGAGAGAGAGTGAGAGAGAGAGAGAGAGAGAGAGAGAGAGAGAGAGAGAGACGTAGGAAACATCATTTCAACACAACAGAGATAGATAGAAAGAAATATTTATATATATATATATATATATATATATATATATATATATATATATATTTATATGCGAGTTGTCATTGTGTAACTCACGTTACTTCGGACAGAAATAAAAATAAAATAAAACAAAGAGATATATGTGTGTGTGTATACACATATATATATATATATATGACAAAAATTTTCTCGATCTAATCGAAAACGAAGTTAAAAAAAATAAAAGAATGAAAGAGTTAAATATTTGTATAAAAAATCGTAAATAATGTCACAAAACTACGAATACGTAACGAGTGTAAATAAATATATTCGTGAACGAGATCGATAATTGATTGTTTCATACGTGATTGCAAATTTGCCTATTACTAGGGGCTCTCTATATTTTCACATATCGGTACCGTACAAAGCAACACATATGCTACGATTGCCAGCCACGCATGCAGAGAGAGAGAGTGAGAGAGAGAGAGAGAGAGAGAGACGTAGGAAACATCATTTCAACACAACAGAGAATGATAGAAAGAAATATATATATATATATAAATATATATTTATGGGCGAGATGTCATTGTGTTACTCACGTTACTTCGGACAGAAATAAAAATAAAAATAAAACAAAGAGATATATGTATGTATACGCATATATATATGTGACAAAAATTTTCTCAATCTAATCGAAAACGAATATAAAAAAAATAGACGAATGAAAGAGTTAAATATATGTATAAAAAATCGTAAATAATGTCACAAAACTACGAATACGTAACGAGTGTAAATAAATATATTCGTGAACGAGATCGATAATCGATTGTTCCATACGTGATTGCAAATTAGCCTATTACTAGGGGTTCTCTATATTATCACATATCGGTACCGAACAAAGCAAAATATATGCTACGATTGCCAACCACGCATGCAGAGAAAGAGAAAGAGAGAGAGATAGAGAGAGAGAGAGAGAGAGAGAGAGAGAGAGAGAGAGAGAGACGTAGGAAACATCATTTCAACACCACAGAGAATGATAGAAAGAAATATATATATATAAATATATATATATATATATTTATGGGCGAGATGTCATTGTGTTATTCACGTTACTTCGGACAGAAATAAAAATAAAAATAAAACAAAGAGATATATGTGTGTGTGTATACACATATATATATATGACAAAAATTTTCTCGATCTAATCGAAAACGAAGATAAAAAAAATAAACGAATGAAAGAGTTAAATATATGTATAAAAAATCGTAAATAATGTCACAAAACTACGAATACGTAACGAGTGTAAATAAATATATTCGTGAACGAGATCGATAATCGATTGTTCCATACGTGATTGCAAATTAGCCTATTACTAGGGGTTCTCTATATTATCACATATCGGTACCGAACAAAGCAAAATATATGCTACGATTGCCAACCACGCATGCAGAGAAAGAGAAAGAGAGAGAGATAGAGAGAGAGAGAGAGAGAGAGAGAGAGAGAGAGAGAGACGTAGGAAACATCATTTAAACACAACAGAGATAGATAGAAAGAAATATTTATATATATATATATAATTATATGCTAGTTGTCATTGTGTTACTCACGTTACTTCGGACAGAAATAAAAATAAAAATAAAACAAAGAGATATATGTGTGTGTGTATACACATATATATATATATGACAAAAATTTTCTCGATCTAATCGAAAACGAAGATAAAAAAAATAAACGAATGAAAGAGTTAAATATTTGTATAAAAAATCGTAAATAATGTCACAAAACTACGAATACGTAACGAGTGTAAATAAATATATTCGTGAACGAGATCGATAATTGATTTTTTCATACTTGATTGCAAATTTGCCTATTACTAGGGGCTCTCTATATTATCACATATCGGTACCTTACAAAGCAACACATATGATACGATTGCCAATCACGCATGCAGAGAAAGAGAAAGAGAGAGAGTGAGAGAGAGAGAGAGAGAGAGAGACGTAGGAAACATCATTTCAACACCACAGAGAATGATAGAAAGAAATATATATATATAAATATATATATATATATTTATGGGCGAGATGTCATTGTGTTATTCACGTTACTTCGGACAGAAATAAAAATAAAAATAAAACAAAGAGATATATGTGTGTGTGTATACACATATATATATATGACAAAAATTTTCTCAATCTAATCGAAAACGAATATAAAAAAAATAGACGAATGAAAGAGTTAAATATATGTATAAAAAATCGTAAATAATGTCACAAAACTACGAATACGTAACGAGTGTAAATAAATATATTCGTGAACGAGATCGATAATTGATTGTTTCATACTTGATTGCAAATTTGCCTATTACTAGGGGCTCTCTATATTTTCACATATCGGTACCGTACAAAGCAACACATATGCTACGATTGCCAGCCACGCATGCAGAGAGAGAGAGTGAGAGAGAGAGAGAGAGAGAGAGAGAGAGAGAGAGAGACGTAGGAAACATCATTTCAACACAACAGAGATAGATAGAAAGATATATTTATATATATATATATATATATATATATATATATATATATATATATATTTATATGCGAGTTGTCATTGTGTAACTCACGTTACTTCGGACAGAAATAAAAATAAAATAAAACAAAGAGATATATGTGTGTGTGTATACACATATATATATATATGACAAAAATTTTCTCGATCTAATCGAAAACGAAGTTAAAAAAAATAAAAGAATGAAAGAGTTAAATATTTGTATAAAAAATCGTAAATAATGTCACAAAACTACGAATACGTAACGAGTGTAAATAAATATATTCGTGAACGAGATCGATAATTGATTGTTTCATACTTGATTGCAAATTTGCCTATTACTAGGGGCTCTCTATATTTTCACATATCGGTACCGTACAAAGCAACACATATGCTACGATTGCCAGCCACGCATGCAGAGAGAGAGAGTGAGAGAGAGAGAGAGAGAGAGAGAGAGAGAGAGAGAGAGAGAGAGAGAGAGACGTAGGAAACATCATTTAAACACAACAGAGATAGATAGAAAGAAATATTTATATATATATATATATAATTATATGATAGTTGTCATTGTGTTACTCACGTTACTTCGGACAGAAATAAAAATAAAAATAAAACAAAGAGATATATGTGTGTGTGTATACACATATATATATATATGACAAAAATTTTCTCGATCTAATCGAAAACGAAGTTAAAAAAAATAAAAGAATGAAAGAGTTAAATATTTGTATAAAAAATCGTAAATAATGT
>OU964983.1:212500-230000 GCA_918808275.2 Dolichovespula sylvestris | reverse complement strand
TGGATAAAAAATCGTAAATAATGTCACAAAACTACGAATACGTAACTAGTGTAAATTAATATATTCGTGAACGAGATCGATAATTGATTGTTTCATACGTGATTGCAAATTTGCCTATTACTAGGGGCTCTCTATATTTTCAAATATCGGTACCATACAAAGCAACATATATGCTACGATTGCCAACCACGCATGCAGAGAAAGAGAAAGAGAGAGAGATAGAGAGAGAGAGAGAGAGAGAGAGAGAGAGAGAGAGAGAGAGAGAGACGTAGGAAACATCATTTAAACACAACAGAGATAGATAGAAAGAAATATATATATATATATATATATATTTATATGCGAGTTGTCATTGTGTTACTCACGTTACTTCGGACAGAAAAAAAAATAAAAGTAAAACAAAGAGATATATGTGTGTGTGTACACACATATATATATATATGACAAAAATTTTCTCGATCTAATCGAAAACGAATATAAAAATAATAAACGAATGAGAGAGAGAAATACTTGTATAAGAAATCCTAAATAATGGCACAAAACTACGAATACGTAACGAGTGTAAATAAATATATTCGTGAACGAGATCGATAATCGATTGTTCCATACGTGATTGCAAATTAGCCTATTACTAGGGGTTCTCTATATTATCACATATCGGTACCGAACAAAGCAAAATATATGCTACGATTGCCAAGCACGCATGCAGAGAAAGAGAAAGAGAGAGAGATAGAGAGAGAGAGAGAGAGAGAGAGAGAGAGACGTAGGAAACATCATTTAAACACAACAGAGATAGATAGAAAGAAATATTTATATATATATATATATATATATATATATATATTTATATGCGAGTTGTCATTGTGTAACTCACGTTACTTCGGACAGAAATAAAAATAAAATAAAACAAAGAGATATATGTGTGTGTGTATACACATATATATATATATATGACAAAAATTTTCTCGATCTAATCGAAAACGAAGATAAAAAAAATAAACGAATGAAAGAGTTAAATATATGTATAGAAAATCGTAAATAATGTCACCAAACTACGAATACGTAACGAGTTTAAATAAATAAATTCGTGAACGAGATCGATAATCGATTGTTCCATACGTAATTGCAAATTAGCCTATTACTAGGGGCTCTCTATATTTTCACATATCGGTACCTTACAAAGCAGCACATATGATACGATTGCCAACCACGCATGCAGAGAAAGAGAAAGAGAGAGAGTGAGAGAGAGAGAGAGAGAGAGAGAGAGATGTAGGAAACATCATTTAAACACAACAGAGATAGATAGAAAGAAATATTTATATATATATATATATATATATATTTATATGCGAGTTGTCATTGTGTAACTCACGTTACTTCGGACAGAAATAAAAATAAAATAAAACAAAGAGATATATGTGTGTGTGTATACACATATATATATATATGACAAAAATTTTCTCGATCTAATCGAAAACGAAGTTAAAAAAAATAAAAGAATGAAAGAGTTAAATATTTGTATAAAAAATCGTAAATAATGTCACAAAACTACGAATACGTAACGAGTGTAAATAAATATATTCGTGAACGAGATCGATAATTGATTGTTTCATACTTGATTGCAAATTTGCCTATTACTAGGGGCTCTCTATATTTTCACATATCGGTACCGTACAAAGCAACACATATGCTACGATTGCCAGCCACGCATGCAGAGAGAGAGAGTGAGAGAGAGAGAGAGAGAGAGAGAGAGAGAGAGAGAGAGAGAGAGAGAGACGTAGGAAACATCATTTAAACACAACAGAGATAGATAGAAAGAAATATTTATATATATATATATATAATTATATGATAGTTGTCATTGTGTTACTCACGTTACTTCGGACAGAAATAAAAATAAAAATAAAACAAAGAGATATATGTGTGTGTGTATACACATATATATATATATGACAAAAATTTTCTCGATCTAATCGAAAACGAAGTTAAAAAAAATAAAAGAATGAAAGAGTTAAATATTTGTATAAAAAATCGTAAATAATGTCACAAAACTACGAATACGTAACGAGTGTAAATAAATATATTCGTGAACGAGATCGATAATTGATTGTTTCATACGTGATTGCAAATTTGCCTATTACTAGGGGCTCTCTATATTTTCACATATCGGTACCGTACAAAGCAACACATATGCTACGATTGCCAGCCACGCATGCAGAGAGAGAGAGAGAGAGAGAGAGAGAGAGAGACGTAGGAAACATCATTTCAACACAACAGAGAATGATAGAAAGAAATATATATATATATATAAATATATATTTATGGGCGAGATGTCATTGTGTTACTCACGTTACTTCGGACAGAAATAAAAATAAAAATAAAACAAAGAGATATATGTATGTATACGCAATATATATGTGACAAAAATTTTCTCAATCTAATCGAAAACGAATATAAAAAAATAGACGAATGAAAGAGTTAAATATATGTATAAAAAATCGTAAATAATGTCACAAAACTACGATTACGTAACGAGTGTAAATAAATATATTCGTGAACGAGATCGATAATCGATTGTTCCATACGTGATTGCAAATTAGCCTATTACTAGGGGCTCTCTATATTTTCACATATCGGTACCGTACAAAGCAACACATATGATACGATTGCCAACCACGCATGCAGAGAAAGAGAAAGAGAGAGAGTGAGAGAGAGAGAGAGAGAGAGAGAGAGAGAGAGAGACGTAGGAAACATCATTTCAACACAACAGAGAAAGATAGAAAGAAATATATATATATATATATATGTATTTATATGCGTGTTGTCATTGTGTTACTCACGTTACTTCGGACAGAAATAAAAATAAAAATAAAACAAAGAGATATATGTATGTATACGCATATATATATGTGACAAAAATTTTCTCAATCTAATCGAAAACGAATATAAAAAAAATAGACGAATGAAAGAGTTAAATATATGTATAAAAAATCGTAAATAATGTCACAAAACTACGAATACGTAACGAGTGTAAATAAATATATTCGTGAACGAGATCGATAATCGATTGTTCCATACGTAATTGCAAATTAGCCTATTACTAGGGGCTCTCTATATTTTCACATATCGGTACCTTACAAAGCAACACAAATGATACGAATGCCAACCACGCATGCAGAGAAAGAGAAAGAGAGAGAGTGAGAGAGAGAGAGAGAGAGAGAGAGAGAGAGAGAGAGACGTAGGAAACATCATTTCAACAGCACAGAGAATGATAGAAATAAATATATATATATAAATATATATATATATATTTATGGGCGAGATGTCATTGTGTTATTCACGTTACTTCGGACAGAAATAAAAATAAAAATAAAACAAAGAGATATATGTGTGTGTGTACACACATATATATATATATGACAAAAATTTTCTCGATCAAATCGAAAACGAAGATAAAAAAAATAAACGAATGAAAGAGTTAAATATTTGGATAAAAAATCGTAAATAATGTCACAAAACTACGAATACGTAACTAGTGTAAATTAATATTTTCGTGAACGAGATCGATAATTGATTGTTTCATACGTGATTGCAAATTTGCCTATTACTAGGGGCTCTCTATATTTTCACATATCGGTACCGTACAAAGCAACATATATGCTGCGATTGCCAACCACGCATTCAGAGAAAGAGAAAGAGAGAGAGATAGAGAGAGAGAGAGAGACAGAGAGAGAGAGAGAGAGAGAGAGAGAGAGAGAGAGAGAAAGAGAGAGAGAGAGACGTAAGAAACATCATTTAAACACAACAGAGATAGATAGAAAGAAATATTTATATATATATATATATATATATATATATATATATATTTATATGCGAGTTGTCATTGTGTAACTCACGTTACTTCGGACAGAAATAAAAATAAAATAAAACAAAGAGATATATGTATGTATACGCATATATATATGTGACAAAAATTTTCTCGATCTAATCGAAAACGAAGATAAAAAAAATAAACGAATGAAAGAGAGAAATATTTGTATAAAAAATCGTAAATAATGCCACAAAACTACGAATACGTAACGAGTGTAAATAAATATATTCGTGAACGAGATCGATAATTGATTGTTTCATACGTGATTGCAAATTTGCCTATTACTAGGGGCTCTCTATATTTTCAAATATCGGTACCGTACAAAGCAACAGATATGCTACGATTGCCAGCCACGCATGCAGAGAAAGAGAAAGAGAGAGAGATAGATAGAGAGAGAGAGAGAGAGAGAGAGAGAGAGAGAGAGACGTAGGAAACATCATTTAAACACAACAGAGATAGATAGAAAGGAATATATATATATATATATATATATATATTTATATGCGAGTTGTCATTGTGTTACTCACGTTACTTCGGACAGAAAAAAAAATAAAAATAAAACAAAGAGATATATGTGTGTGTGTACACACATATATATATATATGACAAAAATTTTCTCGATCTAATCGAAAACGAAGATAAAAAAAATAAACGAATGAAAGAGTTAAATATTTGGATAAAAAATCGTAAATAATGTCACAAAACTACGAATACGTAACTAGTGTAAATTAATATATTCGTGAACGAGATCGATAATTGATTGTTTCATACGTGATTGCAAATTTGCCTATTACTAGGGGCTCTCTATATTTTCAAATATCGGTACCATACAAAGCAACATATATGCTACGATTGCCAACCACGCATGCAGAGAAAGAGAAAGAGAGAGAGATAGAGAGAGAGAGAGAGAGAGAGAGAGAGAGAGAGAGAGAGAGACGTAGGAAACATCATTTAAACACAACAGAGATAGATAGAAAGAAATATATATATATATATATATATATATTTATATGCGAGTTGTCATTGTGTTACTCACGTTACTTCGGACAGAAAAAAAAATAAAAGTAAAACAAAGAGATATATGTGTGTGTGTACACACATATATATATATATGACAAAAATTTTCTCGATCTAATCGAAAACGAATATAAAAATAATAAACGAATGAGAGAGAGAAATACTTGTATAAGAAATCCTAAATAATGGCACAAAACTACGAATACGTAACGAGTGTAAATAAATATATTCGTGAACGAGATCGATAATCGATTGTTCCATACGTGATTGCAAATTAGCCTATTACTAGGGGTTCTCTATATTATCACATATCGGTACCGAACAAAGCAAAATATATGCTACGATTGCCAAGCACGCATGCAGAGAAAGAGAAAGAGAGAGAGATAGAGAGAGAGAGAGAGAGAGAGAGAGAGAGACGTAGGAAACATCATTTAAACACAACAGAGATAGATAGAAAGAAATATTTATATATATATATATATATATATATATATATATATTTATATGCGAGTTGTCATTGTGTAACTCACGTTACTTCGGACAGAAATAAAAATAAAATAAAACAAAGAGATATATGTGTGTGTGTATACACATATATATATATATATGACAAAAATTTTCTCGATCTAATCGAAAACGAAGATAAAAAAAATAAACGAATGAAAGAGTTAAATATATGTATAGAAAATCGTAAATAATGTCACCAAACTACGAATACGTAACGAGTTTAAATAAATAAATTCGTGAACGAGATCGATAATCGATTGTTCCATACGTAATTGCAAATTAGCCTATTACTAGGGGCTCTCTATATTTTCACATATCGGTACCTTACAAAGCAGCACATATGATACGATTGCCAACCACGCATGCAGAGAAAGAGAAAGAGAGAGAGTGAGAGAGAGAGAGAGAGAGAGAGAGAGATGTAGGAAACATCATTTAAACACAACAGAGATAGATAGAAAGAAATATTTATATATATATATATATATATATATTTATATGCGAGTTGTCATTGTGTAACTCACGTTACTTCGGACAGAAATAAAAATAAAATAAAACAAAGAGATATATGTGTGTGTGTATACACATATATATATATATGACAAAAATTTTCTCGATCTAATCGAAAACGAAGATAAAAAAAATAAACGAATGAAAGAGTTAAATATTTGGATAAAAAATCGTAAATAATGTCACAAAACTACGAATACGTAACTAGTGTAAATTAATATATTCGTGAACGAGATCGATAATTGATTGTTTCATACGTGATTGCAAATTTGCCTATTACTAGGGGCTCTCTATATTTTCAAATATCGGTACCATACAAAGCAACATATATGCTACGATTGCCAACCACGCATGCAGAGAAAGAGAAAGAGAGAGAGATAGAGAGAGAGAGAGAGAGAGAGAGAGAGAGAGAGAGACGTAGGAAACATCATTTAAACACAACAGAGATAGATAGAAAGGAATATATATATATATATATATATATATATATATATATATATTTATATGCGAGTTGTCATTGTGTTACTCACGTTACTTCGGACAGAAAAAAAGATAAAAATAAAACAAAGAGATATATGTGTGTGTGTACACACATATATATATATATGACAAAAATTTTCTCGATTTAATCGAAAACGAATATAAAAATAATAAACGAATGAGAGAGAGAAATACTTGTATAAGAAATCCTAAATAATGGCACAAAACTACGAATACGTAACTAGTGTAAATAAATATATTCGTGAACGAGATCGATAATCGATTGTTCCATACGTGATTGCAAATTAGCCTATTACTAGGGGCTCTCTATATTTTCACATATCGGTACCTTACAAAGCAACACATATGATACGATTGCCAACCACGCATGCAGAGAAAGAGAAAGAGAGAGAGTGAGAGAGAGAGAGAGAGAGAGAGAGAGAGAGAGACGTAGGAAACATCATTTCAACACCACAGAGAATGATAGAAAGAAATATATATATATAAATATATATATATATATTTATGGGCGAGATGTCATTGTGTTATTCACGTTACTTCGGACAGAAATAAAAATAAAAATAAAACAAAGAGATATATGTGTGTGTGTATACACATATATATATATGACAAAAATTTTCTCAATCTAATCGAAAACGAATATAAAAAAAATAGACGAATGAAAGAGTTAAATATATGTATAAAAAATCGTAAATAATGTCACAAAACTACGAATACGTAACGAGTGTAAATAAATATATTCGTGAACGAGATCGATAATCGATTGTTCCATACGTGATTGCAAATTAGCCTATTACTAGGGGTTCTCTATATTATCACATATCGGTACCGAACAAAGCAACATATATGCTACGATTGCCAACCACGCATGCAGAGAAAGAGAAAGAGAGAGAGATAGAGAGAGAGAGAGAGAGAGAGAGAGAGAGAGAGACGTAGGAAACATCATTTAAACACAACAGAGATAGATTGAAAGGAATATATATATATATATATATATATATATATATATATTTATATGCGAGTTGTCATTGTGTTACTCACGTTACTTCGGACAGAAAAAAAAATAAAAATAAAACAAAGAGATATATGTGTGTGTGTACACACATATATATATATATGACAAAAATTTCCTCGATCTAATCGAAAACGAATATAAAAATAATAAACGAATGAGAGAGAGAAATACTTGTATAAGAAATCCTAAATAATGGCACAAAACTACGAATACGTAACTAGTGTAAATAAATATATTCGTGAACGAGATCGATAAACGATTGTTCCATACGTGATTGCAAATTAGCCTATTACTAGGGGCTCTCTATATATTCACATATCGGTACCTTACAAAGCAACACATATGATACGATTGCCAACCACGCATGCAGAGAAAGAGAAAGAGAGAGAGTGAGAGAGAGAGAGAGAGAGAGACGTAGGAAAAATCATTTCAACACCACAGAGAATGATAGAAAGAAATATATATATATAAATATATATATATATATTTATGGGCGAGATGTCATTGTGTTATTCACGTTACTTCGGACAGAAATAAAAATAAAAATAAAACAAAGAGATATATGTGTGTGTGTATACACATATATATATATGACAAAAATTTTCTCAATCTAATCGAAAACGAATATAAAAAAAATAGACGAATGAAAGACTTAAATATATGTATAAAAAATCGTAAATAATGTCACAAAACTACGAATACGTAACGAGTGTAAATAAATATATTCGTGAACGAGATCGATAATCGATTGTTCCATACGTGATTGCAAATTAGCCTATTACTAGGGGTTCTCTATATTATCACATATCGGTACCGAACAAAGCAAAATATATGCTACGATTGCCAACCACGCATGCAGAGAAAGAGAAAGAGAGAGAGATAGAGAGAGAGAGAGAGAGAGAGAGAGAGAGAGAGAGAGAGAGAGAGAGACGTAGGAAACATCATTTAAACACAACAGAGATAGATAGAAAGAAATATTTATATATATATATATAATTATATGCTAGTTGTCATTGTGTTACTCATGTTACTTCGGACAGAAATAAAAATAAAAATAAAACAAAGAGATATATGTGTGTGTGTATACACATATATATATATATGACAAAAATTTTTGTCGATCTAATCGAAAACGAAGTTAAAAAAAATAAAAGAATGAAAGAGTTAAATATTTGTATAAAAAATCGTAAATAATGTCACAAAACTACGAATACGTAACGAGTGTAAATAAATATATTCGTGAACGAGATCGATAATTGATTGTTTCATACTTGATTGCAAATTTGCCTATTACTAGGGGCTCTCTATATTTTCACATATCGGTACCGTACAAAGCAACACATATGCTACGATTGCCAGCCACGCATGCAGAGAGAGAGAGTGAGAGAGAGAGAGAGAGAGAGAGAGAGAGACGTAGGAAACATCATTTCAACACAACAGAGAATGATAGAAAGAAATATATATATATATATAAATATATATTTATGGGCGAGATGTCATTGTGTTACTCACGTTACTTCGGACAGAAATAAAAATAAAAATAAAACAAAGAGATATATGTATGTATACGCATATATATATGTGACAAAAATTTTCTCAATCTAATCGAAAACGAATATAAAAAAAATAGACGAATGAAAGAGTTAAATATATGTATAAAAAATCGTAAATAATGTCACAAAACTACGAATACGTAACGAGTGTAAATAAATATATTCGTCAACGAGATCGATAATCGATTGTTCCATACGTGATTGCAAATTAGCCTATTACTAGGGGTTCTCTATATTATCACATATCGGTACCGAACAAAGCAAAATATATGCTACGATTGCCAACCACGCATGCAGAGAAAGAGAAAGAGAGAGAGATAGAGAGAGAGAGAGAGAGAGAGAGAGAGAGAGAGAGAGACGTAGGAAACATCATTTAAACACAACAGAGATAGATAGAAAGAAATATTTATATATATATATATAATTATATGCTAGTTGTCATTGTGTTACTCACGTTACTTCGGACAGAAATAAAAATAAAAATAAAACAAAGAGATATATGTGTGTGTGTATACACATATATATATATATGACAAAAATTTTCTCGATCTAATCGAAAACGAAGTTAAAAAAAATAAAAGAATGAAAGAGTTAAATATTTGTATAAAAAATCGTAAATAATGTCACAAAACTACGAATACGTAACGAGTGTAAATAAATATATTCGTGAACGAGATCGATAATTGATTGTTTCATACGTGATTGCAAATTTGCCTATTACTAGGGGCTCTCTATATTTTCACATATCGGTACCGTACAAAGCAACACATATGCTACGATTGCCAGCCACGCATGCAGAGAGAGAGAGAGAGAGAGAGAGAGAGAGAGAGAGAGACGTAGGAAACATCATTTCAACACAACAGAGAATGATAGAAAGAAATATATATATATATATAAATATATATTTATGGGCGAGATGTCATTGTGTTACTCACGTTACTTCGGACAGAAATAAAAATAAAAATAAAACAAAGAGATATATGTATGTATACGCATATATATATGTGACAAAAATTTTCTCAATCTAATCGAAAACGAATATAAAAAAAATAGACGAATGAAAGAGTTAAATATATGTATAAAAAATCGTAAATAATGTCACAAAACTACGATTACGTAACGAGTGTAAATAAATATATTCGTGAACGAGATCGATAATCGATTGTTCCATACGTGATTGCAAATTAGCCTATTACTAGGGGCTCTCTATATTTTCACATATCGGTACCGTACAAAGCAACACATATGATACGATTGCCAACCACGCATGCAGAGAAAGAGAAAGAGAGAGAGTGAGAGAGAGAGAGAGAGAGAGAGAGAGAGAGAGACGTAGGAAACATCATTTCAACACAACAGAGAAAGATAGAAAGAAATATATATATATATATATATATATTTATATGCGAGTTGTCATTGTGTAACTCACGTTACTTCGGACAGAAATAAAAATAAAAATAAAACAAAGAGATATATGTGTGTGTGTATACACATATATATATATGACAAAAATTTTCTCGATCTAATCGAAAACGAATATAAAAATAATAAACGAATGAGAGAGAGAAATACTTGTATAAGAAATCCTAAATAATGTCACAAAACTACGAATGCGTAACGAGTTTAAATAAATATATTCGTGAACGAGATCGATAAACGATTGTTCCATACGTGATTGCAAATTAGCCTATTACTAGGGGCTCTCTATATATTCACATATCGGTACCTTACAAAGCAACACATATGATACGATTGCCAACCACGCATGCAGAGAAAGAGAAAGAGAGAGAGTGAGAGAGAGAGAGAGAGAGAGACGTAGGAAACATCATTTCAACACCACAGAGAATGATAGAAAGAAATATATATATATAAATATATATATATATATTTATGGGCGAGATGTCATTGTGTTATTCACGTTACTTCGGACAGAAATAAAAATAAAAATAAAACAAAGAGATATATGTGTGTGTGTATACACATATATATATATGACAAAAATTTTCTCAATCTAATCGAAAACGAATATAAAAAAAATAGACGAATGAAAGACTTAAATATATGTATAAAAAATCGTAAATAATGTCACAAAACTACGAATACGTAACGAGTGTAAATAAATATATTCGTGAACGAGATCGATAATCGATTGTTCCATACGTGATTGCAAATTAGCCTATTACTAGGGATTCTCTATATTATCACATATCGGTACCGAACAAAGCAAAATATATGCTACGATTGCCAACCACGCATGCAGAGAAAGAGAAAGAGAGAGAGATAGAGAGAGAGAGAGAGAGAGAGAGAGAGAGAGAGAGAGAGAGACGTAGGAAACATCATTTAAACACAACAGAGATAGATAGAAAGAAATATTTATATATATATATATAATTATATGCTAGTTGTCATTGTGTTACTCACGTTACTTCGGACAGAAATAAAAATAAAAATAAAACAAAGAGATATATGTGTGTGTGTATACACATATATATATATATGACAAAAATTTTTGTCGATCTAATCGAAAACGAAGTTAAAAAAAATAAAAGAATGAAAGAGTTAAATATTTGTATAAAAAATCGTAAATAATGTCACAAAACTACGAATACGTAACGAGTGTAAATAAATATATTCGTGAACGAGATCGATAATTGATTGTTTCATACTTGATTGCAAATTTGCCTATTACTAGGGGCTCTCTATATTTTCACATATCGTTACCGTACAAAGCAACACATATGCTACGATTGCCAGCCACGCATGCAGAGAGAGAGAGTGAGAGAGAGAGAGAGAGAGAGAGAGAGACGTAGGAAACATCATTTCAACACAACAGAGAATGATAGAAAGAAATATATATATATATATAAATATATATTTATGGGCGAGATGTCATTGTGTTACTCACGTTACTTCGGACAGAAATAAAAATAAAAATAAAACAAAGAGATATATGTGTGTGTGTATACACATATATATATATGACAAAAATTTTCTCAATCTAATCGAAAACGAATATAAAAAAATAGACGAATGAAAGACTTAAATATATGTATAAAAAATCGTAAATAATGCCACAAAACTACGAATACGTAACGAGTGTAAATAAATATATTCGTGAACGAGATCGATAATCGATTGTTCCATACGTGATTGCAAATTAGCCTATTACTAGGGGTTCTCTATATTATCACATATCGGTACCGAACAAAGCAAAATATATGCTACGATTGCCAACCACGCATGCAGAGAAAGAGAAAGAGAGAGAGATAGAGAGAGAGAGAGAGAGAGAGAGAGAGAGAGAGAGAGAGAGAGAGACGTAGGAAACATCATTTAAACACAACAGAGATAGATAGAAAGAAATATTTATATATATATATATAATTATATGCTAGTTGTCATTGTGTTACTCACGTTACTTCGGACAGAAATAAAAATAAAAATAAAACAAAGAGATATATGTGTGTGTGTATACACATATATATATATATGACAAAAATTTTTGTCGATCTAATCGAAAACGAAGTTAAAAAAAATAAAAGAATGAAAGAGTTAAATATTTGTATAAAAAATCGTAAATAATGTCACAAAACTACGAATACGTAACGAGTGTAAATAAATATATTCGTGAACGAGATCGATAATTGATTGTTTCATACTTGATTGCAAATTTGCCTATTACTAGGGGCTCTCTATATTTTCACATATCGGTACCGTACAAAGCAACACATATGCTACGATTGCCAGCCACGCATGCAGAGAGAGAGAGTGAGAGAGAGAGAGAGAGAGAGAGAGAGAGACGTAGGAAACATCATTTCAACACAACAGAGAATGATAGAAAGAAATATATATATATATATAAATATATATTTATGGGCGAGATGTCATTGTGTTACTCACGTTACTTCGGACAGAAATAAAAATAAAAATAAAACAAAGAGATATATGTATGTATACGCATATATATATGTGACAAAAATTTTCTCAATCTAATCGAAAACGAATATAAAAAAAATAGACGAATGAAAGAGTTAAATATATGTATAAAAAATCGTAAATAATGTCACAAAACTACGAATACGTAACGAGTGTAAATAAATATATTCGTGAACGAGATCGATAATCGATTGTTCCATACGTGATTGCAAATTAGCCTATTACTAGGGGCTCTCTATATTTTCACATATCGGTACCGTACAAAGCAACACATATGATACGATTGCCAACCACGCATGCAGAGAAAGAGAAAGAGAGAGAGTGAGAGAGAGAGAGAGAGAGAGAGAGACGTAGGAAAAATCATTTAAACACAACAGAGATAGATAGAAAGAAATATTTATATATATATATATATATATATATATATATATATATATATATATATATATTTATATGCGAGTTGTCATTGTGTAACTCACGTTACTTCGGACAGAAATAAAAATAAAATAAAACAAAGAGATATATGTGTGTGTGTATACACATATATATATATATGACAAAAATTTTCTCGATCTAATCGAAAACGAAGTTAAAAAAAATAAAAGAATGAAAGAGTTAAATATTTGTATAAAAAATCGCAAATAATGTCACAAAACTACGAATACGTAACGAGTGTAAATAAATATATTCGTGAACGAGATCGATAATTGATTGTTTCATACTTGATTGCAAATTTGCCTATTACTAGGGGCTCTCTATATTTTCACATATCGGTACCGTACAAAGCAACACATATGCTACGATTGCCAGCCACGCATGCAGAGAGAGAGAGTGAGAGAGAGAGAGAGAGAGAGACGTAGGAAACATCATTTCAACACAACAGAGAATGATAGAAAGAAATATATATATATATATAAATATATATTTATGGGCGAGATGTCATTGTGTTACTCACGTTACTTCGGACAGAAATAAAAATAAAAATAAAACAAAGAGATATATGTATGTATACGCATATATATATGTGACAAAAATTTTCTCAATCTAATCGAAAACGAATATAAAAAAAATAGACGAATGAAAGAGTTAAATATATGTATAAAAAATCGTAAATAATGTCACAAAACTACGAATACGTAACGAGTGTAAATAAATATATTCGTCAACGAGATCGATAATCGATTGTTCCATACGTGATTGCAAATTAGCCTATTACTAGGGGTTCTCTATATTATCACATATCGGTACCGAACAAAGCAAAATATATGCTACGATTGCCAACCACGCATGCAGAGAAAGAGAAAGAGAGAGAGATAGAGAGAGAGAGAGAGAGAGAGAGAGAGAGAGAGAGAGAGAGAGAGACGTAGGAAACATCATTTAAACACAACAGAGATAGATAGAAAGAAATATTTATATATATATATATAATTATATGCTAGTTGTCATTGTGTTACTCACGTTACTTCGGACAGAAATAAAAATAAAAATAAAACAAAGAGATATATGTGTGTGTGTATACACATATATATATATATGACAAAAATTTTCTCGATCTAATCGAAAACGAAGTTAAAAAAAATAAAAGAATGAAAGAGTTAAATATTTGTATAAAAAATCGTAAATAATGTCACAAAACTACGAATACGTAACGAGTGTAAATAAATATATTCGTGAACGAGATCGATAATTGATTGTTTCATACGTGATTGCAAATTTGCCTATTACTAGGGGCTCTCTATATTTTCACATATCGGTACCGTACAAAGCAACACATATGCTACGATTGCCAGCCACGCATGCAGAGAGAGAGAGAGAGAGAGAGAGAGAGAGAGAGAGACGTAGGAAACATCATTTCAACACAACAGAGAATGATAGAAAGAAATATATATATATATATAAATATATATTTATGGGCGAGATGTCATTGTGTTACTCACGTTACTTCGGACAGAAATAAAAATAAAAATAAAACAAAGAGATATATGTATGTATACGCATATATATATGTGACAAAAATTTTCTCAATCTAATCGAAAACGAATATAAAAAAAATAGACGAATGAAAGAGTTAAATATATGTATAAAAAATCGTAAATAATGTCACAAAACTACGATTACGTAACGAGTGTAAATAAATATATTCGTGAACGAGATCGATAATCGATTGTTCCATACGTGATTGCAAATTAGCCTATTACTAGGGGCTCTCTATATTTTCACATATCGGTACCGTACAAAGCAACACATATGATACGATTGCCAACCACGCATGCAGAGAAAGAGAAAGAGAGAGAGTGAGAGAGAGAGAGAGAGAGAGAGAGAGAGACGTAGGAAACATCACTTCAACACAACAGAGAAAGATAGAAAGAAATATTTATATATATATATATATATTTATATGCGAGTTGTCATTGTGTTACTCACGTTACTTCGGACAGAAATAAAAATAAAAATAAAACAAAGAGATATATGTGTGTGTGTATGCACATATATATATATATGACAACAATTTTCTCGATCTAATCGAAAACGAATATAAAAATAATAAACGAATGAGAGAGAGAAATACTTGTATAAGAAATCCTAAATAATGGCACAAAACTACGAATACGTAACGAGTGTAAATAAATATATTCGTGAACGAGATCGATAATTGATTGTTTCATACGTGATTGCAAATTTGCCTATTACTAGGGGCTCTCTATATTTTCACATATCGGTACCTCACAAAGCAACACATATGATACGATTGCCAACCACGCATGCAGAGAAAGAGAAAGAGAGAGAGTGAGAGAGAGAGAGAGAGAGAGAGAGAGACGTAGGAAACATCATTTCAACACAACAGAGAAATATAGAAAGAAATATATATATATATATATATATATATATATATATATTTATATGCGTGTTGTCATTGTGTTACTCACGTTACTTCGGACAGAAATAAAAATAAAAATAAAACAAAGAGATATATGTATGTATACGCATATATATATGTGACAAAAATTTTCTCAATCTAATCGAAAACGAATATAAAAAAAATAAACGAATGAAAGAGATAAATATTTGTACAAAAAATCGTAAATAATGTCACAAAACTACGAATACGTAACGAGTGTAAATAAATATGTTCGTGAACGAGATCGATCATCAAATGTTTCATATGTGATTGCAAATTAGCCTATTACTTGGGGCTCTCTATATTTTCACATATCGGTACCGTACAAAGCAACATATATGCTGCGATTGCCAACCACGCATGCAGAGAAAGAGAAAGAGAGAGAGATAGAGAGAAAGAGAAACAGAGAGAGAGAGAGAGAGAGAGAGAGAGAGAGAGAGAGAGAGAGAGAGAGAGAGACGTAGGAAACATCACTTCAACACAACAGAGAAAGATAGAAAGAAATATTTATATATATATATATATTTATATGCGAGTTGTCATTGTGTTACTCACGTTACTTCGGACAGAAATAAAAATAAAAATAAAACAAAGAGATATATGTGTGTGTGTATGCACATATATATATATATGACAAAAATTTTCTCGATCTAATCGAAAACGAAGATAAAAAAAATAAACGAATGAAAGAGAGAAATATTTGTATAAAAAATCGTAAATAATGCCACAAAACTACGAATACGTAACGAGTGTAATTAAATATATTCGTGGACGAGATCGATAATTGATTGTTTCATACGTGATTGCAAATTTGCCTATTACTAGGGGCTCTCTATATTTTCAAATATCGGTACCGTACAAAGCAACATATATGCTACGATTGCCAGCCACGCATGCAGAGAAAGAGAAAGAGAGAGAGATAGATAGAGAGAGAGAGAGAGAGAGAGAGAGAGAGAGAGAGAGAGAGAGAGAGAGAGACGTAGGAAACATCATTTAAACACAACAGAGATAGATAGAAAGAAATATATATATATATATATATATATATATATATATATATTTATATGCGAGTTGTCATTGTGTTACTCACGTTACTTCGGACAGAAAAAAAAATAAAAATAAAACAAAGAGATATATGTGTGTGTGTACACACATATATATATATATGACAACAATTTTCTCGATCTAATCGAAAACGAATATAAAAATAATAAACGAATGAGAGAGAGAAATACTTGTATAAGAAATCCTAAATAATGGCACAAAACTACGAATACGTAACGAGTGTAAATAAATATATTCGTGAACGAGATCGATAATTGATTGTTTCATACGTGATTGCAAATTTGCCTATTACTAGGGGCTCTCTATATTTTCACATATCGGTACCTTACAAAGCAACACATATGATACGATTGCCAACCACGCATGCAGAGAAAGAGAAAGAGAGAGAGTGAGAGAGAGAGAGAGAGAGAGAGAGAGAGAGAGAGAGAGACGTAGGAAACATCGTTTTAACACAGCAGAGAAAGATAGAAAGAAATATTTATATATATATATATATTTATATGCGAGTTGTCATTGTGTTACTCACGTTACTTCGGACAGAAAAAAAAATAAAAATAAAACAAAGAGATATATGTGTGTGTGTACACACATATATATATATATGACAACAATTTTCTCGATCTAATCGAAAACGA
>OU964983.1:205000-207500 GCA_918808275.2 Dolichovespula sylvestris | reverse complement strand
TGTGTATACACATATATATATATATATGACAAAAATTTTCTCGATCTAATCGAAAACGAAGATAAAAAAAATAAACGAATGAAAGAGAGAAATATTTGTATAAAAAATCGTAAATAATGCCACAAAACTACGAATACGTAACGAGTGTAAATAAATATATTCGTGAACGAGATCGATAATTGATTGTTTCATACGTGATTGCAAATTTGCCTATTACTAGGGGCTCTCTATATTTTCAAATATCGGTACCGTACAAAGCAACATATATGCTACGATTGCCAGCCACGCATGCAGAGAAAGAGAAAGAGAGAGAGATAGATAGAGAGAGAGAGAGAGAGAGAGAGAGAGAGAGAGAGAGAGACGTAGGAAACATCATTTAAACACAACAGAGATAGATAGAAAGAAATATATATATATATATATATATATATATTTATATGCGAGTTGTCATTGTGTTACTCACGTTACTTCGGACAGAAAAAAAAATAAAAATAAAACAAAGAGATATATGTGTGTGTGTACACACATATATATATATATGACAACAATTTTCTCGATCTAATCGAAAACGAATATAAAAATAATAAACGAATGAGAGAGAGAAATACTTGTATAAGAAATCCTAAATAATGGCACAAAACTACGAATACGTAACGAGTGTAAA
Source organism: Dolichovespula sylvestris (assembly GCA_918808275.2). Classification (NCBI taxonomy): domain Eukaryota; kingdom Metazoa; phylum Arthropoda; class Insecta; order Hymenoptera; family Vespidae; genus Dolichovespula; species Dolichovespula sylvestris. The sequence goes on along the minus strand of OU964983.1, from coordinate 206,836 downwards.
TAAATATATTCGTGAACGAGATCGATAATTGATTGTTTCATACGTGATTGCAAATTTGCCTATTACTAGGGGCTCTCTATATTTTCACATATCGGTACCTTACAAAGCAACACATATGATACGATTGCCAACCACGCATGCAGAGAAAGAGAAAGAGAGAGAGTGAGAGAGAGAGAGAGAGAGAGAGAGAGAGAGAGACGTAGGAAACATCGTTTTAACACAGCAGAGAAAGATAGAAAGAAATATTTATATATATATATATATTTATATGCGAGTTGTCATTGTGTTACTCACGTTACTTCGGACAGAAAAAAAAATAAAAATAAAACAAAGAGATATATGTGTGTGTGTACACACATATATATATATATGACAACAATTTTCTCGATCTAATCGAAAACGAATATAAAAATAATAAACGAATGAGAGAGAGAAATACTTGTATAAGAAATCCTAAATAATGGCACAAAACTACGAATATGTAACGAGTGTAAATAAATATATTCGTGAACGAGATCGATAATTGATTGTTTCATACGTGATTGCAAATTTGCCTATTACTAGGGGCTCTCTATATTTTCACATATCGGTACCTTACAAAGCAACACATATGATACGATTGCCAACCACGCATGCAGAGAAAGAGAAAGAGAGAGAGTAAGAGAGAGAGAGAGAGAGAGAGAGAGAGAGAGACGTAGGAAACATCGTTTTAACACAGCAGAGAAAGATAGAAAGAAATATTTATATATATATATATATTTATATGCGAGTTGTCATTGTGTTACTCACGTTACTTCGGACAGAAATAAAAATAAAAATAAAACAAAGAGATATATGTGTGTGTGTATACACATATATATATATATGACAAAAATTTTCTCGATCTAATCGAAAACGAAGATACAAAAAATAAACGAATGAAAGAGAGAAATATTTGTATAAAAAATCGTAAATAATGCCACAAAACTACGAATACGTAACGAGTGTAAATAAATATATTCGTGAACGAGATCGATAATTGATTGTTTCATACGTGATTGCAAATTTGCCTATTACTAGGGGCTCTCTATATTTTCACATATCGGTACCTCACAAAGCAACACATATGATACGATTGCCAACCACGCATGCAGAGAAAGAGAAAGAGAGAGAGTGAGAGAGAGAGAGAGAGAGAGAGAGAGAGAGAGACGTAGGAAACATCATTTCAACACAACAGAGAAAGATAGAAAGAAATATATATATATATATATATATATATATATATTTATATGCGTGTTGTCATTGTGTTACTCACGTTACTTCGGACAGAAATAAAAATAAAAATAAAACAAAGAGATATATGTGTGTGTGTATACACATATATATATATATGACAAAAATTTTCTCGATCTAATCGAAAACGAAGATAAAAAAAATAAACGAATGAAAGAGAGAAATATTTGTATAAAAAATCGTAAATAATGCCACAAAACTACGAATACGTAACGAGTGTAAATAAATATATTCGTGAACGAGATCGATAATCGATTGTTCCATACGTGATTGCAAATTAGCCTATTACTAGGGGCTCTCTATATTTTCACATATCGGTACCTCACAAAGCAACACATATGATACGATTGCCAACCACGCATGCAGAGAAAGAGAAAGAGAGAGAGTGAGAGAGAGAGAGAGAGAGAGAGAGAGAGAGAGAGAGAGAGAGACGTAGGAAACATCACTTCAACACAACAGAGAAAGATAGAAAGAAATATTTATATATATATATATATTTATATGCGAGTTGTCATTGTGTTACTCACGTTACTTCGGACAGAAATAAAAATAAAAATAAAACAA
>OU964983.1:197500-202500 GCA_918808275.2 Dolichovespula sylvestris | reverse complement strand
GGACAGAAAAAAAAATAAAAATAAAACAAAGAGATATATGTGTGTGTGTACACACATATATATATATATGACAACAATTTTCTCGATCTAATCGAAAACGAATATAAAAATAATAAACGAATGAGAGAGAGAAATACTTGTATAAGAAATCCTAAATAATGGCACAAAACTACGAATACGTAACGAGTGTAAATAAATATATTCGTGAACGAGATCGATAATTGATTGTTTCATACGTGATTGCAAATTTGCCTATTACTAGGGGCACTCTATATTTTCACATATCGGTACCTTACAAAGCAACACATATGATACGATTGCCAACCACGCATGCAGAGAAAGAGAAAGAGCGAGAGTGAGAGAGAGAGAGAGAGAGAGAGAGAGAGAGACGTAGGAAACATCGTTTTAACACAGCAGAGAAAGATAGAAAGAAATATTTATATATATATATATATTTATATGCGAGTTGTCATTGTGTTACTCACGTTACTTCGGACAGAAATAAAAATAAAAATAAAACAAAGAGATATATGTGTGTGTGTATACACATATATATATATATGACAAAAATTTTCTCGATCTAATCGAAAACGAAGATAAAAAAAATAAACGAATGAAAGAGAGAAATATTTGTATAAAAAATCGTAAATAATGCCACAAAACTACGAATACGTAACGAGTGTAAATAAATATATTCGTGAACGAGATCGATAATCGATTGTTCCATACGTGATTGCACATTAGCCTATTACTAGGGGCTCTCTATATTTTCACATATCGGTACCTCACAAAGCAACACATATGATACGATTGCCAACCACGCATGCAGAGAAAGAGAAAGAGAGAGAGTGAGAGAGAGAGAGAGAGAGAGAGACGTAGGAAACATCATTTCAACACAACAGAGAAAGATAGAAAGAAATATATATATATATATATATATATATATTTATATGCGTGTTGTCATTGTGTTACTCACGTTACTTCGGACAGAAATAAAAATAAAAATAAAACAAAGAGATATATGTATGTATACGCATATATATATGTGACAAAAATTTTCTCAATCTAATCGAAAACGAATATAAAAAAAATAAACGAATGAAAGAGATAAATATTTGTACAAAAAATCGTAAATAATGTCACAAAACTACGAATACGTAACGAGTGTAAATAAATATGTTCGTGAACGAGATCGATCATCAAATGTTTCATATGTGATTGCAAATTATCCTATTACTTGGGGCTCTCTATATTTTCACATATCGGTACCGTACAAAGCAACATATATGCTGCGATTGCCAACCACGCATGCAGAGAAAGAGAAAGAGAGAGAGATAGAGAGAAAGAGAAACAGAGAGAGAGAGAGAGAGAGAGAGAGAGAGAGAGAGAGAGAGAGAGACGTAGGAAACATCACTTCAACACAACAGAGAAAGATAGAAAGAAATATTTATATATATATATATATTTATATGCGAGTTGTCATTGTGTTACTCACGTTACTTCGGACAGAAATAAAAATAAAAATAAAACAAAGAGATATATGTGTGTGTGTATGCACATATATATATATATGACAAAAATTTTCTCGATCTAATCGAAAATGAAGATAAAAAAAATAAACGAATGAAAGAGAGAAATATTTGTATAAAAAATCGTAAATAATGCCACAAAACTACGAATACGTAACGAGTGTAAATAAATATATTCGTGAACGAGATCGATAATTGATTGTTTCATACGTGATTGCAAATTTGCCTATTACTATGGGCTCTCTATATTTTCAAATATCGGTACCGTACAAAGCAACATATATGCTACGATTGCCAGCCACGCATGCAGAGAAAGAGAAAGAGAGAGAGTGAGAGAGAGAGAGAGAGAGAGAGAGAGAGAGAGACGTAGGAAACATCATTTAAACACAACAGAGATAGATAGAAAGAAATATATATATATATATATATATATATATATATATATTTATATGCGAGTTGTCATTGTGTTACTCACGTTACTTCGGACAGAAAAAAAAATAAAAATAAAACAAAGAGATATATGTGTGTGTGTACACACATATATATATATATGACAACAATTTTCTCGATCTAATCGAAAACGAATATAAAAATAATAAACGAATGAGAGAGAGAAATACTTGTATAAGAAATCCTCAATAATGGCACAAAACTACGAATACGTAACGAGTGTAAATAAATATATTCGTGAACGAGATCGATAATTGATTGTTTCATACGTGATTGCAAATTTGCCTATTACTAGGGGCTCTCTATATTTTCACATATCGGTACCTCACAAAGCAACACATATGATACGATTGCCAACCACGCATGCAGAGAAAGAGAAAGAGAGAGAGTGAGAGAGAGAGAGAGAGAGAGAGAGAGAGACGTAGGAAACATCATTTCAACACAACAGAGAAAGATAGAAAGAAATATATATATATATATATATATATATATATATTTATATGCGTGTTGTCATTGTGTTACTCACGTTACTTCGGACAGAAATAAAAATAAAAATAAAACAAAGAGATATATGTATGTATACGCATATATATATGTGACAAAAATTTTCTCAATCTAATCGAAAACGAATATAAAAAAAATAAACGAATGAAAGAGATAAATATTTGTACAAAAAATCGTAAATAATGTCACAAAACTACGAATACGTAACGAGTGTAAATAAATATGTTCGTGAACGAGATCGATCATCAAATGTTTCATATGTGATTGCAAATTAGCCTATTACTTGGGGCTCTCTATATTTTCACATATCGGTACCGTACAAAGCAACATATATGCTGCGATTGCCAACCACGCATGCAGAGAAAGAGAAAGAGAGAGAGATAGAGAGAGAGAGAAACAGAGAGAGAGAGAGAGAGAGAGAGAGAGAGAGAGAGAGAGAGAGAGACGTAGGAAACATCACTTCAACACAACAGAGAAAGATAGAAAGAAATATTTATATATATATATATATTTATATGCTAGTTGTCATTGTATTACTCACGTTACTTCGGACAGAAAAAAAAATAAAAATAAAACAAAGAGATATATGTGTGTGTGTACACACATATATATATATATGACAACAATTTTCTCGATCTAATCGAAAACGAATATAAAAATAATAAACGAATGAGAGAGAGAAATACTTGTATAAGAAATCCTAAATAATGGCACAAAACTACGAATAAGTAACGAGTGTAAATAAATATATTCGTGAACGAGATCGATAATTGATTGTTTCATACGTGATTGCAAATTTGCCTATTACTAGGGGCTCTCTATATTTTCACATATCGGTACCTTACAAAGCAACACATATGATACGATTGCCAACCACGCATGCAGAGAAAGAGAAAGAGAGAGAGTGAGAGAGAGAGAGAGAGAGAGAGAGAGAGAGAGAGACGTAGGAAACATCACTTCAACACAACAGAGAAAGATAGAAAGAAATATTTATATATATATATATATTTATATGCTAGTTGTCATTGTATTACTCACGTTACTTCGGACAGAAATAAAAATAAAAATAAAACAAAGAGATATATGTGTGTGTGTATACACATATATATATATATGACAAAAATTTTCTCGATCTAATCGAAAACGAAGATAAAAAAAATAAACGAATGAAAGAGAGAAATATTTGTATAAAAAATCGTAAATAATGCCACAAAACTACGAATACGTAACGAGTGTAAATAAATATATTCGTGAACGAGATCGATAATCGATTGTTCCATACGTGATTGCAAATTAGCCTATTACTAGGGGCTCTCTATATTTTCACATATCGGTACCTCACAAAGCAACACATATGATACGATTGCCAACCACGCATGCAGAGAAAGAGAAAGAGAGAGAGTGAGAGAGAGAGAGAGAGAGAGAGAGAGAGAGAGAGACGTAGGAAACATCATTTAAACACAACAGAGATAGATAGAAAGAAATATATATATATATATATATATATATATATATATTTATATGCGAGTTGTCATTGTGTTACTCACGTTACTTCGGACAGAAAAAAAAATAAAAATAAAACAAAGAGATATATGTGTGTGTGTACACACATATATATATATATGACAACAATTTTCTCGATCTAATCGAAAACGAATATAAAAATAATAAACGAATGAGAGAGAGAAATACTTGTATAAGAAATCCTAAATAATGGCACAAAACTACGAATAAGTAACGAGTGTAAATAAATATATTCGTGAACGAGATCGATAATTGATTGTTTCATACGTGATTGCAAATTTGCCTATTACTAGGGGCTCTCTATATTTTCACATATCGGTACCTTACAAAGCAACACATATGCTACGATTGCCAACCACGCATGCAGAGAAAGAGAAAGAGAGAGAGATAGAGAGAGAGAGAGAGAGAGAGAGAGAGAGAGAGAGAGACGTAGGAAACATCATTTAAACACAACAGAGATAGATAGAAAGAAATATTTATATATATATATATAATTATATGCGAGTTGTCATTGTGTTACTCACGTTACTTCGGACAGAAATAAAAATAAAAATAAAACAAAGAGATATATGTGTGTGTGTATACACATATATATATATGTGACAAAAATTTTCTCAATCTAATCGAAAACGAATATAAAAAAAATAGACGAATGAAAGAGATAAATATATGTATAAAAAATCGTAAATAATGTCACAAAACTACGAATACGTAACGAGTGTAAATAAATATATTCGTGAACGAGATCGATAATTGATTGTTTCATACGTGATTGCAAATTTGCCTATTACTAGGGGCTCTCTATATTTTCAAATATCGGTACCGTACAAAGCAACATATATGCTACGATTGCCAGCCACGCATGCAGAGAAAGAGAAAGAGAGAGAGATAGATAGAGAGAGAGAGAGAGAGAGAGAGAGAGAGAGAGAGAGAGAGAGAGAGAGACGTAGGAAACATCACTTCAACACAACAGAGAAAGATAGAAAGAAATAT
>OU964983.1:180000-195000 GCA_918808275.2 Dolichovespula sylvestris | reverse complement strand
GATAGAAAGAAATATATATATATATATATATATATATATATATATATATATATATATATATTTATATGCGAGTTGTCATTGTGTTACTCACGTTACTTCGGACAGAAAAAAAAATAAAAATAAAACAAAGAGATATATGTGTGTGTGTACACACATATATATATATGACAAAAATTTTCTCGATCTAATCGAAAACGAATATAAAAATAATAAACGAATGAGAGAGAGAAATACTTGTATAAGAAATCCTAAATAATGGCACAAAACTACGAATACGTAACGAGTGTAAATAAATATATTCGTGAACGAGATCGATAATTGATTGTTTCATACGTGATTGCAAATTAGCCTATTACTAGGGGTTCTCTATATTATCACATATCGGTACCGTACAAAGCAAAATATATGCTACGATTGCCAACCACGCATGCAGAGAAAGAGAAAGAGAGAGAGATAGAGAGAGAGAGAGAGAGAGAGAGAGAGAGAGAGAGGGACGTAGGAAACATCATTTAAACACAACAGAGATAGATAGAAAGAAATATTTATATATATATATATATTTATATGCGAGTTGTCATTGTGTTACTCACGTTACTTCGGACAGAAAAAAAAATAAAAATAAAACAAAGAGATATATGTGTGTGTGTACACACATATATATATATATGACAACAATTTTCTCGATCTAATCGAAAACGAATATAAAAATAATAAACGAATGAGAGAGAGAAATACTTGTATAAGAAATCCTAAATAATGGCACAAAACTACGAATACGTAACGAGTGTAAATAAATATATTCGTGAACGAGATCGATAATCGATTGTTCCATACGTGATTGCAAATTAGCCTATTACTAGGGGCTCTCTATATTTTCACATATCGGTACCTCACAAAGCAACACATATGATACGATTGCCAACCACGCATGCAGAGAAAGAGAAAGAGAGAGAGTGAGAGAGAGAGAGAGAGAGAGAGAGAGAGAGAGACGTAGGAAACATCATTTAAACACAACAGAGATAGATAGAAAGAAATATTTATATATATATATATATAATTATATGCTAGTTGTCATTGTGTTACTCACGTTACTTCGGACAGAAAAAAAAATAAAAATAAAACAAAGAGATATATGTGTGTGTGTACACACATATATATATATATGACAACAATTTTCTCGATCTAATCGAAAACGAATATAAAAATAATAAACGAATGAGAGAGAGAAATACTTGTATAAGAAATCCTAAATAATGGCACAAAACTACGAATACGTAACGAGTGTAAATAAATATATTCGTGAACGAGATCGATAATTGATTGTTTCATACGTGATTGCAAATTTGCCTATTACTAGGGGCTCTCTATATTTTCACATATCGGTACCTTACAAAGCAACACATATGCTACGATTGCCAACCACGCATGCAGAGAAAGAGAAAGAGAGAGAGATAGAGAGAGAGAGAGAGAGAGAGAGAGAGAGAGAGACGTAGGAAACATCATTTAAACACAACAGAGATAGATAGAAAGAAATATTTATATATATATATATAATTATATGCGAGTTGTCATTGTGTTACTCACGTTACTTCGGACAGAAATAAAAATAAAAATAAAACAAAGAGATATATGTGTGTGTGTATACACATATATATATATGTGACAAAAATTTTCTCAATCTAATCGAAAACGAATATAAAAAAAATAGACGAATGAAAGAGTTAAATATATGTATAAAAAATCGTAAATAATGTCACAAAACTACGAATACGTAACGAGTGTAAATAAATATATTCGTGAACGAGATCGATAATTGATTGTTTCATACGTGATTGCAAATTTGCCTATTACTAGGGGCTCTCTATATTTTCAAATATCGGTACCGTACAAAGCAACATATATGCTACGATTGCCAGCCACGCATGCAGAGAAAGAGAAAGAGAGAGAGATAGATAGAGAGAGAGAGAGAGAGAGAGAGAGAGAGACGTAGGAAACATCATTTAAACACAACAGAGATAGATAGAAAGAAATATATATATATATATATATATATATATATATATATATATATATATATATTTATATGCGAGTTGTCATTGTGTTACTCACGTTACTTCGGACAGAAAAAAAAATAAAAATAAAACAAAGAGATATATGTGTGTGTGTACACACATATATATATATATGACAACAATTTTCTCGATCTAATCGAAAACGAATATAAAAATAATAAACGAATGAGAGAGAGAAATACTTGTATAAGAAATCCTAAATAATGGCACAAAACTACGAATACGTAACGAGTGTAAATAAATATATTCGTGAACGAGATCGATAATTGATTGTTTCATACGTGATTGCAAATTTGCCTATTACTAGGGGCTCTCTATATTTTCACATATCGGTACCTTACAAAGCAACACATATGATACGATTGCCAACCACGCATGCAGAGAAAGAGAAAGAGAGAGAGTGAGAGAGAGAGAGAGAGAGAGAGAGAGAGAGACGTAGGAAACATCGTTTTAACACAGCAGAGAAAGATAGAAAGAAATATTTATATATATATATATATTTATATGCGAGTTGTCATTGTGTTACTCACGTTACTTCGGACAGAAATAAAAATAAAAATAAAACAAAGAGATATATGTGTGTGTGTATACACATATATATATATATGACAAAAATTTTCTCGATCTAATCGAAAACGAAGATAAAAAAAATAAACGAATGAAAGAGAGAAATATTTGTATAAAAAATCGTAAATAATGCCACAAAACTACGAATACGTAACGAGTGTAAATAAATATATTCGTGAACGAGATCGATAATCGATTGTTCCATACGTGATTGCAAATTAGCCTATTACTAGGGGCTCTCTATATTTTCACATATCGGTACCTCACAAAGCAACACATATGATACGATTGCCAACCACGCATGCAGAGAAAGAGAAAGAGAGAGAGTGAGAGAGAGAGAGAGAGAGAGAGACGTAGGAAACATCATTTCAACACAACAGAGAAAGATAGAAAGAAATATATATATATATATATATATATATATATATATATATTTATATGCGTGTTGTCATTGTGTTACTCACGTTACTTCGGACAGAAATAAAAATAAAAATAAAACAAAGAGATATATGTATGTATACGCATATATATATGTGACAAAAATTTTCTCAATCTAATCGAAAACGAATATAAAAATAATAAACGAATGAGAGAGAGAAATACTTGTATAAGAAATCCTAAATAATGGCACAAAACTACGAATACGTAACGAGTGTAAATAAATATATTCGTGAACGAGATCGATAATTGATTGTTTCATACGTGATTGCAAATTTGCCTATTACTAGGGGCTCTCTATATTTTCACATATCGGTACCTTACAAAGCAACACATATGCTGCGATTGCCAACCACGCATGCAGAGAAAGAGAAAGAGAGAGAGATAGAGAGAGAGAGAAACAGAGAGAGAGAGAGAGAGAGAGAGAGAGAGAGAGACGTAGGAAACATCACTTCAACACAACAGAGAAAGATAGAAAGAAATATTTATATATATATATATATTTATATGCTAGTTGTCATTGTATTACTCACGTTACTTCGGACAGAAATAAAAATAAAAATAAAACAAAGAGATATATGTGTGTGTGTATACACATATATATATATATGACAAAAATTTTCTCGATCTAATCGAAAACGAAGATAAAAAAAATAAACGAATGAAAGAGAGAAATATTTGTATAAAAAATCGTAAATAATGCCACAAAACTACGAATACGTAACGAGTGTAAATAAATATATTCGTGAACGAGATCGATAATCGATTGTTCCATACGTGATTGCAAATTAGCCTATTACTAGGGGCTCTCTATATTTTCACATATCGTTACCTCACAAAGCAACACATATGATACGATTGCCAACCACGCATGCAGAGAAAGAGAAAGAGAGAGAGATAGATAGATAGAGAGAGAGAGAGAGAGAGAGAGAGAGAGACGTAGGAAACATCATTTAAACACAACAGAGATAGATAGAAAGAAATATATATATATATATATATATATATATATATATATTTATATGCGAGTTGTCATTGTGTTACTCACGTTACTTCGGACAGAAAAAAAAATAAAAATAAAACAAAGAGATATATGTGTGTGTGTACACACATATATATATATATGACAACAATTTTCTCGATCTAATCGAAAACGAATATAAAAATAATAAACGAATGAGAGAGAGAAATACTTCTATAAGAAATCCTAAATAATGGCACAAAACTACGAATACGTAACGAGTGTAAATAAATATATTCGTGAACGAGATCGATAATTGATTGTTTCATACGTGATTGCAAATTTGCCTATTACTAGGGGCTCTCTATATTTTCACATATCGGTACCTCACAAAGCAACACATATGATACGATTGCCAACCACGCATGCAGAGAAAGAGAAAGAGAGAGAGTGAGAGAGAGAGAGAGAGAGAGAGAGAGAGAGAGACGTAGGAAACATCATTTCAACACAACAGAGAAAGATAGAAAGAAATATATATATATATATATATATATATATATTTATATGCGTGTTGTCATTGTGTTACTCACGTTACTTCGGACAGAAATAAAAATAAAAATAAAACAAAGAGATATATGTATGTATACGCATATATATATGTGACAAAAATTTTCTCAATCTAATCGAAAACGAATATAAAAAAAATAAACGAATGAAAGAGATAAATATTTGTACAAAAAATCGTAAATAATGTCACAAAACTACGAATACGTAACGAGTGTAAATAAATATGTTCGTGAACGAGATCGATCATCAAATGTTTCATATGTGATTGCAAATTAGCCTATTACTTGGGGCTCTCTATATTTTCACATATCGGTACCGTACAAAGCAACATATATGCTGCGATTGCCAACCACGCATGCAGAGAAAGAGAAAGAGAGAGAGATAGAGAGAGAGAGAAACAGAGAGAGAGAGAGAGAGAGAGAGAGAGAGAGAGAGAGAGAGAGACGTAGGAAACATCACTTCAACACAACAGAGAAAGATAGGAAGAAATATATATATATATATATATATATATATATATATATTTATATGCGTGTTGTCATTGTGTTACTCACGTTACTTCGGACAGAAATAAAAATAAAAATAAAACAAAGAGATATATGTATGTATACGCATATATATATGTGACAAAAATTTTCTCAATCTAATCGAAAACGAATATAAAAAAAATAAACGAATGAAAGAGATAAATATTTGTACAAAAAATCGTAAATAATGTCACAAAACTACGAATACGTAACGAGTGTAAATAAATATGTTCGTGAACGAGATCGATCATCAAATGTTTCATATGTGATTGCAAATTAGCCTATTACTTGGGGCTCTCTATATTTTCACATATCGGTACCGTACAAAGCAACATATATGCTGCGATTGCCAACCACGCATGCAGAGAAAGAGAAAGAGAGAGAGATAGAGAGAGAGAGAAACAGAGAGAGAGAGAGAGAGAGAGAGAGAGAGAGAGAGAGAGAGAGAGAGAGAGACGTAGGAAACATCACTTCAACACAACAGAGAAAGATAGAAAGAAATATTTATATATATATATATATTTATATGCTAGTTGTCATTGTATTACTCACGTTACTTCGGACAGAAATAAAAATAAAAATAAAACAAAGAGATATATGTGTGTGTGTATACACATATATATATATATGACAAAAATTTTCTCGATCTAATCGAAAACGAAGATAAAAAAAATAAACGAATGAAAGAGAGAAATATTTGTATAAAAAATCGTAAATAATGCCACAAAACTACGAATACGTAACGAGTGTAAATAAATATATTCGTGAACGAGATCGATAATCGATTGTTCCATACGTGATTGCAAATTAGCCTATTACTAGGGGCTCTCTATATTTTCACATATCGGTACCTCACAAAGCAACACATATGATACGATTGCCAACCACGCATGCAGAGAAAGAGAAAGAGAGAGAGATAGATAGATAGAGAGAGAGAGAGAGAGAGAGAGAGAGACGTAGGAAACATCATTTAAACACAACAGAGATAGATAGAAAGAAATATATATATATATATATATATATATATATATATATATATTTATATGCGAGTTGTCATTGTGTTACTCACGTTACTTCGGACAGAAAAAAAAATAAAAATAAAACAAAGAGATATATGTGTGTGTGTACACACATATATATATATATGACAACAATTTTCTCGATCTAATCGAAAACGAATATAAAAATAATAAACATATGAGAGAGAGAAATACTTGTATAAGAAATCCTAAATAATGGCACAAAACTACGAATACGTAACGAGTGTAAATAAATATATTCGTGAACGAGATCGATAATTGATTGTTTCATACGTGATTGCAAATTTGCCTATTACTAGGGGCTCTCTATATTTTCACATATCGGTACCTTACAAAGCAACACATATGATACGATTGCCAACCACGCATGCAGAGAAAGAGAAAGAGAGAGAGTGAGAGAGAGAGAGAGAGAGAGAGAGAGAGAGAGACGTAGGAAACATCATTTCAACACAACAGAGAAAGATAGGAAGAAATATATATATATATATATATATATATATATATATTTATATGCGTGTTGTCATTGTGTTACTCACGTTACTTCGGACAGAAATAAAAATAAAAATAAAACAAAGAGATATATGTATGTATACGCATATATATATGTGACAAAAATTTTCTCAATCTAATCGAAAACGAATATAAAAAAAATAAACGAATGAAAGAGATAAATATTTGTACAAAAAATCGTAAATAATGTCACAAAACTACGAATACGTAACGAGTGTAAATAAATATGTTCGTGAACGAGATCGATCATCAAATGTTTCATATGTGATTGCAAATTAGCCTATTACTTGGGGCTCTCTATATTTTCACATATCGGTACCGTACAAAGCAACATATATGCTGCGATTGCCAACCACGCATGCAGAGAAAGAGAAAGAGAGAGAGATAGAGAGAGAGAGAGACAGAGAGAGAGAGAGAGAGAGAGAGAGAGAGAGAGACGTAAGAAACATCATTTAAACACAACAGAGATAGATAGAAAGAAATATATATATATATATATATATATATATATATATATATATTTATATGCGAGTTGTCATTGTGTTACTCACGTTACTTCGGACAGAAAAAAAAATAAAAATAAAACAAAGAGATATATGTGTGTGTGTACACACATATATATATATATGACAAAAATTTTCTCGATCTAATCGAAAACGAATATAAAAATAATAAACGAATGAGAGAGAGAAATACTTGTATAAGAAATCCTAAATAATGGCACAAAACTACGAATACGTAACGAGTGTAAATAAATATATTCGTGAACGAGATCGATAATTGATTGTTTCATACGTGATTGCAAATTAGCCTATTACTAGGGGTTCTCTATATTATCACATATCGGTACCGTACAAAGCAAAATATATGCTACGATTGCCAACCACGCATGCAGAGAAAGAGAAAGAGAGAGAGATAGAGAGAGAGAGAGAGAGAGAGAGAGAGAGAGAGAGAGAGAGAGGGACGTAGGAAACATCATTTAAACACAACAGAGATAGATAGAAAGAAATATTAATATATATATATATATTTATATGCGAGTTGTCATTGTGTTACTCACGTTACTTCGGACAGAAAAAAAAATAAAAATAAAACAAAGAGATATATGTGTGTGTGTACACACATATATATATATATGACAACAATTTTCTCGATCTAATCGAAAACGAATATAAAAATAATAAACGAATGAGAGAGAGAAATACTTGTATAAGAAATCCTAAATAATGGCACAAAACTACGAATACGTAACGAGTGTAAATAAATATATTCGTGAACGAGATCGATAATTGATTGTTTCATACGTGATTGCAAATTTGCCTATTACTAGGGGCTCTCTATATTTTCAAATATCGGTACCGTACAAAGCAACATATATGCTACGATTGCCAGCCACGCATGCAGAGAAAGAGAAAGAGAGAGAGAGTGAGAGAGAGAGAGAGAGAGAGAGAGAGAGAGAGAGAGACGTAGGAAACATCATTTAAACACAACAGAGATAGATAGAAAGAAATATATATATATATATATATATATATATATATATATATATTTATATGCGAGTTGTCATTGTGTTACTCACGTTACTTCGGACAGAAAAAAAAATAAAAATAAAACAAAGAGATATATGTGTGTGTGTACACACATATATATATATATGACAACAATTTTCTCGATCTAATCGAAAACGAATATAAAAATAATAAACGAATGAGAGAGAGAAATACTTGTTTAAGAAATCCTAAATAATGGCACAAAACTACTAATACGTAACGAGTGTAAATAAATATATTCGTGAACGAGATCGATAATTGATTGTTTCATACGTGATTGCAAATTTGCCTATTACTAGGGGCTCTCTATATTTTCACATATCGGTACCTCACAAAGCAACACATATGATACGATTGCCAACCACGCATGCAGAGAAAGAGAAAGAGAGAGAGTGAGAGAGAGAGAGAGAGAGAGAGAGAGAGAGACGTAGGAAACATCATTTCAACACAACAGAGAAAGATAGAAAGAAATATATATATATATATATATATATTTATATGCGTGTTGTCATTGTGTTACTCACGTTACTTCGGACAGAAATAAAAATAAAAATAAAACAAAGAGATATATGTATGTATACGCATATATATATGTGACAAAAATTTTCTCAATCTAATCGAAAACGAATATAAAAAAAATAAACGAATGAAAGAGATAAATATTTGTACAAAAAATCGTAAATATTGTCACAAAACTACGAATACGTAACGAGTGTAAATAAATATGTTCGTGAACGAGATCGATCATCAAATGTTTCATATGTGATTGCAAATTAGCCTATTACTTGGGGCTCTCTATATTTTCACATATCGGTACCGTACAAAGCAACATATATGCTGCGATTGCCAACCACGCATGCAGAGAAAGAGAAAGAGAGAGAGATAGAGAGAGAGAGAAACAGAGAGAGAGAGAGAGAGAGAGAGAGAGAGAGAGAGAGAGAGAGAGAGAGAGACGTAGGAAACATCACTTCAACACAACAGAGAAAGATAGAAAGAAATATTTATATATATATATATATTTATATGCTAGTTGTCATTGTATTACTCACGTTACTTCGGACAGAAATAAAAATAAAAATAAAACAAAGAGATATATGTGTGTGTGTATACACATATATATATATATGACAAAAATTTTCTCGATCTAATCGAAAACGAAGATAAAAAAAATAAACGAATGAAAGAGAGAAATATTTGTATAAAAAATCGTAAATAATGCCACAAAACTACGAATACGTAACGAGTGTAAATAAATATATTCGTGAACGAGATCGATAATCGATTGTTCCATACGTGATTGCAAATTAGCCTATTACTAGGGGCTCTCTATATTTTCACATATCGGTACCTCACAAAGCAACACATATGATACGATTGCCAACCACGCATGCAGGGAAAGAGAAAGAGAGAGAGATAGATAGATAGAGAGAGAGAGAGAGAGAGAGAGAGACGTAGGAAACATCATTTAAACACAACAGAGATAGATAGAAAGAAATATATATATATATATATATATATATATATATATTTATATGCGAGTTGTCATTGTGTTACTCACGTTACTTCGGACAGAAAAAAAAATAAAAATAAAACAAAGAGATATATGTGTGTGTGTACACACATATATATATATATGACAACAATTTTCTCGATCTAATCGAAAACGAATATAAAAATAATAAACAAATGAGAGAGAGAAATACTTGTATAAGAAATCCTAAATAATGGCACAAAACTACGAATACGTAACGAGTGTAAATAAATATATTCGTGAACGAGATCGATAATTGATTGTTTCATACGTGATTGCAAATTTGCCTATTACTAGGGGCTCTCTATATTTTCACATATCGGTACCTTACAAAGCAACACATATGATACGATTGCCAACCACGCATGCAGAGAAAGAGAAAGAGAGAGAGTGAGAGAGAGAGAGAGAGAGAGAGAGAGAGAGACGTAGGAAACATCATTTCAACACAACAGAGAAAGATAGGAAGAAATATATATATATATATATATATATATATTTATATGCGTGTTGTCATTGTGTTACTCACGTTACTTCGGACAGAAATAAAAATAAAAATAAAACAAAGAGATATATGTATGTATACGCATATATATATGTGACAAAAATTTTCTCAATCTAATCGAAAACGAATATAAAAAAAATAAACGAATGAAAGAGATAAATATTTGTACAAAAAATCGTAAATAATGTCACAAAACTACGAATACGTAACGAGTGTAAATAAATATGTTCGTGAACGAGATCGATCATCAAATGTTTCATATGTGATTGCAAATTAGCCTATTACTTGGGGCTCTCTATATTTTCACATATCGGTACCGTACAAAGCAACATATATGCTGCGATTGCCAACCACGCATGCAGAGAAAGAGAAAGAGAGAGAGATAGAGAGAGAGAGAGAGACAGAGAGAGAGAGAGAGAGAGAGAGAGAGAGAGAGACGTAAGAAACATCATTTAAACACAACAGAGATAGATAGAAAGAAATATATATATATATATATATATATATATATATATTTATATGCGAGTTGTCATTGTGTTACTCACGTTACTTCGGACAGAAAAAAAAATAAAAATAAAACAAAGAGATATATGTGTGTGTGTACACACATATATATATATATGACAAAAATTTTCTCGATCTAATCGAAAACGAATATAAAAATAATAAACGAATGAGAGAGAGAAATACTTGTATAAGAAATCCTAAATAATGGCACAAAACTACGAATACGTAACGAGTGTAAATAAATATATTCGTGAACGAGATCGATAATTGATTGTTTCATACGTGATTGCAAATTAGCCTATTACTAGGGGTTCTCTATATTATCACATATCGGTACCGTACAAAGCAAAATATATGCTACGATTGCCAACCACGCATGCAGAGAAAGAGAAAGAGAGAGAGATAGAGAGAGAGAGAGAGAGAGAGAGAGAGAGAGAGAGGGACGTAGGAAACATCATTTAAACACAACAGAGATAGATAGAAAGAAATATTTATATATATATATATATTTATATGCGAGTTGTCATTGTGTTACTCACGTTACTTCGGACAGAAAAAAAAATAAAAATAAAACAAAGAGATATATGTGTGTGTGTACACACATATATATATATATGACAACAATTTTCTCGATCTAATCGAAAACGAATATAAAAATAATAAACGAATGAGAGAGAGAAATACTTGTATAAGAAATCCTAAATAATGGCACAAAACTACGAATACGTAACGAGTGTAAATAAATATATTCGTGAACGAGATCGATAATTGATTGTTTCATACGTGATTGCAAATTTGCCTATTACTAGGGGCTCTCTATATTTTCACATATCGGTACCTTACAAAGCAACACATATGATACGATTGCCAACCACGCATGCAGAGAAAGAGAAAGAGAGAGAGTGAGAGAGAGAGAGAGAGAGAGAGAGAGAGACGTAGGAAACATCGTTTTAACACAGCAGAGAAAGATAGAAAGAAATATTTATATATATATATATATATATATTTATATGCGAGTTGTCATTGTGTTACTCACGTTACTTCGGACAGAAATAAAAATAAAAATAAAACAAAGAGATATATGTATGTATACGCATATATATATGTGACAAAAATTTTCTCAATCTAATCGAAAACGAATATATAAAAAATAAACGAATGAAAGAGATAAATATTTGTACAAAAAATCGTAAATAATGTCACAAAACTACGAATACGTATCGAGTGTAAATAAATATGTTCGTGAACGAGATCGATCATCAAATGTTTCATATGTGATTGCAAATTAGCCTATTACTTGGGGCTCTCTATATTTTCACATATCGGTACCGTACAAAGCAACATATATGCTGCGATTGCCAACCACGCATGCAGAGAAAGAGAAAGAGAGAGAGATAGAGAGAGAGAGAAACAGAGAGAGAGAGAGAGAGAGAGAGAGAGAGAGAGAGAGAGACGTAGGAAACATCACTTCAACACAACAGAGAAAGATAGAAAGAAATATTTATATATATATATATATTTATATGCGAGTTGTCATTGTGTTACTCACGTTACTTCGGACAGAAATAAAAATAAAAATAAAACAAAGAGATATATGTGTGTGTGTATGCACATATATATATATATGACAAAAATTTTCTCGATCTAATCGAAAACGAAGATAAAAAAAATAAACGAATGAAAGAGAGAAATATTTGTATAAAAAATCGTAAATAATGCCACAAAACTACGAATACGTAACGAGTGTAAATAAATATATTCGTGAACGAGATCGATAATTGATTGTTTCATACGTGATTGCAAATTTGCCTATTACTAGGGGCTCTCTATATTTTCACATATCGGTACCTTACAAAGCAACACATATGATACGATTGCCAACCACGCATGCAGAGAAAGAGAAAGAGAGAGAGTGAGAGAGAGAGAGAGAGAGAGAGAGAGAGAGAGAGACGTAGGAAACATCGTTTTAACACAGCAGAGAAAGATAGAAAGAAATATTTATATATATATATATATATATTTATATGCGAGTTGTCATTGTGTTACTCACGTTACTTCGGACAGAAAAAAAAATAAAAATAAAACAAAGAGATATATGTGTGTGTGTACACACATATATATATATGACAACAATTTTCTCGATCTAATCGAAAACGAATATAAAAATAATAAACGAATGAGAGAGAGAAATACTTGTATAAGAAATCCTAAATAATGGCACAAAACTACGAATACGTAACGAGTGTAAATAAATATATTCGTGAACGAGATCGATAATTGATTGTTTCATACGTGATTGCAAATTTGCCTATTACTAGGGGCTCTCTATATTTTCACATATCGGTACCTTACAAAGCAACACATATGATACGATTGCCAACCACGCATGCAGAGAAAGAGAAAGAGAGAGAGTGAGAGAGAGAGAGAGAGAGAGAGAGAGAGAGAGAGAGAGACGTAGGAAACATCGTTTTAACACAGCAGAGAAAGATAGAAAGAAATATTTATATATATATATATATATTTATATGCGAGTTGTCATTGTGTTACTCACGTTACTTCGGACAGAAATAAAAATAAAAATAAAACAAAGAGATATATGTGTGTGTGTATACACATATATATATATATGACAAAAATTTTCTCGATCTAATCGAAAACGAAGATAAAAAAAATAAACGAATGAAAGAGAGAAATATTTGTATAAAAAATCGTAAATAATGCCACAAAACTACGAATACGTAACGAGTGTAAATAAATATATTCGTGAACGAGATCGATAATCGATTGTTCCATACGTGATTGCAAATTAGCCTATTACTAGGGGTTCTCTATATTATCACATATCGGTACCGTACAAAGCAAAATATATGCTACGATTGCCAACCACGCATGCAGAGAAAGAGAAAGAGAGAGAGATAGAGAGAGAGAGAGAGAGAGAGAGAGAGAGAGAGAGAGACGTAGGAAACATCATTTAAACACAACAGAGATAGATAGAAAGAAATATATATATATATATATATATATATATATATATATATATATATATATATATATATATATATATATATTTATATGCGAGTTGTCATTGTGTTACTCACGTTACTTCGGACAGAAAAAAAAATAAAAATAAAACAAAGAGATATATGTGTGTGTGTTCACACATATATATATATATGACAACAATTTTCTCGATCTAATCGAAAACGAATATAAAAAAAATAGACGAATGAAAGAGTTAAATATATGTATAAAAAATCGTAAATAATGTCACAAAACTACGAATACGTAACGAGTGTAAATAAATATATTCGTGAACGAGATCGATAATTGATTGTTTCATACGTGATTGCAAATTTGCCTATTACTAGGGGCTCTCTATATTTTCAAATATCGGTACCGTACAAAGCAACATATATGCTACGATTGCCAACCACGCATGCAGAGAAAGAGAAAGAGAGAGAGAGAGAGAGAGAGAGAGAGAGAGAGAGAGAGAGAGAGAGAGGGACGTAGGAAACATCATTTAAACACAACAGAGATAGATAGAAAGAAATATTTATATATATATATATATTTATATGCGAGTTGTCATTGTGTTACTCACGTTACTTCGGACAGAAAAAAAAATAAAAATAAAACAAAGAGATATATGTGTGTGTGTACACACATATATATATATATGACAACAATTTTCTCGATCTAATCGAAAACGAATATAAAAATAATAAACGAATGAGAGAGAGAAATACTTGTATAAGAAATCCTAAATAATGGCACAAAACTACGAATACGTAACGAGTGTAAATAAATATATTCGTGAACGAGATCGATAATTGATTGTTTCATACGTGATTGCAAATTTGCCTATTACTAGGGGCTCTCTATATTTTCACATATCGGTACCTTACAAAGCAACACATATGATACGATTGCCAACCACGCATGCAGAGAAAGAGAAAGAGAGAGAGTGAGAGAGAGAGAGAGAGAGAGAGAGAGAGACGTAGGAAACATCGTTTTAACACAGCAGAGAAAGATAGAAAGAAATATTTATATATATATATATATATATATATATATTTATATGCGAGTTGTCATTGTGTTACTCACGTTACTTCGGACAGAAATAAAAATAAAAATAAAACAAAGAGATATATGTATGTATACGCATATATATATGTGACAAAAATTTTCTCAATCTAATCGAAAACGAATATATAAAAAATAAACGAAT
>OU964983.1:172500-175000 GCA_918808275.2 Dolichovespula sylvestris | reverse complement strand
TGTATGCACATATATATATATATGACAAAAATTTTCTCGATCTAATCGAAAACGAAGATAAAAAAAATAAACGAATGAAAGAGAGAAATATTTGTATAAAAAATCGTAAATAATGCCACAAAACTACGAATACGTAACGAGTGTAAATAAATATATTCGTGAACGAGATCGATAATTGATTGTTTCATACGTGATTGCAAATTTGCCTATTACTAGGGTCTCTCTATATTTTCAAATATCGGTACCGTACAAAGCAACATATATGCTACGATTGCCAGCCACGCATGCAGAGAAAGAGAAAGAGAGAGAGATAGAGAGAGAGAGAGAGAGAGAGAGAGAGAGACGTAGGAAACATCATTTAAACACAACAGAGATAGATAGAAAGAAATATATATATATATATATATATATATATATATATATATTTATATGCGAGTTGTCATTGTGTTACTCACGTTACTTCGGACAGAAAAAAAAATAAAAATAAAACAAAGAGATATATGTGTGTGTGTACACACATATATATATATATGACAACAATTTTCTCGATCTAATCGAAAACGAATATAAAAATAATAAACGAATGAGAGAGAGAAATACTTGTATAAGAAATCCTAAATAATGGCACAAAACTACGAATACGTAACGAGTGTAAATAAATATATTCGTGAACGAGATCGATAATTGATTGTTTCATACGTGATTGCAAATTTGCCTATTACTAGGGGCTCTCTATATTTTAACATATCGGTACCTTACAAAGCAACACATATGATACGATTGCCAACCACGCATGCAGAGAAAGAGAAAGAGAGAGAGTGAGAGAGAGAGAGAGAGAGAGAGAGAGAGACGTAGGAAACATCGTTTTAACACAGCAGAGAAAGATAGAAAGAAATATTTATATATATATATATATATATTTATATGCGAGTTGTCATTGTGTTACTCACGTTACTTCGGACAGAAATAAAAATAAAAATAAAACAAAGAGATATATGTGTGTGTGTATACACATATATATATATATGACAAAAATTTTCTCGATCTAATCGAAAACGAAGATAAAAAAAATAAACGAATGAAAGAGAGAAATATTTGTATAAAAAATCGTAAATAATGCCACAAAACTACGAATACGTAACGAGTGTAAATAAATATATTCGTGAACGAGATCGATAATCGATTGTTCCATACGAGATTGCAAATTTGCCTATTACTAGGGTCTCTCTATATTTTCAAATATCGGTACCGTACAAAGCAACATATATGCTACGATTGCCAGCCACGCATGCAGAGAAAGAGAAAGAGAAAGAGAGAGAGATAGAGAGAGAGAGAGAGAGAGAGAGAGAGAGAGAGACGTAGGAAACATCATTTAAACACAACAGAGATAGATAGAAAGAAATATATATATATATATATATATATATATATATATATATTTATATGCGAGTTGTCATTGTGTTACTCACGTTACTTCGGACAGAAAAAAAAATAAAAATAAAACAAAGAGATATATGTGTGTGTGTACACACATATATATATATATGACAACAATTTTCTCGATCTAATCGAAAACGAATATAAAAATAATAAACGAATGAGAGAGAGAAATACTTGTATAAGAAATCCTAAATAATGGCACAAAACTACGAATACGTAACGAGTGTAAATAAATATATTCGTGAACGAGATCGATAATTGATTGTTTCATACGTGATTGCAAATTTGCCTATTACTAGGGGCTCTCTATATTTTAACATATCGGTACCTTACAAAGCAACACATATGATACGATTGCCAACCACGCATGCAGAGAAAGAGAAAGAGAGAGAGTGAGAGAGAGAGAGAGAGAGAGAGACGTAGGAAACATCGTTTTAACACAGCAGAGAAAGATAGAAAGAAATATTTATATATATATATATATATATATATTTATATGCGTGTTGTCATTGTGTTACTCACGTTACTTCGGACAGAAATAAAAATAAAAATAAAACAAAGAGATATATGTATGTATACGCATATATATATGTGACAAAAATTTTCTCAATCTAATCGAAAACGAATATAAAAAAAATAAACGAATGAAAGAGATAAATATTTGTACAAAAAATCGTAAATAATGTCACAAAACTACGAATACGTAACGAGTGTAAATAAATATGTTCGTGAACGAGATCGATCATCAAATGTTTCATATGTGATTGCAAATTAGCCTATTACTTGGGGCTCTCTATATTTTCACATATCGGTACCGTACAAAGCAACATATATGCTGCGATTGCCAACCACGCATGCAGAGAAAGAGAAAGAGAGAGAGATAGAGAGAGAGAGAGACAGAGAGAGAGAGAGAGAGAGAGAGAGAGAGAGAGACGTAAGAAACATCATTTAAACACAACAGAGATAGATAGAAAGAAATATATATATATATATATATATATATATATATATATATATTTATATGCGAGTTGTCATTGTGTTACTCACGTTACTTCGGACA
>OU964983.1:142500-145000 GCA_918808275.2 Dolichovespula sylvestris | reverse complement strand
ATATAATTATATGCGAGTTGTCATTGTGTTACTCACGTTACTTCGGACAGAAATAAAAATAAAAATAAAACAAAGAGATATATGTGTGTGTGTATACACATATATATATATGTGACAAAAATTTTCTCAATCTAATCGAAAACGAATATAAAAAAAATAGACGAATGAAAGAGTTAAATATATGTATAAAAAATCGTAAATAATGTCACAAAACTACGAATACGTAACGAGTGTAAATAAATATATTCGTGAACGAGATCGATAATCGATTGTTCCATACGTGATTGCAAATTAGCCTATTACTAGGGGCTCTCTATATTTTCACATATCGGTACCTCACAAAGCAACACATATGACACGATTGCCAACCACGCATGCAGAGAAAGAGAAAGAGAGAGAGTGAGAGAGAGAGAGAGAGAGAGAGAGAGAGACGTAGGAAACATCATTTCAACACAACAGAGAAATATAGAAAGAAATATATATATATATATATATATATATATATATATATATATATATATTTATATGCGTGTTGTCATTGTGTTACTCACGTTACTTCGGACAGAAATAAAAATAAAAATAAAACAAAGAGATATATGTATGTATACGCATATATATATGTGACCAAAATTTTCTCAATCTAATCGAAAACGAATATAAAAAAAATAAACGAATGAAAGAGATAAATATTTGTACAAAAAATCGTAAATAATGTCACAAAACTACGAATACGTAACGAATGTAAATAAATATGTTCGTGAACGAGATCGATAATCGATTGTTTCATACGTGATTGCAAATTTGCCTATTACTAGGGGCTCTCTATATTTTCACATATCGGTACCTTACAAAGCAACACATATGATACGATTGCCAACCACGCATGCAGAGAAAGAGAAAGAGAGAGAGTGAGAGAGAGAGAGAGAGAGAGAGAGAGAGAGACGTAGGAAACATCATTTAAACACAACAGAGATAGATAGAAAGAAATATATATATATATATATATATATATATTTATATGCGAGTTGTCATTGTGTTACTCACGTTACTTCGGACAGAAAAAAAAATAAAAATAAAACAAAGAGATATATGTGTGTGTGTACACACATATATATATATATGACAACAATTTTCTCGATCTAATCGAAAACGAATATAAAAATAATAAACGAATGAGAGAGAGAAATACTTGTATAAGAAATCCTAAATAATGGCACAAAACTACGAATACGTAACGAGTGTAAATAAATATATTCGTGAACGAGATCGATAATTGATTGTTTCATACGTGATTGCAAATTTGCCTATTACTAGGGGCTCTCTATATTTTCACATATCGGTACCTTACAAAGCAACACATATGATACGATTGCCAACCACGCATGCAGAGAAAGAGAAAGAGAGAGAGTGAGAGAGAGAGAGAGAGAGAGAGAGAGAGAGACGTAGGAAACATCGTTTTAACACAGCAGAGAAAGATAGAAAGAAATACTTATATATATATATATATATTTATATGCGAGTTGTCATTGTGTTACTCACGTTACTTCGGACAGAAATAAAAATAAAAATAAAACAAAGAGATATATGTGTGTGTGTATACACATATATATATATATGACAAAAATTTTCTCGATCTAATCGAAAACGAAGATAAAAAAAATAAACGAATGAAAGAGAGAAATATTTGTATAAAAAATCGTAAATAATGCCACAAAACTACGAATACGTAACGAGTGTAAATAAATATATTCGTGAACGAGATCGATAATCGATTGTTCCATACGTGATTGCAAATTAGCCTATTACTAGGGGTTCTCTATATTATCACATATCGGTACCGTACAAAGCAAAATATATGCTACGATTGCCAACCACGCATGCAGAGAAAGAGAAAGAGAGAGAGATAGAGAGAGAGAGAGAGAGAGAGAGAGAGAGAGAGAGAGAGAGACGTAGGAAACATCATTTAAACACAACAGAGATAGATAGAAAGAAATATTTATATATATATATATAATTATATGCGAGTTGTCATTGTGTTACTCACGTTACTTCGGACAGAAATAAAAATAAAAATAAAACAAAGAGATATATGTGTGTGTGTATACACATATATATATATGTGACAAAAATTTTCTCAATCTAATCGAAAACGAATATAAAAAAAATAGACGAATGAAAGAGTTAAATATATGTATAAAAAATCGTAAATAATGTCACAAAACTACGAATACGTAACGAGTGTAAATAAATATATTCGTGAACGAGATCGATAATTGATTGTTTCATACGTGATTGCAAATTTGCCTATTACTAGGGGCTCTCTATATTTTCAAATATCGGTACCGTACAAAGCAACATATATGCTACGATTGCCAGCCACGCATGCAGAGAAAGAGAAAGAGAGAGAGATAGATAGAGAGAGAGAGAGAGAGAGAGAGAGAGACGTAGGAAACATCATTTAAGCACAACAGAGATAGATAGAAAGAAATATATATATATA
>OU964983.1:127500-135000 GCA_918808275.2 Dolichovespula sylvestris | reverse complement strand
ATTTATACATATATATATATATTTATATGCGAGTTTTCATTGTGTTACTCACGTTACTTCGGACAGAAAAAAAAATAAAAATAGAACAAAGAGATATATGTGTGTGTGTAAGCACATATATATATATGTGACAAAAATTTTCTCAATCTAATCGAAAACGAATATAAAAAAAATAGACGAATGAAAGAGTTAAATATATGTATAAAAAATCGTAAATAATGTCACAAAACTACGAATACGTAACGAGTGTAAATAAATATATTCGTGAACGAGATCGATAATCGATTGTTCCATACGTGATTGCAAATTAGCCTATTACTAGGGGCTCTCTATATTTTCACATATCGGTACCTCACAAAGCAACACATATGACACGATTGCCAACCACGCATGCAGAGAAAGAGAAAGAGAGAGAGTGAGAGAGAGAGAGAGAGAGAGAGAGAGACGTAGGAAACATCATTTCAACACAACAGAGAAATATAGAAAGAAATATATATATATATATATATATATATATATATATATTTATATGCGTGTTGTCATTGTGTTACTCACGTTACTTCGGACAGAAATAAAAATAAAAATAAAACAAAGAGATATATGTATGTATACGCATATATATATGTGACCAAAATTTTCTCAATCTAATCGAAAACGAATATAAAAAAAATAAACGAATGAAAGAGATAAATATTTGTACAAAAAATCGTAAATAATGTCACAAAACTACGAATACGTAACGAATGTAAATAAATATGTTCGTGAACAAGATCGATAATCGATTGTTTCATACGTGATTGCAAATTTGCCTATTACTAGGGGCTCTCTATATTTTCACATATCGGTACCTTACAAAGCAACACATATGATACGATTGCCAACCACGCATGCAGAGAAAGAGAAAGAGAGAGAGTGAGAGAGAGAGAGAGAGAGAGAGAGAGAGAGACGTAGGAAACATCGTTTTAACACAGCAGAGAAAGATAGAAAAAAATATTTATATATATATATATATATATATATATTTATATGCGAGTTGTCATTGTGTTACTCACGTTACTTCGGACAGAAATAAAAATAAAAATAAAACAAAGAGATATATGTGTGTGTGTATACACATATATATATATATATGACAAAAATTTTCTCGATCTAATCGAAAACGAAGATAAAAAAAATAAACGAATGAAAGAGAGAAATATTTGTATAAAAAATCGTAAATAATGCCACAAAACTACGAATACGTAACGAGTGTAAATAAATATATTCGTGAACGAGATCGATAATCGATTGTTCCATACGTGATTGCAAATTAGCCTATTACTAGGGGTTCTCTATATTATCACATATCGGTACCGTACAAAGCAAAATATATGCTACGATTGCCAACCACGCATGCAGAGAAAGAGAAAGAGAGAGAGATAGAGAGAGAGAGAGAGAGAGAGAGAGAGAGAGAGAGAGAGAGAGAGAGAGAGAGACGTAGGAAACATCATTTAAACACAACAGAGATAGATAGAAAGAAATATTTATATATATATATATATATAATTATATGCGAGTTGTCATTGTGTTACTCACGTTACTTCGGACTGAAATAAAAATAAAAATAAAACAAAGAGATATATGTGTGTGTGTATACACATATATATATATGTGACAAAAATTTTCTCAATCTAATCGAAAACGAATATAAAAAAAATAGACGAATGAAAGAGTTAAATATATGTATAAAAAATCGTAAATAATGTCAAAAACTACAAAACTACGAATACGTAACGAGTGTAAATAAATATATTCGTGAACGAGATCGATAATTGATTGTTTCATACGTGATTGCAAATTTGCCTATTACTAGGGGCACTCTATATTTTCAAATATCGGTACCGTACAAAGCAACATATATGCTACGATTGCCAGCCACGCATGCAGAGAAAGAGAAAGAGAGAGAGATAGATAGAGAGAGAGAGAGAGAGAGAGAGAGAGAGACGTAGGAAACATCATTTAAACACAACAGAGATAGATAGAAAGAAATATATATATATATATATATATATATATATATATATATATTTATATGCGAGTTGTCATTGTGTTACTCACGTTACTTCGGACAGAAAAAAAAATAAAAATAAAACAAAGAGATATATGTGTGTGTGTACACACATATATATATATATGACAACAATTTTCTCGATCTAATCGAAAACGAATATAAAAATAATAAACGAATGAGAGAGAGAAATACTTGTATAAGAAATCCTAAATAATGGCACAAAACTACGAATACGTAACGAGTGTAAATAAATATATTCGTGAACGAGATCGATAATTGATTGTTTCATACGTGATTGCAAATTTGCCTATTACTAGGGGCTCTCTATATTTTCACATATCGGTACCTTACAAAGCAACACATATGATACGATTGCCAACCACGCATGCAGAGAAAGAGAAAGAGAGAGAGTGAGAGAGAGAGAGAGAGAGAGAGAGAGAGAGAGAGAGACGTAGGAAACATCGTTTTAACACAGCAGAGAAAGATAGAAAGAAATATTTATATATATATATATATATTTATATGCGAGTTGTCATTGTGTTACTCACGTTACTTCGGACAGAAATAAAAATAAAAATAAAACAAAGAGATATATGTGTGTGTGTATACACATATATATATATATATGACAAAAATTTTCTCGATCTAATCGAAAACGAAGATAAAAAAAATAAACGAATGAAAGAGAGAAATATTTGTATAAAAAATCGTAAATAATGCCACAAAACTACGAATACGTAACGAGTGTAAATAAATATATTCGTGAACGAGATCGATAATCGATTGTTCCATACGTGATTGCAAATTAGCCTATTACTAGGGGTTCTCTATATTATCACATATCGGTACCGTACAAAGCAAAATATATGCTACGATTGCCAACCACGCATGCAGAGAAAGAGAAAGAGAGAGAGATAGAGAGAGAGAGAGAGAGAGAGAGAGAGAGAGAGAGAGAGAGAGAGAGACGTAGGAAACATCATTTAAACACAACAGAGATAGATAGAAAGAAATATTTATATATATATATATAATTATATGCGAGTTGTCATTGTGTTACTCACGTTACTTCGGACAGAAATAAAAATAAAAATAAAACAAAGAGATATATGTGT
Organism: Dolichovespula sylvestris; assembly: GCA_918808275.2. Taxonomy (NCBI): domain Eukaryota; kingdom Metazoa; phylum Arthropoda; class Insecta; order Hymenoptera; family Vespidae; genus Dolichovespula; species Dolichovespula sylvestris. The sequence continues at coordinate 131,838 of OU964983.1, read as the reverse complement.
GTGTGTATACACATATATATATATGTGACAAAAATTTTCTCAATCTAATCGAAAACGAATATAAAAAAAATAGACGAATGAAAGAGTTAAATATATGTATAAAAAATCGTAAATAATGTCAAAAACTACAAAACTACGAATACGTAACGAGTGTAAATAAATATATTCGTGAACGAGATCGATAATTGATTGTTTCATACGTGATTGCAAATTTGCCTATTACTAGGGGCACTCTATATTTTCAAATATCGGTACCGTACAAAGCAACATATATGCTACGATTGCCAGCCACGCATGCAGAGAAAGAGAAAGAGAGAGAGATAGATAGAGAGAGAGAGAGAGAGAGAGAGAGAGAGACGTAGGAAACATCATTTAAACACAACAGAGATAGATAGAAAGAAATATATATATATATATATATATATATATATATATATTTATATGCGAGTTGTCATTGTGTTACTCACGTTACTTCGGACAGAAAAAAAAATAAAAATAAAACAAAGAGATATATGTGTGTGTGTACACACATATATATATATATGACAACAATTTTCTCGATCTAATCGAAAACGAATATAAAAATAATAAACGAATGAGAGAGAGAAATACTTGTATAAGAAATCCTAAATAATGGCACAAAACTACGAATACGTAACGAGTGTAAATAAATATATTCGTGAACGAGATCGATAATTGATTGTTTCATACGTGATTGCAAATTTGCCTATTACTAGGGGCTCTCTATATTTTCACATATCGGTACCTTACAAAGCAACACATATGATACGATTGCCAACCACGCATGCAGAGAAAGAGAAAGAGAGAGAGTGAGAGAGAGAGAGAGAGAGAGAGAGAGAGAGACGTAGGAAACATCGTTTTAACACAGCAGAGAAAGATAGAAAGAAATATTTATATATATATATATATATTTATATGCGAGTTGTCATTGTGTTACTCACGTTACTTCGGACAGAAATAAAAATAAAAATAAAACAAAGAGATATATGTGTGTGTGTATACACATATATATATATATATGACAAAAATTTTCTCGATCTAATCGAAAACGAAGATAAAAAAAATAAACGAATGAAAGAGAGAAATATTTGTATAAAAAATCGTAAATAATGCCACAAAACTACGAATACGTAACGAGTGTAAATAAATATATTCGTGAACGAGATCGATAATCGATTGTTCCATACGTGATTGCAAATTAGCCTATTACTAGGGGTTCTCTATATTATCACATATCGGTACCGTACAAAGCAAAATATATGCTACGATTGCCAACCACGCATGCAGAGAAAGAGAAAGAGAGAGAGATAGAGAGAGAGAGAGAGAGAGAGAGAGAGAGAGAGAGAGAGAGAGAGAGAGACGTAGGAAACATCATTTAAACACAACAGAGATAGATAGAAAGAAATATTTATATATATATATATAATTATATGCGAGTTGTCATTGTGTTACTCACGTTACTTCGGACTGAAATAAAAATAAAAATAAAACAAAGAGATATATGTGTGTGTGTATACACATATATATATATGTGACAAAAATTTTCTCAATCTAATCGAAAACGAATATAAAAAAAATAGACGAATGAAAGAGTTAAATATATGTATAAAAAATCGTAAATAATATCACAAAACTACGAATACGTAACGAGTGTAAATAAATATATTCGTGAACGAGATCGATAATTGATTGTTTCATACGTGATTGCAAATTTGCCTATTACTAGGGGCTCTCTATATTTTCAAATATCGGTACCGTACAAAGCAACATATATGCTACGATTGCCAGCCACGCATGCAGAGAAAGAGAAAGAGAGAGAGATAGATAGAGAGAGAGAGAGAGAGAGAGAGAGAGAGACGTAGGAAACATCATTTAAACACAACAGAGATAGATAGAAAGAAATATATATATATATATATATATATATATATATTTATATGCGAGTTGTCATTGTGTTACTCACGTTACTTCGGACAGAAAAAAAAATAAAAATAAAACAAAGAGATATATGTGTGTGTGTACACACATATATATATATATGACAACAATTTTCTCGATCTAATCGAAAACGAATATAAAAATAATAAACGAATGAGAGAGAGAAATACTTGTATAAGAAATCCTAAATAATGGCACAAAACTACGAATACGTAACGAGTGTAAATAAATATATTAGTGAACGAGATCGATAATTGATTGTTTCATACGTGATTGCAAATTTGCCTATTACTAGGGGCTCTCTATATTTTCACATATCGGTACCTTACAAAGCAACACATATGATACGATTGCCAGCCACGCATGCAGAGAAAGAGAAAGAGAGAGAGATAGATAGAGAGAGAGAGAGAGAGAGAGAGAGACGTAGGAAACATCATTTAAACACAACAGAGATAGATAGAAAGAAATATATATATATATATATATATATATATATATATTTATATGCGAGTTGTCATTGTGTTACTCACGTTACTTCGGACAGAAAAAAAAATAAAAATAAAACAAAGAGATATATGTGTGTGTGTACACACATATATATATATATGACAACAATTTTCTCGATCTAATCGAAAACGAATATAAAAATAATAAACGAATGAGAGAGAGAAATACTTGTATAAGAAATCCTAAATAATGGCACAAAACTACGAATACGTAACGAGTGTAAATAAATATATTCGTGAACGAGATCGATAATTGATTGTTTCATACGTGATTGCAAATTTGCCTACTACTAGGGGCACTCTATATTTTCAAATATCGGTACCTTACAAAGCAACACATATGATACGATTGCCAACCACGCATGCAGAGAAAGAGAAAGAGAGAGAGTGAGAGAGAGAGAGAGAGAGAGAGAGACGTAGGAAACATCGTTTTAACACAACAGAGATAGATAGAAAGAAATATTTATATATATATATATGATTATATGCGAGTTGTCATTGTGTTACTCATGTTACTTCGGACAGAAATAAAAATAAAAATAAAACAAAGAGATATATGTGTGTGTGTATACACATATATATATATGTGACAAAAATTTTCTCAATCTAATCGAAAACGAATATAAAAAAAATAGACGAATGAAAGAGTTAAATATATGTATAAAAAATCGTAAATAATGTCACAAAACTACGAATACGTAACGAGTGTAAATAAATATATTCGTGAACGAGATCGATAATTGATTGTTTCATACGTGATTGCAAATTTGCCTATTACTAGGGGCTCTCTATGTTTTCAAATATCGGTACCGTACAAAGCAACATATATGCTACGATTGCCAGCCACGCATGCAGAGAAAGAGAAAGAGAGAGAGATAGATAGAGAGAGAGAGAGAGAGAGAGAGAGAGACGTAGGAAACATCATTTAAACACAACAGAGATAGATAGAAAGAAATATATATATATTTATATATATATATATATATATAATTATATGCGAGTTGTCATTGTGTTACTCACGTTACTTCGGACAGAAAAAAAAATAAAAATAAAACAAAGAGATATATGTGTGTGTGTATACACATATATATATATGTGACAAAAATTTTCTCAATCTAATCGAAAACGAATATAAAAAAAATAGACGAATGAAAGAGTTAAATATATGTATAAAAAAACGTAAATAATGTCACAAAACTACGAATACGTAACGAGTGTAAATAAATATATTCGTGAACGAGATCGATAATTGATTGTTTCATACGTGATTGCAAATTTGCCTACTACTAGGGGCTCTCTATATTTTCAAATATCGGTACCGTACAAAGCAACATATATGCTGCGATTGCCAGCCACGCATGCAGAGAAAGAGAAAGAGAGAGAGATAGATAGAGAGAGAGAGAGAGAGAGAGAGAGAGAGACGTAGGAAACATCATTTAAACACAACAGAGATAGATAGAAAGAAATATTTATATATATATATATAATTATATGCGAGTTGTCATTGTGTTACTCACGTTACTTCGGACTGAAATAAAAATAAAAATAAAACAAAGAGATATATGTGTGTGTGTATACACATATATATATATGTGACAAAAATTTTCTCAATCTAATCGAAAACGAATATAAAATAATAGACGAATGAAAGAGTTAAATATATGTATAAGAAATCCTAAATAATGGCACAAAACTACGAATACGTAACGAGTGTAAATAAATATATTCGTGAACGAGATCGATAATTGATTGTTTCATACGTGATTGCAAATTTGCCTATTACTAGGGGCTCTCTATATTTTCACATATCGGTACCTTACAAAGCAACACATATGATACGATTGCCAACCACGCATGCAGAGAAAGAGAAAGA
>OU964983.1:90000-97500 GCA_918808275.2 Dolichovespula sylvestris | reverse complement strand
GTGATTGCAAATTTGCCTACTACTAGGGGCTCTCTATATTTTCAAATATCGGTACCGTACAAAGCAACATATATGCTACGATTGCCAGCCACGCATGCAGAGAAAGAGAAAGAGAGAGAGATAGAGAGAGAGAGAGAGAGAGAGAGAGAGAGAGAGAGAGACGTAGGAAACATCATTTAAACACAACAGAGATAGATAGAAAGAAATATATATATATATATATATATATATATATATATTTATATGCGAGTTGTCATTGTGTTACTCACGTTACTTCGGACAGAAAAAAAAATAAAAATAAAACAAAGAGATATATGTGTGTGTGTACACACATATATATATATATGACAACAATTTTCTCGATCTAATCGAAAACGAATATAAAAATAATAAACGAATGAGAGAGAGAAATACTTGTATAAGAAATCCTAAATAATGGCACAAAACTACGAATACGTAACGAGTGTAAATAAATATATTCGTGAACGAGATCGATAATTGATTGTTTCATACGTGATTGCAAATTTGCCTATTACTAGGGGCTCTCTATATTTTCACATATCGGTACCTTACAAAGCAACACATATGATACGATTGCCAACCACGCATGCAGAGAAAGAGAAAGAGAGAGAGTGAGAGAGAGAGAGAGAGAGAGAGAGACGTAGGAAACATCGTTTTAACACAACAGAGATAGATAGAAAGAAATATTTATATATATATATATGATTATATGCGAGTTGTCATTGTGTTACTCACGTTACTTCGGACAGAAATAAAAATAAAAATAAAACAAAGAGATATATGTGTGTGTGTATACACATATATATATATGTGACAAAAATTTTCTCAAACTAATCGAAAACGAATATAAAAAAAATAGACGAATGAAAGAGTTAAATATATGTATAAAAAATCGTAAATAATGTCACAAAACTACGAATACGTAACGAGTGTAAATAAATATATTCGTGAACGAGATCGATAATTGATTGTTTCATACGTGATTGCAAATTTGCCTATTACTAGGGGCTCTCTATATTTTCAAATATCGGTACCGTACAAAGCAACATAAATGCTACGATTGCCAGCCACGCATGCAGAGAAAGAGAAAGAGAGAGAGATAGATAGAGAGAGAGAGAGAGAGAGAGAGAGAGAGAGAGAGACGTAGGAAACATCATTTAAACACAACAGAGATAGATAGAAAGAAATATATATATATATATATATATATATATATATATATATATAATTATATGCGAGTTGTCATTGTGTTACTCACGTTACTTCGGACAGAAAAAAAAATAAAAATAAAACAAAGAGATATATGTGTGTGTGTATACACATATATATATATGTGACAAAAATTTTCTCAATCTAATCGAAAACGAATATAAAAAAAATAGACGAATGAAAGAGTTAAATATATGTATAAAAAATCGTAAATAATGGCACAAAACTACGAATACGTAACGAGTGTAAATAAATATATTCGTGAACGAGATCGATAATTGATTGTTTCATACGTGATTGCAAATTTGCCTATTACTAGGGGCTCTCTATATTTTCACATATCGGTACCTTACAAAGCAACACATATGATACGATTGCCAACCACGCATGCAGAGAAAGAGAAAGAGAGAGAGTGAGAGAGAGAGAGAGAGAGAGAGAGACGTAGGAAACATCGTTTTAACACAACAGAGATAGATAGAAAGAAATATTTATATATATATATATGATTATATGCGAGTTGTCATTGTGTTACTCACGTTACTTCGGACAGAAATAAAAATAAAAATAAAACAAAGAGATATATGTGTGTGTGTATACACATATATATATATGTGACAAAAATTTTCTCAATCTAATCGAAATCGAATATAAAAAAAATAGACGAATGAAAGAGTTAAATATATGTATAAAAAATCGTAAATAATGTCACAAAACTACGAATACGTAACGAGTGTAAATAAATATATTCGTGAACGAGATCGATAATTGATTGTTTCATACGTGATTGCAAATTTGCCTATTACTAGGGGCTCTCTATATTTTCACATATCGGTACCGTACAAAGCAACATATATGCTACGATTGCCAGCCACGCATGCAGAGAAAGAGAAAGAGAGAGAGATAGATAGAGAGAGAGAGAGAGAGAGAGAGAGACGTAGGAAACATCGTTTTAACACAGCAGAGAAAGATAGAAAGAAATATTTATATATATATATATATATTTATATGCGAGTTGTCATTGTGTTACTCACGTTACTTCGGACAGAAATAAAAATAAAAATAAAACAAAGAGATATATGTGTGTGTGTATACACATATATATATATATATATGACAAAAATTTTCTCGATCTAATCGAAAGCGAATATAAAAAAAAATATACGAATGAAAGAGAGAAATATTTGTATAAAAAATCGTAAATAATGTCACAAAACTACGAATACGTAACGAATGTAAATAAATATATTCGTGAACGAGATCGATTATCGATTGTTTCATACGTGATTGCAAATTAGCCTATTACTAGGGGCTCTCTATATTTTCACATATCGGTACCGTACAAAGCAACATATATGCTACGATTGCCAGCCACGCATGCAGAGAAAGAGAAAGAGAGAGAGAGAGAGAGAGACGTAGGAAACATCATTTCAACACAACAGAGAAAGATAGAAAGAAATATTTATATATATATATATTTATATGCGAGTTGTCATTGTGTTACTCACGTTACTTCGGATAGAAATAAAAATAAAAATAAAACAAAGAGATACATGTGTGTGTGTATACACATATATATATATGACAAAAATTTTCTCGATCTAATCGAAACCGAATATAAAAAAAAATATACGAATGAAGGAGAGAAATATTTGTATAAAAAATCGTAAATAATGTCACAAAACTACGAATACGTAACGAGTGTAAATAAATATATTCGTGAACGAGATCGATAATCGATTGTTTCATACGTGATTGCAAATTAGCCTATTACTAGGGGCTCTCTATATTTTCACATATCGGTACCGTACAAAGCAACATATATGCTACGATTGCCAGCCACGCATGCAGAGAAAGAGAAAGAGAGAGAGAGAGAGAGACGTAGGAAACATCATTTCAACACAACAGAGAAAGATAGAAAGAAATATTTATATATATATATATATATATATATATATATATTTATATGCGAGTTGTCATTGTGTTACTCACGTTACTTCGGACAGAAATAAAAATAAAAATAAAACAAAGAGATACATGTGTGTGTGTATACACATATATATATATGACAAAAATTTTCTCGATCTAATCGAAACCGAATATAAAAAAAAATATACGAATGAAAGAGAGAAATATATGTATAAAAAATCGTAAATAATGTCACAAAACTACGAATACGTAACGAATGTAAATAAATATATTCGTGAACGAGATCGATAATCGATTGTTTCATACGTGATTGCAAATTAGCCTATTACTAGGGGCTCTCTATATTTTCACATATCGGTACCGTGCAAAGCAACATATATGCTACGTTTGCCAGCCACGCATGCAGAGAAAGAGAAAGAGAGAGAGAGAGAGAGAGAGAGAGAGAGAAAGAGAGAGAGAGAGAGACGTAGGAAACATCATTTCAACACAACAGAGAAAGACAGAAAGAAATATTTATATATATATATATATATATATATATATATATATATATATTTATATGCGAGTTGTCATTGTGTTACTCACGTTACTTCGGACAGAAATAAAAATAAAAATAAAACAAAGAGATACATGTGTGTGTGTATACACATATATATATATGACAAAAATTTTCTCGATCTAATCGAAACCGAATATAAAAAAAAATATACGAATGAAAGAGAGAAATATTTGTATAAAAAATCGTAAATAATGTCACAAAACTACGAATACGTAACGAGTGTAAATAAATATATTCGTGAACGAGATCGATAATCGATTGTTTCATACGTGATTGCAAATTAGCCTATTACTAGGGGCTCTCTATATTTTCAACATATCGGTACCGTACAAAGCAACATATATGCTGCGATTGCCAGCCACGCATGCAGAGAAAGAGAAAGAGAGAGAGAGAGAGAGACGTAGGAAACATCATTTCAACACAACAGAGAAAGATAGAAAGAAATATTTATATATATATATATATATATATATATATATATATATATTTATATGCGAGTTGTCATTGTGTTACTCACGTTACTTCGGACAGAAATAAAAATAAAAATAAAACAAAGAGATACATGTGTGTGTGTATACACATATATATATATGACAAAAATTTTCTCGATCTAATCGAAACCGAATATAAAAAAAAATATACGAATGAAAGAGAGAAATATTTGTATAAAAAATCGTAAATAATGTCACAAAACTACGAATACGTAACGAGTGTAAATAAATATATTCGTGAACGAGATCGATAATCGATTGTTTCATACGTGATTGCAAATTAGCCTATTACTAGGGGCTCTCTATATTTTCACATATCGGTACCGTACAAAGCAACATATATGCTACGATTGCCAGCCACGCATGCAGAGAAAGAGAAAGAGAGAGAGAGAGAGAGAGACGTAGGAAACATCATTTCAACACAACAGAGAAAGATAGAAAGAAATATTTATATATATATATATTTATATGCGAGTTGTCATTGTGTTACTCACGTTACTTCGGATAGAAATAAAAATAAAAATAAAACAAAGAGATACATGTGTGTGTGTATACACATATATATATATGACAAAAATTTTCTCGATCTAATCGAAAACGAAGATAAAAAAAATAAACGAATGAAAGAGAGAAATATTTGTATAAAAAATCGTAAATAATGCCACAAAACTACGAATACGTAACGAGTGTAAATAAATATATTCGTGAACGAGATCGATAATTGATTGTTTCATACGTGATTGCAAATTTGCCTATTACTAGGGGCTCTCTATATTTTCACATATCGGTACCTTACAAAGCAACACATATGATACGATTGCCAACCACGCATGCAGAGAAAGAGAAAGAGAGAGAGTGAGAGAGAGAGAGAGAGAGAGAGAGAGAGACGTAGGAAACATCGTTTTAACACAGCAGAGAAAGATAGAAAGAAATATTTATATATATATATATATTTATATGCGAGTTGTCATTGTGTTACTCACGTGACTTCGGACAGAAATAAAAATAAAAATAAAACAAAGAGATATATGTGTGTGTGTATACACATATATATATATGTGACAAAAATTTTCTCGATCTAATCGAAAACGAAGATAAAAAAAATAAACGAATGAAAGAGAGAAATATTTGTATAAAAAATCGTAAATAATGCCACAAAACTACGAATACGTAACGAGTGTAAATAAATATATTCGTGAACGAGATCGATAATTGATTGTTTCATACGTGATTGCAAATTTGCCTACTACTAGGGGCTCTCTATATTTTCAAATATCGGTACCGTACAAAGCAACATATATGCTACGATTGCCAGCCACGCATGCAGAGAAAGAGAAAGAGAGAGAGATAGAGAGAGAGAGAGAGAGAGAGAGAGAGAGAGAGAGAGAGAGAGAGAGAGACGTAGGAAACATCATTTAAACACAACAGAGATAGATAGAAAGAAATATATATATATATATATATATATATATATATATATATATTTATATGCGAGTTGTCATTGTGTTACTCACGTTACTTCGGACAGAAAAAAAAATAAAAATAAAACAAAGAGATATATGTGTGTGTGTACACACATATATATATATATGACAACAATTTTCTCGATCTAATCGAAAACGAATATAAAAATAATAAACGAATGAGAGAGAGAAATACTTGTATAAGAAATCCTAAATAATGGCACAAAACTACGAATACGTAACGAGTGTAAATAAATATATTCGTGAACGAAATCGATAATTGATTGTTTCATACGTGATTGCAAATTTGCCTATTACTAGGGGCTCTCTATATTTTCACATATCGGTACCTTACAAAGCAACACATATGATACGATTGCCAACCACGCATGCAGAGAAAGAGAAAGAGAGAGAGTGAGAGAGAGAGAGAGAGAGAGAGACGTAGGAAACATCGTTTTAACACAACAGAGATAGATAGAAAGAAATATTTATATATATATATATGATTATATGCGAGTTGTCATTGTGTTACTCACGTTACTTCGGACAGAAATAAAAATAAAAATAAAACAAAGAGATATATGTGTGTGTGTATTCACATATATATATATGTGACAAAAATTTTCTCCATCTAATCGAAAACGAATATAAAAAAAATAGACGAATGAAAGAGTTAAATATATGTATAAAAAATCGTAAATAATGTCACAAAACTACGAATACGTAACGAGTGTAAATAAATATATTCGTGAACGAGATCGATAATTGATTGTTTCATACGTGATTGCAAATTTGCCTATTACTAGGGGCTCTCTATATTTTCAAATATCGGTACCGTACAAAGCAACATATATGCTACGATTGCCAGCCACGCATGCAGAGAAAGAGAAAGAGAGAGAGATAGATAGAGAGAGAGAGAGAGAGAGAGAGAGAGAGAGAGAGAGACGTAGGAAACATCATTTAAACACAACAGAGATAGATAGAAAGAAATATATATATATATATATATATATATATATATATATATATATAATTATATGCGAGTTGTCATTGTGTTACTCACGTTACTTCGGACAGAAAAAAAAATAAAAATAAAACAAAGAGATATATGTGTGTGTGTATACACATATATATATATGTGACAAAAATTTTCTCAATCTAATCGAAAACGAACATAAAAAAATAGACGAATGAAAGAGTTAAATATATGTATAAAAAATCGTAAATAATGTCACAAAACTACGAATACGTAACGAGTGTAAATAAATATATTCGTGAACGAGATCGATAATTGATTGTTTCATACGTGATTGCAAATTTGCCTATTACTAGGGGCTCTCTATATTTTCAAATATCGGTACCGTACAAAGCAACATATATGCTACGATTGCCAGCCACGCATGCAGAGAAAGAGAAAGAGAGAGAGATAGATAGAGAGAGAGAGAGAGAGAGAGAAAGACGTAGGGAACATCATTTAAACACAACAGAGATAGATAGAAAGAAATATATATATATATATATATATATATATATATATATATATATATATTTATATGCGAGTTGTCATTGTGTTACTCACGTTACTTCGGACAGAAAAAAAAATAAAAATAAAACAAAGAGATATATGTGTGTGTGTACACACATATATATATATATGACAACAATTTTCTCGATCTAATCGAAAACGAATATAAAAATAATAAACGAATTAGAGAGAGAAATACTTGTATAAGAAATCCTAAATAATGGCACAAAACTACGAATACGTAACGAGTGTAAATAAATATATTCGTGAACGAGATCGATAATCGATTGTTTCATACGTGATTGC
>OU964983.1:72500-85000 GCA_918808275.2 Dolichovespula sylvestris | reverse complement strand
AAATAAATATATTCGTGAACGAGATCGATAATTGATTGTTTCATACGTGATTGCAAATTTGCCTATTACTAGGGGCTCTCTATATTTTCACATATCGGTACCTTACAAAGCAACACATATGATACGATTGCCAACCACGCATGCAGAGAAAGAGAAAGAGAGAGAGTGAGAGAGAGAGAGAGAGAGAGAGACGTAGGAAACATCGTTTTAACACAACAGAGATAGATAGAAAGAAATATTTATATATATATATATGATTATATGCGAGTTGTCATTGTGTTACTCACGTTACTTCGGACAGAAATAAAAATAAAAATAAAACAAAGAGATATATGTGTGTGTGTATACACATATATATATATGTGACAAAAATTTTCTCAATCTAATCGAAAACGAATATAAAAAAAATAGACGAATGAAAGAGTTAAATATATGTATAAAAAATCGTAAATAATGTCACAAAACTACGAATACGTAACGAGTGTAAATAAATATATTCGTGAACGAGATCGATAATTGATTGTTTCATACGTGATTGCAAATTTGCCTATTACTAGGGGCTCTCTATATTTTCAAATATCGGTACCGTACAAAGCAACATATATGCTACGATTGCCAGCCACGCATGCAGAGAAAGAGAAAGAGAGAGAGATAGATAGAGAGAGAGAGAGAGAGAGAGAGTGAGAGAGAGAGAGAGAGACGTAGGAAACATCATTTAAACACAACAGAGATAGATAGAAAGAAATATATATATATATATATATATATATATATATATATATATATATTTATATGCGAGTTGTCATTGTGTTACTCACGTTACTTCGGACAGAAAAAAAAATAAAAATAAAACAAAGAGATATATGTGTGTGTGTACACACATATATATATATATGACAACAATTTTCTCGATCTAATCGAAAACGAATATAAAAATAATAAACGAATGAGAGAGAGAAATACTTGTATAAGAAATCCTAAATAATGGCACAAAACTACGAATACGTAACGAGTGTAAATAAATATATTTGTGAACGAGATCGATAATTGATTGTTTCATACGTGATTGCAAATTTGCCTATTACTAGGGGCTCTCTATATTTTCACATATCGGTACCTTACAAAGCAACACATATGATACGATTGCCAACCACGCATGCAGAGAAAGAGAAAGAGAGAGAGTGAGAGAGAGAGAGAGAGAGAGAGAGAGAGAGAGACGTAGGAAACATCGTTTTAACACAGCAGAGAAAGATAGAAAGAAATATTTATATATATATATATATTTATATGCGAGTTGTCATTGTGTTACTCACGTGACTTCGGACAGAAATAAAAATAAAAATAAAACAAAGAGATATATGTGTGTGTGTATACACATATATATATATGTGACAAAAATTTTCTCAATCTAATCGAAAACGAACATAAAAAAAATAGACGAATGAAAGAGTTAAATATATGTATAAAAAATCGTAAATAATGTCACAAAACTACGAATACGTAACGAGTGTAAATAAATATATTCGTGAACGAGATCGATAATTGATTGTTTCATACGTGATTGCAAATTTGCCTATTACTAGGGGCTCTCTATATTTTCAAATATCGGTACCGTACAAAGCAACATATATGCTACGATTGCCAGCCACGCATGCAGAGAAAGAGAAAGAGAGAGAGATAGATAGAGAGAGAGAGAGAGAGAGAGAGACGTAGGAAACATCATTTAAACACAACAGAGATAGATAGAAAGAAATATATATATATATATATATATATATATATATTTATATGCGAGTTGTCATTGTGTTACTCACGTTACTTCGGACAGAAAAAAAAATAAAAATAAAACAAAGAGATATATGTGTGTGTGTACACACACATATATATATATGACAACAATTTTCTCGATCTAATCGAAAACGAATATAAAAATAATAAACGAATGAGAGAGAGAAATACTTGTATAAGAAATCCTAAATAATGGCACAAAACTACGAATACGTAACGAGTGTAAATAAATATATTCGTGAACGAGATCGATAATCGATTGTTTCATACGTGATTGCAAATTTGCCTATTACTAGGGGTTCTCTATATTATCACATATCGGTACCGTACAAAGCAAAATATATGCTACGATTGCCAACCACGCATGCAGAGAAAGAGAAAGAGAGAGAGATAGAGAGAGAGAGAGAGAGAGAGAGAGAGAGAGAGAGAGACGTAGGAAACATCATTTAAACACAACAGAGATAGATAGAAAGAAATATTTATATATATATATATAATTATATGCGAGTTGTCATTGTGTTACTCACGTTACTTCGGACTGAAATAAAAATAAAAATAAAACAAAGAGATATATGTGTGTGTGTATACACATATATATATATGTGACAAAAATTTTCTCAATCTAATCGAAAACGAATATAAAAAAAATAGACGAATGAAAGAGTTAAATATATGTATAAAAAATCGTAAATAATGTCACAAAACTACGAATACGTAACGAGTGTAAATAAATATATTCGTGAACGAGATCGATAATTGATTGTTTCATACGTGATTGCAAATTTGCCTATTACTAGGGGCTCTCTATATTTTCAAATATCGGTACCGTACAAAGCAACATATATGCTACGATTGCCAGCCACGCATGCAGAGAAAGAGAAAGAGAGAGAGATAGATAGAGAGAGAGAGAGAGAGAGAGAGAGAGAGACGTAGGAAACATCATTTAAACACAACAGAGATAGATAGAAAGAAATATATATATATATATATATATATATATATATATTTATATGCGAGTTGTCATTGTGTTACTCACGTTACTTCGGACAGAAAAAAAAATAAAAATAAAACAAAGAGATATATGTGTGTGTGTACACACATATATATATATATGACAACAATTTTCTCGATCTAATCGAAAACGAATATAAAAATAATAAACGAATGAGAGAGAGAAATACTTGTATAAGAAATCCTAAATAATGGCACAAATCTACGAATACGTAACGAGTGTAAATAAATATATTCGTGAACGAGATCGATAATTGATTGTTTCATACGTGATTGCAAATTTGCCTATTACTAGGGGCTCTCTATATTTTCACATATCGGTACCTTACAAAGCAACACATATGATACGATTGCCAACCACGCATGCAGAGAAAGAGAAAGAGAGAGAGTGAGAGAGAGAGAGAGAGAGAGAGAGAGAGAGACGTTAGAAACATCGTTTTAACACAGCAGAGAAAGATAGAAAGAAATATTTATATATATATATATATTTATATGCGAGTTGTCATTGTGTTACTCACGTGACTTCGGACAGAAATAAAAATAAAAATAAAACAAAGAGATATATGTGTGTGTGTATACACATATATATATATGTGACAAAAATTTTCTCGATCTACTCGAAAACGAAGATAAAAAAAATAAACGAATGAAAGAGAGAAATATTTGTATAAAAAATCGTAAATAATGCCACAAAACTACGAATACGTAACGAGTGTAAATAAATATATTCGTAAACGAGATCGATAATTGATTGTTTCATACGTGATTGCAAATTTGCCTACTACTAGGGGCTCTCTATATTTTCAAATATCGGTACCGTACAAAGCAACATATATGCTACGATTGCCAGCCACGCATGCAGAGAAAGAGAAAGAGAGAGAGATAGAGAGAGAGAGAGAGAGAGAGAGAGAGAGAGAGAGACGTAGGAAACATCATTTAAACACAACAGAGATAGATAGAAAGAAATATTTATATATATATATATAATTATATGCGAGTTGTCATTGTGTTACTCACGTTACTTCGGACTGAAATAAAAATAAAAATAAAACAAAGAGATATATGTGTGTGTGTATACACATATATATATATGTGACAAAAATTTTCTCAATCTAATCGAAAACGAATATAAAAAAAATAGACGAATGAAAGAGTTAAATATATGTATAAAAAATCGTAAATAATGTCACAAAACTACGAATACGTAACGAGTGTAAATAAATATATTCGTGAACGAGATCGATAATTGATTGTTTCATACGTGATTGCAAATTTGCCTATTACTAGGGGCTCTCTATATTTTCAAATATCGGTACCGTACAAAGCAACATATATGCTACGATTGCCAGCCACGCATGCAGAGAAAGAGAAAGAGAGAGAGATAGATAGAGAGAGAGAGAGAGAGAGAGAGAGAGAGACGTAGGAAACATCATTTAAACACAACAGAGATAGATAGAAAGAAATATATATATATATATATATATATATATATATATATTTATATGCGAGTTGTCATTGTGTTACTCACGTTACTTCGGACAGAAAAAAAAATAAAAATAAAACAAAGAGATATATGTGTGTGTGTACACACATATATATATATATGACAACAATTTTCTCGATCTAATCGAAAACGAATATAAAAATAATAAACGAATGAGAGAGAGAAATACTTGTATAAGAAATCCTAAATAATGGCACAAAACTACGAATACGTAACGAGTGTAAATAAATATATTCGTGAACGAGATCGATAATTGATTGTTTCATACGTGATTGCAAATTTGCCTATTACTAGGGGCTCTCTATATTTTCACATATCGGTACCTTACAAAGAAACACATATGATACGATTGCCAACCACGCATGCAGAGAAAGAGAAAGAGAGAGAGTGAGAGAGAGAGAGAGAGAGAGAGAGAGACGTTAGAAACATCGTTTTAACACAGCAGAGAAAGATAGAAAGAAATATTTATATATATATATATATTTATATGCGAGTTGTCATTGTGTTACTCACGTGACTTCGGACAGAAATAAAAATAAAAATAAAACAAAGAGATATATGTGTGTGTGTATACACATATATATATATGTGACAAAAATTTTCTCGATCTAATCGAAAACGAAGATAAAAAAAATAAACGAATGAAAGAGAGAAATATTTGTATAAAAAATCGTAAATAATGCCACAAAACTACGAATACGTAACGAGTGTAAATAAATATATTCGTGAACGAGATCGATAATTGATTGTTTCATACGTGATTGCAAATTTGCCTACTACTAGGGGCTCTCTATATTTTCAAATATCGGTACCGTACAAAGCAACATATATGCTACGATTGCCAGCCACGCATGCAGAGAAAGAGAAAGAGAGAGAGATAGAGAGAGAGAGAGAGAGAGAGAGAGAGAGAGAGAGAGAGACGTAGGAAACATCATTTAAACACAACAGAGATAGATAGAAAGAAATATATATATATATATATATATATATATATTTATATGCGAGTTGTCATTGTGTTACTCACGTTACTTCGGACAGAAAAAAAAATAAAAATAAAACAAAGAGATATATGTGTGTGTGTACACACATATATATATATATGACAACAATTTTCTCGATCTAATCGAAAACGAATATAAAAATAATAAACGAATGAGAGAGAGAAATACTTGTATAAGAAATCCTAAATAATGGCACAAAACTACGAATACGTAACGAGTGTAAATAAATATATTCGTGAACGAAATCGATAATTGATTGTTTCATACGTGATTGCAAATTTGCCTATTACTAGGGGCTCTCTATATTTTCACATATCGGTACCTTACAAAGCAACACATATGATACGATTGCCAACCACGCATGCAGAGAAAGAGAAAGAGAGAGAGAGTGAGAGAGAGAGAGAGAGAGAGAGACGTAGGAAACATCGTTTTAACACAACGGAGATAGATAGAAAGAAATATTTATATATATATATATGATTATATGCGAGTTGTCATTGTGTTACTCACGTTACTTCGGACAGAAATAAAAATAAAAATAAAACAAAGAGATATATGTGTGTGTGTATACACATATATATATAAGTGACAAAAATTTTCTCCATCTAATCGAAAACGAATATAAAAAAAATAGACGAATGAAAGAGTTAAATATATGTATAAAAAATCGTAAATAATGTCACAAAACTACGAATACGTAACGAGTGTAAATAAATATATTCGTGAACGAGATCGATAATTGATTGTTTCATACGTGATTGCAAATTTGCCTATTACTAGGGGCTCTCTATATTTTCAAATATCGGTACCGTACAAAGCAACATATATGCTACGATTGCCAGCCACGCATGCAGAGAAAGAGAAAGAGAGAGAGATAGATAGAGAGAGAGAGAGAGAGAGAGAGAGACGTAGGAAACATCATTTAAACACAACAGAGATAGATAGAAAGAAATATATATATATATATATATATATATATATATATATATATATATTTATATGCGAGTTGTCATTGTGTTACTCACGTTACTTCGGACAGAAAAAAAAATAAAAATAAAACAAAGAGATATATGTGTGTGTGTACAAACACATATATATATATGACAACAATTTTCTCGATCTAATCGAAAACGAATATAAAAATAATAAACGAATGAGAGAGAGAAAT
Organism: Dolichovespula sylvestris; assembly: GCA_918808275.2. NCBI lineage: Eukaryota > Metazoa > Arthropoda > Insecta > Hymenoptera > Vespidae > Dolichovespula > Dolichovespula sylvestris. Next base: position 78,528 of record OU964983.1, on the reverse strand, counting down.
ACTTGTATAAGAAATCCTAAATAATGGCACAAAACTACGAATACGTAACGAGTGTAAATAAATATATTCGTGAACGAGATCGATAATCGATTGTTTCATACGTGATTGCAAATTTGCCTATTACTAGGGGTTCTCTATATTATCACATATCGGTACCGTACAAAGCAAAATATATGCTACGATTGCCAACCACGCATGCAGAGAAAGAGAAAGAGAGAGAGATAGAGAGAGAGAGAGAGAGAGAGAGAGAGAGAGAGAGACGTAGGAAACATCATTTAAACACAACAGAGATAGATAGAAAGAAATATTTATATATATATATATAATTATATGCGAGTTGTCATTGTGTTACTCACGTTACTTCGGACTGAAATAAAAATAAAAATAAAACAAAGAGATATATGTGTGTGTGTATACACATATATATATATGTGACAAAAATTTTCTCAATCTAATCGAAAACGAATATAAAAAAAATAGACGAATGAAAGAGTTAAATATATGTATAAAAAATCGTAAATAATGTCACAAAACTACGAATACGTAACGAGTGTAAATAAATATATTCGTGAACGAGATCGATAATTGATTGTTTCATACGTGATTGCAAATTTGCCTATTACTAGGGGCTCTCTATATTTTCAAATATCGGTACCGTAAAAAGCAACATATATGCTACGATTGCCAGCCACGCATGCAGAGAAAGAGAAAGAGAGAGAGATAGATAGAGAGAGAGAGAGAGAGAGAGAGAGAGACGTAGGAAACATCATTTAAACACAACAGAGATAGATAGAAAGAAATATATATATATATATATATATATATATATATATATATTTATATGCGAGTTGTCATTGTGTTACTCACGTTACTTCGGACAGAAAAAAAAATAAAAATAAAACAAAGAGATATATGTGTGTGTGTACACACATATATATATATATGACAACAATTTTCTCGATCTAATCGAAAACGAATATAAAAATAATTAACGAATGAGAGAGAGAAATACTTGTATAAGAAATCCTAAATAATGGCACAAAACTACGAATACGTAACGAGTGTAAATAAATATATTCGTGAACGAGATCGATAATTGATTGTTTCATACGTGATTGCAAATTTGCCTATTACTAGGGGCTCTCTATATTTTCACATATCGGTACCTTACAAAGCAACACATATGATACGATTGCCAACCACGCATGCAGAGAAAGAGAAAGAGAGAGAGTGAGAGAGAGAGAGAGAGAGAGAGACGTAGGAAACATCGTTTTAACACAACAGAGATAGATAGAAAGAAATATTTATATATATATATATATTTATATGCGAGTTGTCATTGTGTTACTCACGTGACTTCGGACAGAAATAAAAATAAAAATAAAACAAAGAGATATATGTGTGTGTGTATACACATATATATATATGTGACAAAAATTTTCTCGATCTAATCGAAAACGAAGATAAAAAAAATAAACGAATGAAAGAGAGAAATATTTGTATAAAAAATCGTAAATAATGCCACAAAACTACGAATACGTAACGAGTGTAAATAAATATATTCGTGAACGAGATCGATAATTGATTGTTTCATACGTGATTGCAAATTTGCCTACTACTAGGGGCTCTCTATATTTTCAAATATCGGTACCGTACAAAGCAACATATATGCTACGATTGCCAGCCACGCATGCAGAGAAAGAGAAAGAGAGAGAGATAGAGAGAGAGAGAGAGAGAGAGAGAGAGAGAGAGAGAGACGTAGGAAACATCATTTAAACACAACAGAGATAGATAGAAAGAAATATATATATATATATATATATATATATATATATATATATATTTATATGCGAGTTGTCATTGTGTTACTCACGTTACTTCGGACAGAAAAAAAAATAAAAATAAAACAAAGAGATATATGTGTGTGTGTACACACATATATATATATATGACAACAATTTTCTCGATCTAATCGAAAACGAATATAAAAATAATAAACGAATGAGAGAGAGAAATACTTGTATAAGAAATCCTAAATAATGGCACAAAACTACGAATACGTAACGAGTGTAAATAAATATATTCGTGAACGAGATCGATAATTGATTGTTTCATACGTGATTGCAAATTTGCCTATTACTAGGGGCTCTCTATATTTTCACATATCGGTACCTTACAAAGCAACACATATGATACGATTGCCAACCACGCATGCAGAGAAAGAGAAAGAGAGAGAGATAGAGGGAGAGAGAGAGAGAGAGAGAGAGAGAGAGAGAGAGAGACGTAGGAAACATCATTTAAACACAACAGAGATAGATAGAAAGAAATATATATATATATATATATATATATATATATATATATATTTATATGCGAGTTGTCATTGTGTTACTCACGTTACTTCGGACAGAAAAAAAAATAAAAATAAAACAGAGAGATATATGTGTGTGTGTACACACATATATATATATATGACAACAATTTTCTCGATCTAATCGAAAACGAATATAAAAATAATAAACGAATGAGAGAGAGAAATACTTGTATAAGAAATCCTAAATAATGGCACAAAACTACGAATACGTAACGAGTGTAAATAAATATATTCGTGAACGAGATCGATAATTGATTGTTTCATACGTGATTGCAAATTTGCCTATTACTAGGGGCTCTCTATATTTTCACATATCGGTACCTTACAAAGCAACATATATGCTACGATTGCCAGCCACGCATGCAGAGAAAGAGAAAGAGAGAGAGATAGATAGAGAGAGAGAGAGAGAGAGAGAGAGAGAGAGAGAGAGAGACGTAGGAAACATCATTTAAACACAGCAGAGATAGATAGAAAGAAATATATATATATATATATATATATATATAATTATATGCGAGTTGTCATTGTGTTACTCACGTTACTTCGGACAGAAAAAAAAATAAAAATAAAACAAAGAGATATATGTGTGTGTGTATACACATATATATATATGTGACAAAAATTTTCTCAATCTAATCGAAAACGAATATAAAAAAAATAGACGAATGAAAGAGTTAAATATATGTATAAAAAATCGTAAATAATGTCACAAAACTACGAATACGTAACGAGTGTAAATAAATATATTCGTGAACGAGATCGATAATTGATTGTTTCATACGTGATTGCAAATTTGCCTATTACTAGGGGCTCTCTATATTTTCAAATATCGGTACCGTACAAAGCAACATATATGCTACGATTGCCAGCCACGCATGCAGAGAAAGAGAAAGAGAGAGAGATAGATAGAGAGAGAGAGAGAGAGAGAGAGAGACGTAGGAAACATCATTTAAACACAACAGAGATAGATAGAAAGAAATATATATATATATATATATATATATATATATATTTATATGCGAGTTGTCATTGTGTTACTCACGTTACTTCGGACAGAAAAAAAAATAAAAATAAAACAAAGAGATATATGTGTGTGTGTACACACATATATATATATATGACAACAATTTTCTCGATCTAATCGAAAACGAATATAAAAATAATAAACGAATGAGAGAGAGAAATACTTGTATAAGAAATCCTAAATAATGGCACAAAACTACGAATACGTAACGAGTGTAAATAAATATATTCGTGAACGAGATCGATAATTGATTGTTTCATACGTGATTGCAAATTTGCCTATTACTAGGGGCTCTCTATATTTTCACATATCGGTACCTTACAAAGCAACACATATGATACGATTGCCAACCACGCATGCAGAGAAAGAGAAAGAGAGAGAGTGAGAGAGAGAGAGAGAGAGAGAGAGAGAGAGACGTAGGAAACATCGTTTTAACACAGCAGAGAAAGATAGAAAGAAATATTTATATATATATATATATATATTTATATGCGAGGTGTCATTGTGTTACTCACGTTACTTCGGACAGAAATAAAAATAAAAATAAAACAAAGAGATATATGTGTGTGTGTATACACATATATATATATATATGACAAAAATTTTCTCGATCTAATCGAAAACGAAGATAAAAAAAATAAACGAATGAAAGAGAGAAATATTTGTATAAAAAATCGTAAATAATGCCACAAAACTACGAATACGTAACGAGTGTAAATAAATATATTCGTGAACGAGATCGATAATCGATTGTTCCATACGTAATTGCAAATTAGCCTATTACTAGGGGTTCTCTATATTATCACATATCGGTACCGTACAAAGCAAAATATATGCTACGATTGCCAACCACGCATGCAGAGAAAGAGAAAGAGAGAGAGATAGAGAGAGAGAGAGAGAGAGAGAGAGAGAGAGAGAGAGAGACGTAGGAAACATCATTTAAACACAACAGAGATAGATAGAAAGAAATATTTATATATATATATATAATTATATGCGAGTTGTCATTGTGTTACTCACGTTACTTCGGACTGAAATAAAAATAAAAATAAAACAAAGAGATATATGTGTGTGTGTATACACATATATATATATGTGACAAAAATTTTCTCAATCTAATCGAAAACGAATATAAAAAAAATAGACGAATGAAAGAGTTAAATATATGTATAAAAAATCGTAAATAATGTCACAAAACTACGAATACGTAACGAGTGTAAATAAATATATTCGTGAACGAGATCGATAATTGATTGTTTCATACGTGATTGCAAATTTGCCTATTACTAGGGGCTCTCTATATTTTCAAATATCGGTACCGTACAAAGCAACATATATGCTACGATTGCCAGCCACGCATGCAGAGAAAGAGAAAGAGAGAGAGATAGATAGAGAGAGAGAGAGAGAGAGAGAGAGAGAGACGTAGGAAACATCATTTAAACACAACAGAGATAGATAGAAAGAAATATATATATATATATATATATATATATATATATATATTTATATGCGAGTTGTCATTGTGTTACTCACGTTACTTCGGACAGAAAAAAAAATAAAAATAAAACAAAGAGATATATGTGTGTGTGTACACACATATATATATATATGACAACAATTTTCTCGATCTAATCGAAAACGAATATAAAAATAATAAACGAATGAGAGAGAGAAATACTTGTATAAGAAATCCTAAATAATGGCACAAAACTACGAATACGTAACGAGTGTAAATAAATATATTCGTGAACGAGATCGATAATTGATTGTTTCATACGTGATTGCAAATTTGCCTATTACTAGGGGCTCTCTATATTTTCACATATCGGTACCTTACAAAGCAACACATATGATACGATTGCCAACCACGCATGCAGAGAAAGAGAAAGAGAGAGAGTGAGAGAGAGAGAGAGAGAGAGAGAGAGAGAGACGTAGGAAACATCGTTTTAACACAGCAGAGAAAGATAGAAAGAAATATTTATATATATATATATATTTATATGCGAGTTGTCATTGTGTTACTCACGTGACTTCGGACAGAAATAAAAATAAAAATAAAACAAAGAGATATATGTGTGTGTGTATACACATATATATATATGTGACAAAAATTTTCTCGATCTAATCGAAAACGAAGATAAAAAAAATAAACGAATGAAAGAGAGAAATATTTGTATAAAAAATCGTAAATAATGCCACAAAACTACGAATACGTAACGAGTGTAAATAAATATATTCGTGAACGAGATCGATAATTGATTGTTTCATACGTGATTGCAAATTTGCCTACTACTAGGGGCTCTCTATATTTTCAAATATCGGTACCGTACAAAGCAACATATATGCTACGATTGCCAGCCACGCATGCAGAGAAAGAGAAAGAGAGAGAGATAGATAGAGAGAGAGAGAGAGAGAGAGAGAGAGACGTAGGAAACATCATTTAAACACAACAGAGATAGATAGAAAGAAATATATATATATATATATATATATATATATATATATATATTTATATGCGAGTTGTCATTGTGTTACTCACGTTACTTCGGACAGAAAAAAAAATAAAAATAAAACAAAGAGATATATGTGTGTGTGTACACACATATATATATATATGACAACAATTTTCT
>OU964983.1:50000-65000 GCA_918808275.2 Dolichovespula sylvestris | reverse complement strand
GAGAGAGAGAGAGACGTAGGAAACATCACTTCAACACAACAGAGAAAGATAGAAAGAAATATTTATATATATATATATATTTATATGCGATTTGTCATTGTGTTACTCACGTTACTTCGGACAGAAATAAAAATAAAAATAAAACAAAGAGATATATGTGTGTGTGTATGCACATATATATATATATATGACAACAATTTTCTCGATCTAATCGAAAACGAAGATAAAAAAAATAAACGAATGAAAGAGAGAAATATTTGTATAAAAAATCGTAAATAATGCCACAAAACTACGAATACGTAACGAGTGTAAATAAATATATTCGTGAACGAAATCGATAATTGATTGTTTCATACGTGATTGCAAATTTGCCTATTACTAGGGGCTCTCTATATTTTCAAATATCGGTACCGTACAAAGCAACATATATGCTACGATTGCCAGCCACGCATGCAGAGAAAGAGAAAGAGAGAGAGATAGATAGAGAGAGAGAGAGAGAGAGAGAGAGAGAGAGACGTAGGAAACATCATTTAAACACAACAGAGATAGATAGAAAGAAATATATATATATATATATATATATATATATATATATATATATATATTTATATGCGAGTTTTCATTGTGTTACTCACGTTACTTCGGACAGAAAGAAAAATAAAAATAAAACAAAGAGATATATGTGTGTGTGTACACACATATATATATATATGACAACAATTTTCTCGATCTAATCGAAAACGAATATAAAAATAATAAACGAATGAGAGAGAGAAATACTTGTATAAGAAATCCTAAATAATGGCACAAAACTACGAATACGTAACGAGTGTAAATAAATATATTCGTGAACGAGATCGATAATTGATTGTTTCATACGTGATTGCAAATTTGCCTATTACTAGGGGCTCTCTATATTTTCACATATCGGTACCTTACAAAGCAACACATATGATACGATTGCCAACCACGCATGCAGAGAAAGAGAAAGAGAGAGAGTGAGAGAGAGAGAGAGAGAGAGAGAGACGTAGGAAACATCATTTCAACACAACAGAGAAAGATAGAAAGAAATATATATATATATATATATATATATATATTTATATATTTATATGCGTGTTGTCATTGTGTTACTCACGTTACTTCGGACAGAAATAAAAATAAAAATAAAACAAAGAGATATATGTATGTATACGCATATATATATGTGACAAAAATTTTCTCAATCTAATCGAAAACGAATATAAAAAAAATAGACGAATGAAAGAGTTAAATATATGTATAAAAAATCGTAAATAATGTCACAAAACTACGAATACGTAACGAGTGTAAATAAATATATTCGTGAACGAGATCGATAATCGATTGTTCCATACGTGATTGCAAATTAGCCTATTAAGAGGGGCTCTCTATATTTTCACATATCGGTACCGTACAAAGCAACATATACGCTGCGATTGCCAACCACGCATGCAGAGAAAGAGAAAGAGAGAGAGTGAGAGAGAGAGAGAGAGAGAGACGTAGGAAACATCGTTTTAACACAGCAGAGAAAGATAGAAAGAAATATTTATATATATATATATATATTTATATGCGAGTTGTCATTGTGTTACTCACGTTACTTCGGACAGAAATAAAAATAAAAATAAAACAAAGAGATATATGTGTGTGTGTATACACATATATATATATATGACAAAAATTTTCTCGATCTAATCGAAAACGAAGATAAAAAAAATAAACGAATGAAAGAGAGAAATATTTGTATAAAAAATCGTAAATAATGCCACAAAACTACGAATACGTAACGAGTGTAAATAAATATATTCGTGAACGAGATCGATAATCGATTGTTCCATACGTGATTGCAAATTTGCCTATTACTAGGGGCTCTCTATATTTTCAAATATCGGTACCGTACAAAGCAACATATATGCTACGATTGCCAGCCACGCATGCAGAGAAAGAGAAAGAGAGAGAGATAGATAGAGAGAGAGAGAGAGAGAGAGAGAGAGAGAGAGAGAGACAGAGACGTAGGAAACATAATTTAAACACAACAGAGATAGATAGAAAGAAATATTTATATATATATATATATAATTATATGCGAGTTGTCATTGTGTTACTCACGTTACTTCGGACAGAAATAAAAATAAAAATAAAACAAAGAGATATATGTATGTATACGCATATATATATGTGACAAAAATTTTCTCAATCTAATCGAAAACGAATATAAAAAAAATAAACGAATGAAAGAGATAAATATTTGTACAAAAAATCGTAAATAATGTCACAAAACTACGAATACGTAACGAGTGTAAATAAATATGTTCGTGAACGAGATCGATCATCAAATGTTTCATACGTGATTGCAAATTAGCCTATTACTTGGGGCTTTCTATATTTTCACATATCGGTACCGTACAAAGCAACATATATGCTGCGATTGCCAACCACGCATGCAGAGAAAGAGAAAGAGAGAGAGTGAGAGAGAGAGAGAGAGAGAGACGTAGGAAACATCGTTTTAACACAGCAGAGAAAGATAGAAAGAAATATTTATATATATATATATATATTTATATGCGAGTTGTCATTGTGTTACTCACGTTACTTCGGACAGAAATAAAAATAAAAATAAAACAAAGAGATATATGTGTGTGTGTATACACATATATATATATATGACAAAAATTTTCTCGATCTAATCGAAAACGAAGATAAAAAAAATAAACGAATGAAAGAGAGAAATATTTGTATAAAAAATCGTAAATAATGCCACAAAACTACGAATACGTAACGAGTGTAAATAAATATATTCGTGAACGAGATCGATAATCGATTGTTCCATACGTGATTGCAAATTTGCCTATTACTAGGGGCTCTCTATATTTTCAAATATCGGTACCGTACAAAGCAACATATATGCTACGATTGCCAGCCACGCATGCAGAGAAAGAGAAAGAGAGAGAGATAGATAGAGAGAGAGAGAGAGAGAGAGAGAGAGAGAGAGACAGAGACGTAGGAAACATAATTTAAACACAACAGAGATAGATAGAAAGAAATATTTATATATATATATATAATTATATGCGAGTTGTCATTGTGTTGCTCACGTTACTTCGGACAGAAATAAAAATAAAAATAAAACAAAGAGATATATGTGTGTGTGTATACACATATATATATATGTGACAAAAATTTTCTCAATCTAATCGAAAACGAATATAAAAAAAATAGACGAATGAAAGAGTTAAATATATGTATAAAAAATCGTAAATAATGTCACAAAACTACGAATACGTAACGAGTGTAAATAAATATATTCGTGAACGAGATCGATAATCGATTGTTCCATACGTGATTGCAAATTAGCCTATTAAGAGGGGCTCTCTATATTTTCACATATCGGTACATCACAAAGCAACACATATGATACGATTGCCAACCACGCATGCAGAGAAAGAGAAAGAGAGAGAGTGAGAGAGAGAGAGAGAGAGAGAGAGAGAGAGACGTAGGAAACATCATTTCAACTCAACAGAGAAAGATAGAAAGAAATATATATATATATATATATATTTATATGCGTGTTGTCATTGTGTTACTCACGTTACTTCGGACAGAAATAAAAATAAAAATAAAACAAAGAGATATATGTATGTATACGCATATATATATGTGACAAAAATTTTCTCAATCTAATCGAAAACGAATATAAAAAAAATAAACGAATGAAAGAGTTAAATATATGTATAAAAAATCGTAAATAATGTCACAAAACTACGAATACGTAACGAGTGTAAATAAATATATTCGTGAACGAGATCGATAATCGATTGTTCCATACGTGATTGCAAATTAGCCTATTACTAGGGGCTTTCTATATTTTCACATATCGGTACCTCACAAAACAACACATATGATACGATTGCCAACCACGCATGCAGAGAAAGAGAAAGAGAGAGAGTGAGAGAGAGAGAGAGAGAGAGAGAGAGAGAGACGTAGGAAACATCATTTCAACACAACAGAGAAAGATAGAAAGAAATATATATATATATATATATATATATATATTTATATGCGTGTTGTCATTGTGTTACTCACGTTACTTCGGACAGAAATAAAAAGAAAAATAAAACAAAGAGATATATGTATGTATACGCATATATATATGTGACAAAAATTTTCTCAATCTAATCGAAAACGAATATAAAAAAAATAAACGAATGAAAGAGATAAATATTTGTACAAAAAATCGTAAATAATGTCACAAAACTACGAATACGTAACGAGTGTAAATAAATATGTTCGAGAACGAGATCGATCATCAAATGTTTCATACGTGATTGCAAATTAGCCTATTACTTGGGGCTCTCTATATTTTCACATATCGGTACCGTACAAAGCAACATATATGCTGCGATTGCCAACCACGCATGCAGAGAAAGAGAAAGAGAGAGAGATAGAGAGAGAGAGAGAGAGAGAGAGAGAGAGACGTAGGAAACATAATTTAAACACAACAGAGATAGATAGAAAGAAATATTTATATATATATATATATAATTATATGCGAGTTGTCATTGTGTTACTCACGTTACTTCGGACAGAAATAAAAATAAAAATAAAACAAAGAGATATATGTGTGTGTGTATACACATATATATATATGTGAAAAATTTTCTCAATCTAATCGAAAACGAATATAAAAAAAATAGACGAATGAAAGAGTTAAATATATGTATAAAAAATCGTAAATAATGTCACAAAACTACGAATACGTAACGAGTGTAAATAAATATATTCGTGAACGAGATCGATAATCGATTGTTCCATACGTGATTGCAAATTAGCCTATTACTAGGGGCTCTCTATATTTTCACATATCGGTACCTCACAAAGCAACACATATGATACGATTGCCAACCACGCATGCAGAGAAAGAGAAAGAGAGAGAGTGAGAGAGAGAGAGAGAGAGAGAGAGAGACGTAGGAAACATCATTTCAACACAACAGAGAAAGATAGAAAGAAATATATATATATATATATATATATATATATATATATATATTTATATGCGTGTTGTCATTGTGTTACTCACGTTACTTCGGACAGAAATAAAAATAAAAATAAAACAAAGAGATATATGTATGTATACGCATATATATATGTTTCAAAAATTTTCTCAATCTAATCGAAAACGAATATAAAAAAAATAGACGAATGAAAGAGTTAAATATATGTATAAAAAATCGTAAATAATGTCACAAAACTACGAATACGTAACGAGTGTAAATAAATATATTCGTGAACGAGATCGATAATCGATTGTTCCATACGTGATTGCAAATTAGCCTATTACTAGGGGCTCTCTATATTTTCACATATCGGTACCTCACAAAGCAACACATATGATACGATTGCCAACCACGCATGCAGAGAAAGAGAAAGAGAGAGAGTGAGAGAGAGAGAGAGAGAGAGAGAGACGTAGGAAACATCATTTCAACACAACAGAGAAAGATAGAAAGAAATATATATATATATATATATATATATATATATATATTTATATGCGTGTTGTCATTGTGTTACTCACGTTACTTCGGACAGAAATAAAAATAAAAATAAAACAAAGAGATATATGTATGTATACGCATATATATATGTGACAAAAATTTTCTCAATCTAATCGAAAACGAATATAAAAAAAATAAACGAATGAAAGAGATAAATATTTGTACAAAAAATCGTAAATAATGTCACAAAACTACGAATACGTAACGAGTGTAAATAAATATGTTCGTGAACGAGATCGATCATCAAATGTTTCATACGTGATTGCAAATTAGCCTATTACTTGGGGCTCTCTATATTTTCACATATCGGTACCGTACAAAGCAACATATATGCTGCGATTGCCAACCACGCATGCAGAGAAAGAGAAAGAGAGAGAGTGAGAGAGAGAGAGAGAGAGAGACGTAGGAAACATCGTTTTAACACAGCAGAGAAAGATAGAAAGAAATATTTATATATATATATATATATTTATATGCGAGTTGTCATTGTGTTACTCACGTTACTTCGGACAGAAATAAAAATAAAAATAAAACAAAGAGATATATGTGTGTGTGTACACACATATATATATATATGACAACAATTTTCTCGATCTAATCGAAAACGAATATAAAAATAATAAACGAATGAGAGAGAGAAATACTTGTATAAGAAATCCTAAATAATGGCACAAAACTACGAATACGTAACGAGTGTAAATAAATATATTCGTGAACGAGATCGATAATTGATTGTTTCATACGTGATTGCAAATTTGCCTATTACTAGGGGCTCTCTATATTTTCACATATCGGTACCTTACAAAGCAACACATATGATACGATTGCCAACCACGCATGCAGAGAAAGAGAAAGAGAGAGAGTGAGAGAGAGAGAGAGAGAGAGAGAGAGAGAGACGTAGGAAACATCGTTTTAACACAGCAGAGAAAGATAGAAAGAAATATTTATATATATATATATATATATATATATTTATATGCGAGTTGTCATTGTGTTACTCACGTTACTTCGGACAGAAATAAAAATAAAAATAAAACAAAGAGATATATGTGTGTGTGTATACACATATATATATATATGACAAAAATTTTCTCGATCTAATCGAAAACGAAGATAAAAAAAATAAACGAATGAAAGAGAGAAATATTTGTATAAAAAATCGTAAATAATGCCACAAAACTACGAATACGTAACGAGTGTAAATAAATATATTCGTGAACGAGATCGATAATCGATTGTTCCATACGTGATTGCAAATTTGCCTATTACTAGGGGCTCTCTATATTTTCAAATATCGGTACCGTACAAAGCAACATATATGCTACGATTGCCAGCCACGCATGCAGAGAAAGAGAAAGAGAGAGAGATAGATAGAGAGAGAGAGAGAGAGAGAGAGAGAGAGAGAGAGACAGAGACGTAGGAAACATAATTTAAACACAACAGAGATAGATAGAAAGAAATATTTATATATATATATATAATTATATGCGAGTTGTCATTGTGTTACTCACGTTACTTCGGACAGAAATAAAAATAAAAATAAAACAAAGAGATATATGTGTGTGTGTATACACATATATATATATGTGACAAAAATTTTCTCAATCTAATCGAAAACGAATATAAAAAAAATAGACGAATGAAAGAGTTAAATATATGTATAAAAAATCGTAAATAATGTCACAAAACTACGAATACGTAACGAGTGTAAATAAATATATTCGTGAACGAGATCGATAATCGATTGTTCCATACGTGATTGCAAATTAGCCTATTAAGAGGGGCTCTCTATATTTTCACATATCGGTACATCACAAAGCAACACATATGATACGATTGCCAACCACGCATGCAGAGAAAGAGAAAGAGAGAGAGTGAGAGAGAGAGAGTGAGAGAGAGAGAGAGACGTAGGAAACATCATTTCAACACAACAGAGAAAGATAGAAAGAAATATATATATATATATATATATATATATATATATATATATTTATATGCGTGTTGTCATTGTGTTACTCACGTTACTTCGGACAGAAATAAAAATAAAAATAAAACAAAGAGATATATGTATGTATACGCATATATATATGTGACAAAAATTTTCTCAATCTAATCGAAAACGAATATAAAAAAATAAACGAATGAAAGAGTTAAATATATGTATAAAAAATCGTAAATAATGTCACAAAACTACGAATACGTAACGAGTGTAAATAAATATATTCGTGAACGAGATCGATAATCGATTGTTCCATACGTGATTGCAAATTAGCCTATTACTAGGGGCTTTCTATATTTTCACATATCGGTACCTCACAAAACAACACATATGATACGATTGCCAACCACGCATGCAGAGAAAGAGAAAGAAGAGAGTGAGAGAGAGAGAGAGAGAGAGAGAGAGAGAGACGTAGGAAACATCATTTCAACACAACAGAGAAAGATAGAAAGAAATATATATATATATATATATATATATATATATATATATATATTTATATGCGTGTTGTCATTGTGTTACTCACGTTACTTCGGACAGAAATAAAAAGAAAAATAAAACAAAGAGATATATGTATGTATACGCATATATATATGTGACAAAAATTTTCTCAATCTAATCGAAAACGAATATAAAAAAATAAACGAATGAAAGAGATAAATATTTGTACAAAAAATCGTAAATAATGTCACAAAACTACGAATACGTAACGAGTGTAAATAAATATGTTCGTGAACGAGATCGATCATCAAATGTTTCATACGTGATTGCAAATTAGCCTATTACTTGGGGCTCTCTATATTTTCACATATCGGTACCGTACAAAGCAACATATATGCTGCGATTGCCAACCACGCATGCAGAGAAAGAGAAAGAGAGAGAGATAGAGAGAGAGAGAGAGAGAGAGAGAGAGAGAGACGTAGGAAACATAATTTAAACACAACAGAGATAGATAGAAAGAAATATTTATATATATATATATATAATTATATGCGAGTTGTCATTGTGTTACTCACGTTACTTCGGACAGAAATAAAAATAAAAATAAAACAAAGAGATATATGTGTGTGTGTATACACATATATATATATGTGAAAAATTTTCTCAATCTAATCGAAAACGAATATAAAAAAAATAGACGAATGAAAGAGTTAAATATATGTATAAAAAATCGTAAATAATGTCACAAAACTACGAATACGTAACGAGTGTAAATAAATATGTTCGTGAACGAGATCGATCATCAAATGTTTCATACGTGATTGCAAATTAGCCTATTACTTGGGGCTCTCTATATTTTCACATATCGGTACCGTACAAAGCAACATATATGCTGCGATTGCCAACCACGCATGCAGAGAAAGAGAAAGAGAGAGAGTGAGAGAGAGAGAGAGAGAGAGACGTAGGAAACATCGTTTTAACACAGCAGAGAAAGATAGAAAGAAATATTTATATATATATATATATATTTATATGCGAGTTGTCATTGTGTTACTCACGTTACTTCGGACAGAAATAAAAATAAAAATAAAACAAAGAGATATATGTGTGTGTGTACACACATATATATATATATGACAACAATTTTCTCGATCTAATCGAAAACGAATATAAAAATAATAAACGAATGAGAGAGAGAAATACTTGTATAAGAAATCCTAAATAATGGCACAAAACTACGAATACGTAACGAGTGTAAATAAATATATTCGTGAACGAGATCGATAATTGATTGTTTCATACGTGATTGCAAATTTGCCTATTACTAGGGGCTCTCTATATTTTCACATATCGGTACCTTACAAAGCAACACATATGATACGATTGCCAACCACGCATGCAGAGAAAGAGAAAGAGAGAGAGAGTGAGAGAGAGAGAGAGAGAGAGAGACGTAGGAAACATCGTTTTAACACAACGGAGATAGATAGAAAGAAATATTTATATATATATATATGATTATATGCGAGTTGTCATTGTGTTACTCACGTTACTTCGGTCAGAAATAAAAATAAAAATAAAACAAAGAGATATATGTGTGTGTGTATACACATATATATATATATGACAAAAATTTTCTCGATCTAATCGAAAACGAAGATAAAAAAAATAAACGAATGAAAGAGAGAAATATTTGTATAAAAAATCGTAAATAATGCCACAAAACTACGAATACGTAACGAGTGTAAATAAATATATTCGTGAACGAGATCGATAATCGATTGTTCCATACGTGATTGCAAATTTGCCTATTACTAGGGGCTCTCTATATTTTCAAATATCGGTACCGTACAAAGCAACATATATGCTACGATTGCCAGCCACGCATGCAGAGAAAGAGAAAGAGAGAGAGATAGATAGAGAGAGAGAGAGAGAGAGAGAGAGAGAGAGAGAGACAGAGACGTAGGAAACATAATTTAAACACAACAGAGATAGATAGAAAGAAATATTTATATATATATATATAATTATATGCGAGTTGTCATTGTGTTACTCACGTTACTTCGGACAGAAATAAAAATAAAAATAAAACAAAGAGATATATGTGTGTGTGTATACACATATATATATATGTGACAAAAATTTTCTCAATCTAATCGAAAACGAATATAAAAAAAATAGACGAATGAAAGAGTTAAATATATGTATAAAAAATCGTAAATAATGTCACAAAACTACGAATACGTAACGAGTGTAAATAAATATATTCGTGAACGAGATCGATAATCGATTGTTCCATACGTGATTGCAAATTAGCCTATTAAGAGGGGCTCTCTATATTTTCACATATCGGTACATCACAAAGCAACACATATGATACGATTGCCAACCACGCATGCAGAGAAAGAGAAAGAGAGAGAGTGAGAGAGAGAGAGTGAGAGAGAGAGAGAGACGTAGGAAACATCATTTCAACACAACAGAGAAAGATAGAAAGAAATATATATATATATATATATATATATATATATATATATATTTATATGCGTGTTGTCATTGTGTTACTCACGTTACTTCGGACAGAAATAAAAATAAAAATAAAACAAAGAGATATATGTATGTATACGCATATATATATGTGACAAAAATTTTCTCAATCTAATCGAAAACGAATATAAAAAAATAAACGAATGAAAGAGTTAAATATATGTATAAAAAATCGTAAATAATGTCACAAAACTACGAATACGTAACGAGTGTAAATAAATATATTCGTGAACGAGATCGATAATCGATTGTTCCATACGTGATTGCAAATTAGCCTATTACTAGGGGCTTTCTATATTTTCACATATCGGTACCTCACAAAACAACACATATGATACGATTGCCAACCACGCATGCAGAGAAAGAGAAAGAAGAGAGTGAGAGAGAGAGAGAGAGAGAGAGAGAGACGTAGGAAACATCATTTCAACACAACAGAGAAAGATAGAAAGAAATATATATATATATATATATATATATATATATATATATATATATTTATATGCGTGTTGTCATTGTGTTACTCACGTTACTTCGGACAGAAATAAAAAGAAAAATAAAACAAAGAGATATATGTATGTATACGCATATATATATGTGACAAAAATTTTCTCAATCTAATCGAAAACGAATATAAAAAAAATAAACGAATGAAAGAGATAAATATTTGTACAAAAAATCGTAAA
Source organism: Dolichovespula sylvestris (assembly GCA_918808275.2). NCBI lineage: Eukaryota > Metazoa > Arthropoda > Insecta > Hymenoptera > Vespidae > Dolichovespula > Dolichovespula sylvestris. The sequence goes on along the minus strand of OU964983.1, from coordinate 53,763 downwards.
TAATGTCACAAAACTACGAATACGTAACGAGTGTAAATAAATATGTTCGTGAACGAGATCGATCATCAAATGTTTCATACGTGATTGCAAATTAGCCTATTACTTGGGGCTCTCTATATTTTCACATATCGGTACCGTACAAAGCAACATATATGCTGCGATTGCCAACCACGCATGCAGAGAAAGAGAAAGAGAGAGAGATAGAGAGAGAGAGAGAGAGAGAGAGAGAGAGAGACGTAGGAAACATAATTTAAACACAACAGAGATAGATAGAAAGAAATATTTATATATATATATATATAATTATATGCGAGTTGTCATTGTGTTACTCACGTTACTTCGGACAGAAATAAAAATAAAAATAAAACAAAGAGATATATGTGTGTGTGTATACACATATATATATATGTGAAAAATTTTCTCAATCTAATCGAAAACGAATATAAAAAAAATAGACGAATGAAAGAGTTAAATATATGTATAAAAAATCGTAAATAATGTCACAAAACTACGAATACGTAACGAGTGTAAATAAATATATTCGTGAACGAGATCGATAATCGATTGTTCCATACGTGATTGCAAATTAGCCTATTACTAGGGGCTCTCTATATTTTCACATATCGGTACCTCACAAAGCAACACATATGATACGATTGCCAACCACGCATGCAGAGAAAGAGAAAGAGAGAGAGTGAGAGAGAGAGAGAGAGAGAGAGAGAGAGACGTAGGAAACATCATTTCAACACAACAGAGAAAGATAGAAAGAAATATATATATATATATATATATATATATATATATATATTTATATGCGTGTTGTCATTGTGTTACTCACGTTACTTCGGACAGAAATAAAAATAAAAATAAAACAAAGAGATATATGTATGTATACGCATATATATATGTGACAAAAATTTTCTCAATCTAATCGAAAACGAATATAAAAAAAATAAACGAATGAAAGAGATAAACATTTGTACAAAAAATCGTAAATAATGTCACAAAACTACGAATACGTAACGAGTGTAAATAAATATATTCGTGAACGAGATCGATAATCGATTGTTCCATACGTGATTGCAAATTTGCCTATTACTAGGGGCTCTCTATATTTTCAAATATCGGTACCGTACAAAGCAACATATATGCTACGATTGCCAGCCACGCATGCAGAGAAAGAGAAAGAGAGAGAGATAGATAGAGAGAGAGAGAGAGAGAGAGAGAGAGAGAGAGAGACAGAGACGTAGGAAACATAATTTAAACACAACAGAGATAGATAGAAAGAAATATTTATATATATATATATAATTATATGCGAGTTGTCATTGTGTTACTCACGTTACTTCGGACAGAAATAAAAATAAAAATAAAACAAAGAGATATATGTGTGTGTGTATACACATATATATATATGTGACAAAAATTTTCTCAATCTAATCGAAAACGAATATAAAAAAAATAGACGAATGAAAGAGTTAAATATATGTATAAAAAATCGTAAATAATGTCACAAAACTACGAATACGTAACGAGTGTAAATAAATATATTCATGAACGAGATCGATAATTGATTGTTTCATACGTGATTGCAAATTTGCCTATTACTAGGGGCTCTCTATATTTTCACATATCGGTACCTTACAAAGCAACACATATGATACGATTGCCAACCACGCATGCAGAGAAAGAGAAAGAGAGAGAGTGAGAGAGAGAGAGAGAGAGAGAGAGAGAGAGACGTAGGAAACATCGTTTTAACACAGCAGAGAAAGATAGAAAGAAATATTTATATATATATATATATATATATATTTATATGCGAGTTGTCATTGTGTTACTCACGTTACTTCGGACAGAAATAAAAATAAAAATAAAACAAAGAGATATATGTGTGTGTGTATACACATATATATATATATGACAAAAATTTTCTCGATCTAATCGAAAACGAAGATAAAAAAAATAAACGAATGAAAGAGAGAAATATTTGTATAAAAAATCGTAAATAATGCCACAAAACTACGAATACGTAACGAGTGTAAATAAATATATTCGTGAACGAGATCGATAATCGATTGTTCCATACGTGATTGCAAATTTGCCTATTACTAGGGGCTCTCTATATTTTCAAATATCGGTACCGTACAAAGCAACATATATGCTACGATTGCCAGCCACGCATGCAGAGAAAGAGAAAGAGAGAGAGATAGATAGAGAGAGAGAGAGAGAGAGAGAGAGAGAGAGAGACAGAGACGTAGGAAACATAATTTAAACACAACAGAGATAGATAGAAAGAAATATTTATATATATATATATAATTATATGCGAGTTGTCATTGTGTTACTCACGTTACTTCGGACAGAAATAAAAATAAAAATAAAACAAAGAGATATATGTGTGTGTGTATACACATATATATATATGTGACAAAAATTTTCTCAATCTAATCGAAAACGAATATAAAAAAAATAGACGAATGAAAGAGTTAAATATATGTATAAAAAATCGTAAATAATGTCACAAAACTACGAATACGTAACGAGTGTAAATAAATATATTCGTGAACGAGATCGATAATCGATTGTTCCATACGTGATTGCAAATTAGCCTATTAAGAGGGGCTCTCTATATTTTCACATATCGGTACATCACAAAGCAACACATATGATACGATTGCCAACCACGCATGCAGAGAAAGAGAAAGAGAGAGAGTGAGAGAGAGAGAGTGAGAGAGAGAGAGAGACGTAGGAAACATCATTTCAACACAACAGAGAAAGATAGAAAGAAATATATATATATATATATATATATATATATATATATATATATATATATTTATATGCGTGTTGTCATTGTGTTACTCACGTTACTTCGGACAGAAATAAAAATAAAAATAAAACAAAGAGATATATGTATGTATACGCATATATATATGTGACAAAAATTTTCTCAATCTAATCGAAAACGAATATAAAAAAATAAACGAATGAAAGAGTTAAATATATGTATAAAAAATCGTAAATAATGTCACAAAACTACGAATACGTAACGAGTGTAAATAAATATATTCGTGAACGAGATCGATAATCGATTGTTCCATACGTGATTGCATATTAGCCTATTACTAGGGGCTTTCTATATTTTCACATATCGGTACCTCACAAAACAACACATATGATACGATTGCCAACCACGCATGCAGAGAAAGAGAAAGAAGAGAGTGAGAGAGAGAGAGAGAGAGAGAGAGAGAGACGTAGGAAACATCATTTCAACACAACAGAGAAAGATAGAAAGAAATATATATATATATATATATATATATATATATATATTTATATGCGTGTTGTCATTGTGTTACTCACGTTACTTCGGACAGAAATAAAAAGAAAAATAAAACAAAGAGATATATGTATGTATACGCATATATATATGTGACAAAAATTTTCTCAATCTAATCGAAAACGAATATAAAAAAAATAAACGAATGAAAGAGATAAATATTTGTACAAAAAATCGTAAATAATGTCACAAAACTACGAATACGTAACGAGTGTAAATAAATATGTTCGTGAACGAGATCGATCATCAAATGTTTCATACGTGATTGCAAATTAGCCTATTACTTGGGGCTCTCTATATTTTCACATATCGGTACCGTACAAAGCAACATATATGCTGCGATTGCCAACCACGCATGCAGAGAAAGAGAAAGAGAGAGAGATAGAGAGAGAGAGAGAGAGAGAGAGAGAGAGAGACGTAGGA
>OU964983.1:37500-47500 GCA_918808275.2 Dolichovespula sylvestris | reverse complement strand
ACAGAGAAAGATAGAAAGAAATATATATATATATATATATATATATATATATATATTTATATGCGTGTTGTCATTGTGTTACTCACGTTACTTCGGACAGAAATAAAAATAGAAATAAAACAAAGAGATATATGTATGTATACGCATATATATATGTGACAAAAATTTTCTCAATCTAATCGAAAACGAATATAAAAAAATAAACGAATGAAAGAGTTAAATATATGTATAAAAAATCGTAAATAATGTCACAAAACTACGAATACGTAACGAGTGTAAATAAATATATTCGTGAACGAGATCGATAATCGATTGTTCCATACGTGATTGCAAATTAGCCTATTACTAGGGGCTTTCTATATTTTCACATATCGGTACCTCACAAAACAACACATATGATACGATTGCCAACCACGCATGCAGAGAAAGAGAAAGAAGAGAGTGAGAGAGAGAGAGAGAGAGAGAGAGAGAGACGTAGGAAACATCATTTCAACACAACAGAGAAAGATAGAAAGAAATATATATATATATATATATATATATATATATATTTATATGCGTGTTGTCATTGTGTTACTCACGTTACTTCGGACAGAAATAAAAAGAAAAATAAAACAAAGAGATATATGTATGTATACGCATATATATATGTGACAAAAATTTTCTCAATCTAATCGAAAACGAATATAAAAAAAATAAACGAATGAAAGAGATAAATATTTGTACAAAAAATCGTAAATAATGTCACAAAACTACGAATACGTAACGAGTGTAAATAAATATGTTCGTGAACGAGATCGATCATCAAATGTTTCATACGTGATTGCAAATTAGCCTATTACTTGGGGCTCTCTATATTTTCACATATCGGTACCGTACAAAGCAACACATATGATACGATTGCCAACCACGCATGCAGAGAAAGAGAAAGAGAGAGAGTGAGAGAGAGAGAGAGAGAGAGAGAGAGAGACGTAGGAAACATCATTTCAACACAACAGAGAAAGATAGAAAGAAATATATATATATATATATATATATATATATATATATATTTATATGCGTGTTGTCATTGTGTTACTCACGTTACTTCGGACAGAAATAAAAATAAAAATAAAACAAAGAGATATATGTATGTATACGCATATATATATGTGACAAAAATTTTCTCAATCTAATCGAAAACGAATATAAAAAAAATAAACGAATGAAAGAGATAAATATTTGTACAAAAAATCGTAAATAATGTCACAAAACTACGAATACGTAACGAGTGTAAATAAATATGTTCGTGAACGAGATCGATCATCAAATGTTTCATACGTGATTGCAAATTAGCCTATTACTTGGGGCTCTCTATATTTTCACATATCGGTACCGTACAAAGCAACATATATGCTGCGATTGCCAACCACGCATGCAGAGAAAGAGAAAGAGAGAGAGTGAGAGAGAGAGAGAGAGAGAGACGTAGGAAACATCGTTTTAACACAGCAGAGAAAGATAGAAAGAAATATTTATATATATATATATATATATTTATATGCGAGTTGTCATTGTGTTACTCACGTTACTTCGGACAAAAATAAAAATAAAAATAAAACAAAGAGATATATGTGTGTGTGTATACACATATATATATATATGACAAAAATTTTCTCGATCTAATCGAAAACGAAGATAAAAAAAATAAACGAATGAAAGAGAGAAATATTTGTATAAAAAATCGTAAATAATGCCACAAAACTACGAATACGTAACGAGTGTAAATAAATATATTCGTGAACGAGATCGATAATCGATTGTTCCATACGTGATTGCAAATTTGCCTATTACTAGGGGCTCTCTATATTTTCAAATATCGGTACCGTACAAAGCAACATATATGCTACGATTGCCAGCCACGCATGCAGAGAAAGAGAAAGAGAGAGAGATAGATAGAGAGAGAGAGAGAGAGAGAGAGAGAGAGAGAGACAGAGACGTAGGAAACATAATTTAAACACAACAGAGATAGATAGAAAGAAATATTTATATATATATATAATTATATGCGAGTTGTCATTGTGTTACTCACGTTACTTCGGACAGAAATAAAAATAAAAATAAAACAAAGAGATATATGTGTGTGTGTATACACATATATATATATGTGACAAAAATTTTCTCAATCTAATCGAAAACGAATATAAAAAAAATAGACGAATGAAAGAGTTAAATATATGTATAAAAAATCGTAAATAATGTCACAAAACTACGAATACGTAACGAGTGTAAATAAATATATTCGTGAACGAGATCGATAATCGATTGTTCCATACGTGATTGCAAATTAGCCTATTAAGAGGGGCTCTCTATATTTTCACATATCGGTACCGTACAAAGCAACATATACGCTGCGATTGCCAACCACGCATGCAGAGAAAGAGAAAGAGAGAGAGTGAGAGAGAGAGAGAGAGAGAGAGACGTAGGAAACATCGTTTTAACACAGCAGAGAAAGATAGAAAGAAATATTTATATATATATATATATATTTATATGCGAGTTGTCATTGTGTTACTCACGTTACTTCGGACAGAAATAAAAATAAAAATAAAACAAAGAGATATATGTGTGTGTGTATACACATATATATATATATGACAAAAATTTTCTCGATCTAATCGAAAACGAAGATAAAAAAAATAAACGAATGAAAGAGAGAAATATTTGTATAAAAAATCGTAAATAATGCCACAAAACTACGAATACGTAACGAGTGTAAATAAATATATTCGTGAACGAGATCGATAATCGATTGTTCCATACGTGATTGCAAATTTGCCTATTACTAGGGGCTCTCTATATTTTCAAATATCGGTACCGTACAAAGCAACATATATGCTACGATTGCCAGCCACGCATGCAGAGAAAGAGAAAGAGAGAGAGATAGATAGAGAGAGAGAGAGAGAGAGAGAGAGAGAGAGAGACAGAGACGTAGGAAACATAATTTAAACACAACAGAGATAGATAGAAAGAAATATTTATATATATATATATATAATTATATGCGAGTTGTCATTGTGTTACTCACGTTACTTCGGACAGAAATAAAAATAAAAATAAAACAAAGAGATATATGTGTGTGTGTATACACATATATATATATGTGACAAAAATTTTCTCAATCTAATCGAAAACGAATATAAAAAAAATAGACGAATGAAAGAGTTAAATATATGTATAAAAAATCGTAAATAATGTCACAAAACTACGAATACGTAACGAGTGTAAATAAATATATTCGTGAACGAGATCGATAATCGATTGTTCCATACGTGATTGCAAATTAGCCTATTAAGAGGGGCTCTCTATATTTTCACATATCGGTACATCACAAAGCAACACATATGATACGATTGCCAACCACGCATGCAGAGAAAGAGAAAGAGAGAGAGTGAGAGAGAGAGAGAGAGAGAGAGAGAGAGACGTAGGAAACATCATTTCAACACAACAGAGAAAGATAGAAAGAAATATATATATATATATATATATATATATATATATATATTTATATGCGTGTTGTCATTGTGTTACTCACGTTACTTCGGACAGAAATAAAAATAAAAATAAAACAAAGAGATATATGTATGTATACGCATATATATATGTGACAAAAATTTTCTCAATCTAATCGAAAACGAATATAAAAAAATAAACGAATGAAAGAGTTAAATATATGTATAAAAAATCGTAAATAATGTCACAAAACTACGAATACGTAACGAGTGTAAATAAATATATTCGTGAACGAGATCGATAATCGATTGTTCCATACGTGATTGCAAATTAGCCTATTACTAGGGGCTTTCTATATTTTCACATATCGGTACCTCACAAAACAACACATATGATACGATTGCCAACCACGCATGCAGAGAAAGAGAAAGAAGAGAGTGAGAGAGAGAGAGAGAGAGAGAGAGAGAGACGTAGGAAACATCATTTCAACACAACAGAGAAAGATAGAAAGAAATATATATATATATATATATATATATATATATATATATATATTTATATGCGTGTTGTCATTGTGTTACTCACGTTACTTCGGACAGAAATAAAAAGAAAAATAAAACAAAGAGATATATGTATGTATACGCATATATATATGTGACAAAAATTTTCTCAATCTAATCGAAAACGAATATAAAAAAAATAAACGAATGAAAGAGATAAATATTTGTACAAAAAATCGTAAATAATGTCACAAAACTACGAATACGTAACGAGTGTAAATAAATATGTTCGTGAACGAGATCGATCATCAAATGTTTCATACGTGATTGCAAATTAGCCTATTACTTGGGGCTCTCTATATTTTCACATATCGGTACCGTACAAAGCAACACATATGATACGATTGCCAACCACGCATGCAGAGAAAGAGAAAGAGAGAGAGTGAGAGAGAGAGAGAGAGAGAGAGAGAGAGACGTAGGAAACATCATTTCAACACAACAGAGAAAGATAGAAAGAAATATATATATATATATATATATATATATATATATATATTTATATGCGTGTTGTCATTGTGTTACTCACGTTACTTCGGACAGAAATAAAAATAAAAATAAAACAAAGAGATATATGTATGTATACGCATATATATATGTGACAAAAATTTTCTCAATCTAATCGAAAACGAATATAAAAAAAATAAACGAATGAAAGAGATAAATATTTGTACAAAAAATCGTAAATAATGTCACAAAACTACGAATACGTAACGAGTGTAAATAAATATGTTCGTGAACGAGATCGATCATCAAATGTTTCATACGTGATTGCAAATTAGCCTATTACTTGGGGCTCTCTATATTTTCACATATCGGTACCGTACAAAGCAACATATATGCTGCGATTGCCAACCACGCATGCAGAGAAAGAGAAAGAGAGAGAGTGAGAGAGAGAGAGAGAGAGAGACGTAGGAAACATCGTTTTAACACAGCAGAGAAAGATAGAAAGAAATATTTATATATATATATATATATTTATATGCGAGTTGTCATTGTGTTACTCACGTTACTTCGGACAGAAATAAAAATAAAAATAAAACAAAGAGATATATGTGTGTGTGTATACACATATATATATATATGACAAAAATTTTCTCGATCTAATCGAAAACGAAGATAAAAAAAATAAACGAATGAAAGAGAGAAATATTTGTATAAAAAATCGTAAATAATGCCACAAAACTACGAATACGTAACGAGTGTAAATAAATATATTCGTGAACGAGATCGATAATCGATTGTTCCATACGTGATTGCAAATTTGCCTATTACTAGGGGCTCTCTATATTTTCAAATATCGGTACCGTACAAAGCAACATATATGCTACGATTGCCAGCCACGCATGCAGAGAAAGAGAAAGAGAGAGAGATAGATAGAGAGAGAGAGAGAGAGAGAGAGAGAGAGAGAGAGAGACAGAGACGTAGGAAACATAATTTAAACACAACAGAGATAGATAGAAAGAAATATTTATATATATATATAATTATATGCGAGTTGTCATTGTGTTACTCACGTTACTTCGGACAGAAATAAAAATAAAAATAAAACAAAGAGATATATGTGTGTGTGTATACACATATATATATATGTGACAAAAATTTTCTCAATCTAATCGAAAACGAATATAAAAAAAATAGACGAATGAAAGAGTTAAATATATGTATAAAAAATCGTAAATAATGTCACAAAACTACGAATACGTAACGAGTGTAAATAAATATATTCGTGAACGAGATCGATAATCGATTGTTCCATACGTGATTGCAAATTAGCCTATTAAGAGGGGCTCTCTATATTTTCACATATCGGTACCGTACAAAGCAACATATACGCTGCGATTGCCAACCACGCATGCAGAGAAAGAGAAAGAGAGAGAGTGAGAGAGAGAGAGAGAGAGAGACGTAGGAAACATCGTTTTAACACAGCAGAGAAAGATAGAAAGAAATATTTATATATATATATATATATTTATATGCGAGTTGTCATTGTGTTACTCACGTTACTTCGGACAGAAATAAAAATAAAAATAAAACAAAGAGATATATGTGTGTGTGTATACACATATATATATATATGACAAAAATTTTCTCGATCTAATCGAAAACGAAGATAAAAAAAATAAACGAATGAAAGAGAGAAATATTTGTATAAAAAATCGTAAATAATGCCACAAAACTACGAATACGTAACGAGTGTAAATAAATATATTCGTGAACGAGATCGATAATCGATTGTTCCATACGTGATTGCAAATTTGCCTATTACTAGGGGCTCTCTATATTTTCAAATATCGGTACCGTACAAAGCAACATATATGCTACGATTGCCAGCCACGCATGCAGAGAAAGAGAAAGAGAGAGAGATAGATAGAGAGAGAGAGAGAGAGAGAGAGAGAGAGAGAGAGACAGAGACGTAGGAAACATAATTTAAACACAACAGAGATAGATAGAAAGAAATATTTATATATATATATATATAATTATATGCGAGTTGTCATTGTGTTACTCACGTTACTTCGGACAGAAATAAAAATAAAAATAAAACAAAGAGATATATGTGTGTGTGTATACACATATATATATATGTGACAAAAATTTTCTCAATCTAATCGAAAACGAATATAAAAAAAATAGACGAATGAAAGAGTTAAATATATGTATAAAAAATCGTAAATAATGTCACAAAACTACGAATACGTAACGAGTGTAAATAAATATATTCGTGAACGAGATCGATAATCGATTGTTCCATACGTGATTGCAAATTAGCCTATTAAGAGGGGCTCTCTATATTTTCACATATCGGTACATCACAAAGCAACACATATGATACGATTGCCAACCACGCATGCAGAGAAAGAGAAAGAGAGAGAGTGAGAGAGAGAGAGAGAGAGAGAGAGAGAGACGTAGGAAACATCATTTCAACACAACAGAGAAAGATAGAAAGAAATATATATATATATATATATATATATATATATATATATATTTATATGCGTGTTGTCATTGTGTTACTCACGTTACTTCGGACAGAAATAAAAATAAAAATAAAACAAAGAGATATATGTATGTATACGCATATATATATGTTTCAAAAATTTTCTCAATCTAATCGAAAACGAATATAAAAAAAATAGACGAATGAAAGAGTTAAATATATGTATAAAAAATCGTAAATAATGTCACAAAACTACGAATACGTAACGAGTGTAAATAAATATATTCGTGAACGAGATCGATAATCGATTGTTCCATACGTGATTGCAAATTAGCCTATTACTAGGGGCTTTCTATATTTTCACATATCGGTCCCTCACAAAACAACACATATGATACGATTGCCAACCACGCATGCAGAGAAAGAGAAAGAGAGAGAGTGAGAGAGAGAGAGAGAGAGAGAGAGAGAGAGACGTAGGAAACATCATTTCAACACAACAGAGAAAGATAGAAAGAAATATATATATATATATATATATATATATATATATATATATATTTATATGCGTGTTGTCATTGTGTTACTCACGTTACTTCGGACAGAAATAAAAAGAAAAATAAAACAAAGAGATATATGTATGTATACGCATATATATATGTGACAAAAATTTTCTCAATCTAATCGAAAACGAATATAAAAAAAATAAACGAATGAAAGAGATAAATATTTGTACAAAAAATCGTAAATAATGTCACAAAACTACGAATACGTAACGAGTGTAAATAAATATGTTCGTGAACGAGATCGATCATCAAATGTTTCATACGTGATTGCAAATTAGCCTATTACTTGGGGCTCTCTATATTTTCACATATCGGTACCGTACAAAGCAACATATATGCTGCGATTGCCAACCACGCATGCAGAGAAAGAGAAAGAGAGAGAGATAGAGAGAGAGAGAGAGAGAGAGAGAGAGAGAGACGTAGGAAACATAATTTAAACACAACAGAGATAGATAGAAAGAAATATTTATATATATATATATATATAATTATATGCGAGTTGTCATTGTGTTACTCACGTTACTTCGGACAGAAATAAAAATAAAAATAAAACAAAGAGATATATGTGTGTGTGTATACACATATATATATATGTGAAAAATTTTCTCAATCTAATCGAAAACGAATATAAAAAAAATAGACGAATGAAAGAGTTAAATATATGTATAAAAAATCGTAAATAATGTCACAAAACTACGAATACGTAACGAGTGTAAATAAATATATTCGTGAACGAGATCGATAATCGATTGTTCCATACGTGATTGCAAATTAGCCTATTACTAGGGGCTCTCTATATTTTCACATATCGGTACCTCACAAAGCAACACATATGATACGATTGCCAACCACGCATGCAGAGAAAGAGAAAGAGAGAGAGTGAGAGAGAGAGAGAGAGAGAGAGAGAGAGACGTAGGAAACATCATTTCAACACAACAGAGAAAGATAGAAAGAAATATATATATATATATATATATATATATATATATATATATTTATATGCGTGTTGTCATTGTGTTACTCACGTTACTTCGGACAGAAATAAAAATAAAAATAAAACAAAGAGATATATGTATGTATACGCATATATATATGTTTCAAAAATTTTCTCAATCTAATCGAAAACGAATATAAAAAAAATAGACGAATGAAAGAGTTAAATATATGTATAAAAAATCGTAAATAATGTCACAAAACTACGAATACGTAACGAGTGTAAATAAATATATTCGTGAACGAGATCGATAATCGATTGTTCCATACGTGATTGCAAATTAGCCTATTACTAGGGGCTCTCTATATTTTCACATATCGGTACCTCACAAAGCAACACATATGATACGATTGCCAACCACGCATGCAGAGAAAGAGAAAGAGAGAGAGTGAGAGAGAGAGAGAGAGAGAGAGAGAGAGACGTAGGAAACATCATTTCAACACAACAGAGAAAGATAGAAAGAAATATATATATATATATATATATATATATATTTATATGCGTGTTGTCATTGTGTTACTCACGTTACTTCGGACAGAAATAAAAATAAAAATAAAACAAAGAGATATATGTATGTATACGCATATATAAATGTGACAAAAATTTTCTCGATCTAATCGAAAACGAAGATAAAAAAAATAAACGAATGAAAGAGAGAAATATTTGTATTAAAAATCGTAAATAATGCCACAAAACTACGAATACGTAACGAGTGTAAATAAATATATTCGTGAACGAGATCGATAATCGATTGTTCCATACGTGATTGCAAATTTGCCTATTACTAGGGGCTCTCTATATTTTCAAATATCGGTACCGTACAAAGCAACATATATGCTACGATTGCCAGCCACGCATGCAGAGAAAGAGAAAGAGAGAGAGATAGATAGAGAGAGAGAGAGAGAGAGAGAGAGAGAGAGAGACGTAGGAAACATCATTTAAACACAACAGAGATAGATAGAAAGAAATATTTTATATATATATATATAATTATATGCGAGTTGTCATTGTGTTACTCACGTTACTTCGGACAGAAATAAAAATAAAAATAAAACAAAGAGATATATGTGTGTGTGTATACACATATATATATATGTGACAAAAATTTTCTCAATCTAATCGAAAACGAATATAAAAAAAATAGACGAATGAAAGAGTTAAATATATGTATAAAAAATCGTAAATAATGTCACAAAACTACGAATACGTAACGAGTGTAAATAAACATATTCGTGAACGAGATCGATAATCGATTGTTCCATACGTGATTGCAAATTAGCCTATTACTAGGGGCTCTCTATATTTTCACATATCGGTACCTCACAAAGCAACACATATGATACGATTGCCAACCACGCATGCAGAGAAAGAGATAGAGAGAGAGTGAGAGAGAGAGAGAGACAGAGAGAGAGAGAGAGAGAGAGAGAGAGAGAGAGAGAGAGAGACGTAGGAAACA
>OU964983.1:27500-32500 GCA_918808275.2 Dolichovespula sylvestris | reverse complement strand
GAAATATATATATATATATATATATATATATATATTTATATGCGTGTTGTCATTGTGTTACTCACGTTACTTCGGACAGAAATAAAAATAAAAATAAAACAAAGAGATATATGTATGTATACTAATATATATATGTGACAAAAATTTTCTCAATCTAATCGAAAACGAATATAAAAAAAATAAACGAATGAAAGAGTTAAATATATGTATAAAAAATCGTAAATAATGTCACAAAACTACGAATACGTAACGAGTGTAAATAAATATATTCGTGAACGAGATCGATAATCGATTGTTCCATACGTGATTGCAAATTAGCCTATTACTAGGGGCTCTCTATATTTTCACATATCGGTACCTCACAAAGCAACACATATGATACGATTGCCAACCACGCATGCAGAGAAAGAGAAAGAGAGAGAGTGAGAGAGAGAGAGAGAGAGAGAGAGAGACGTAGGAAACATCATTTCAACACAACAGAGAAAGATAGAAAGAAATATTTATATATATATATATATTTATATGCGAGTTGTCATTGTGTTACTCACGTTACTTCGGACAGAAATAAAAATAAAAATAAAACAAAGAGATATATGTGTGTGTGTATACACATATATATATATATGACAAAAATTTTCTCGATCTAATCGAAAACGAAGATAAAAAAAATAAACGAATGAAAGAGAGAAATATTTGTATAAAAAATCGTAAATAATGCCACAAAACTACGAATACGTAACGAGTGTAAATAAATATATTCGTGAACGAGATCGATAATCGATTGTTCCATACGTGATTGCAAATTTGCCTATTACTAGGGGCTCTCTATATTTTCAAATATCGGTACCGTACAAAGCAACATATATGCTACGATTGCCAGCCACGCATGCAGAGAAAGAGAAAGAGAGAGAGATAGATAGAGAGAGAGAGAGAGAGAGAGAGAGAGAGAGAGAGAGAGAGAGACGTAGGAAACATCATTTAAACACAACAGAGATAGATAGAAAGAAATATTTTATATATATATATATAATTATATGCGAGTTGTCATTGTGTTACTCACGTTACTTCGGACAGAAATAAAAATAAAAATAAAACAAAGAGATATATGTGTGTGTGTATACACATATATATATATGTGACAAAAATTTTCTCAATCTAATCGAAAACGAATATAAAAAAAATAGACGAATGAAAGAGTTAAATATATATATAAAAAATCGTAAATAATGTCACAAAACTACGAATACGTAACGAGTGTAAATAAATATATTCGTGAACGAGATCGATAATCGATTGTTCCATACGTGATTGCAAATTAGCCTATTACTAGGGGCTCTCTATATTTTCACATATCGGTACCTCACAAAGCAACACATATGATACGATTGCCAACCACGCATGCAGAGAAAGAGAAAGAGAGAGAGTGAGAGAGAGAGAGAGAGAGAGAGAGAGAGACGTAGGAAACATCATTTCAACACAACAGAGAAAGATAGAAAGAAATATATATATATATATATATATATATATATATATATATATATACATTTATATGCGTGTTGTCATTGTGTTACTCACGTTACTTCGGACAGAAATAAAAATAAAAATAAAACAAAGAGATATATTTATGTATACGCATATATATATGTGACAAAAATTTTCTCAATCTAATCGAAAACGAATATAAAAAAAATAAACGAATGAAAGAGATAAATATTTGTACAAAAAATCGTAAATAATGTCACAAAACTACGAATACGTAACGAGTGTAAATAAATATGTTCGTGAACGAGATCGATCATCAAATGTTTCATACGTGATTGCAAATTAGCCTATTACTTGGGGCTCTCTATATTTTCACATATCGGTACCGTACAAAGCAACATATATGCTGCGATAGCCAACCACGCATGCAGAGAAAGAGAAAGAGAGAGAGTGAGAGAGAGAGAGAGAGAGAGAGAGAGAGAGAGAGACGTAGGAAACATCGTTTTAACACAGCAGAGAAAGATAGAAAGAAATATTTATATATATATATATATATATATATTTATATGCGAGTTGTCATTGTGTTACTCACGTTACTTCGGACAGAAATAAAAATAAAAATAAAACAAAGAGATATATGTGTGTGTGTATACACATATATATATATATGACAAAAATTTTCTCGATCTAATCGAAAACGAAGATAAAAAAAATAAACGAATGAGAGAGAGAAATACTTGTATAAGAAATCCTAAATAATGGCACAAAACTACGAATACGTAACGAGTGTAAATAAATATATTCGTGAACGAGATCGATAATCGATTGTTCCATACGTGATTGCAAATTAGCCTATTACTAGGGGTTCTCTATATTATCACATATCGGTACCGTACAAAGCAAAATATATGCTACGATTGCCAACCACGCATGCAGAGAAAGAGAAAGAGAGAGAGATAGAGAGAGAGAGAGAGAGAGAGAGAGAGAGACGTAGGAAACATCATTTAAACACAACAGAGATAGATAGAAAGAAATATTTATATATATATATATAATTATATGCGAGTTGTCATTGTGTTACTCACGTTACTTCGGACAGAAATAAAAATAAAAATAAAACAAAGAGATATATGCGTGTGTGTATACACATATATATATATGTGACAAAAATTTTCTCAATCTAATCGAAAACGAATATAAAAAAAATAGACGAATGAAAGAGTTAAATATATGTATAAAAAATCGTAAATAATGTCACAAAACTACGAATACGTAACGAGTGTAAATAAATATATTCGTGAACGAGATCGATAATCGATTGTTCCATACGTGATTGCAAATTAGCCTATTACTAGGGGCTCTCTATATTTTCACATATCGGTACCTCACAAAGCAACACATATGATACGACTGCCAAACACGCATGCAGAGAAAGAGAAAGAGAGAGAGTGAGAGAGAGAGAGAGAGAGAGAGAGACGTAGGAAACATCATTTCAACACAACAGAGAAAGATAGAAAGAAATATATATATATATATATATATATATATATATATATATATACATTTATATGCGTGTTGTCATTGTGTTACTCACGTTACTTCGGACAGAAATAAAAATAAAAATAAAACAAAGAGATATATTTATGTATACGCATATATATATGTGACAAAAATTTTCTCAATCTAATCGAAAATGAATATAAAAAAAATAAACGAATGAAAGAGATAAATATTTGTACAAAAAATCGTAAATAATGTCACAAAACTACGAATACGTAACGAGTGTAAATAAATATGTTCGTGAACGAGATCGATCATCAAATGTTTCATACGTGATTGCAAATTAGCCTATTACTTGGGGCTCTCTATATTTTCACATATCGGTACCGTACAAAGCAACATATATGCTGCGATTGCCAACCACGCATGCAGAGAAAGAGAAAGAGAGAGAGTGAGAGAGAGAGAGAGAGAGAGAGAGAGAGAGAGAGACGTAGGAAACATCGTTTTAACACAGCAGAGAAAGATAGAAAGAAATATTTATATATATATATATATATATATATTTATATGCGAGTTGTCATTGTGTTACTCACGTTACTTCGGACAGAAATAAAAATAAAAATAAAACAAAGAGATATATGTGTGTGTGTATACACATATATATATATATGACAAAAATTTTCTCGATCTAATCGAAAACGAAGATAAAAAAAATAAACGAATGAGAGAGAGAAATACTTGTATAAGAAATCCTAAATAATGGCACAAAACTACGAATACGTAACGAGTGTAAATAAATATATTCGTGAACGAGATCGATAATCGATTGTTCCATACGTGATTGCAAATTAGCCTATTACTAGGGGTTCTCTATATTATCACATATCGGTACCGTACAAAGCAAAATATATGCTACGATTGCCAACCACGCATGCAGAGAAAGAGAAAGAGAGAGAGATAGAGAGAGAGAGAGAGAGAGAGAGAGAGAGAGACGTAGGAAACATCATTTAAACACAACAGAGATAGATAGAAAGAAATATTTATATATATATATATAATTATATGCGAGTTGTCATTGTGTTACTCACGTTACTTCGGACAGAAATAAAAATAAAAATAAAACAAAGAGATATATGCGTGTGTGTATACACATATATATATATGTGACAAAAATTTTCTCAATCTAATCGAAAACGAATATAAAAAAAATAGACGAATGAAAGAGTTAAATATATGTATAAAAAATCGTAAATAATGTCACAAAACTACGAATACGTAACGAGTGTAAATAAATATATTCGTGAACGAGATCGATAATCGATTGTTCCATACGTGATTGCAAATTAGCCTATTACTAGGGGCTCTCTATATTTTCACATATCGGTACCTCACAAAGCAACACATATGATACGACTGCCAAACACGCATGCAGAGAAAGAGAAAGAGAGAGAGTGAGAGAGAGAGAGAGAGAGAGAGAGACGTAGGAAACATCATTTCAACACAACAGAGAAAGATAGAAAGAAATATATATATATATATATATATATATATATATATATATATACATTTATATGCGTGTTGTCATTGTGTTACTCACGTTACTTCGGACAGAAATAAAAATAAAAATAAAACAAAGAGATATATTTATGTATACGCATATATATATGTGACAAAAATTTTCTCAATCTAATCGAAAACGAATATAAAAAAAATAAACGAATGAAAGAGATAAATATTTGTACAAAAAATCGTAAATAATGTCACAAAACTACGAATACGTAACGAGTGTAAATAAATATGTTCGTGAACGAGATCGATCATCAAATGTTTCATACGTGATTGCAAATTAGCCTATTACTTGGGGCTCTCTATATTTTCACATATCGGTACCGTACAAAGCAACATATATGCTGCGATTGCCAACCACGCATGCAGAGAAAGAGAAAGAGAGAGAGATAGAG
Source organism: Dolichovespula sylvestris (assembly GCA_918808275.2). NCBI lineage: Eukaryota > Metazoa > Arthropoda > Insecta > Hymenoptera > Vespidae > Dolichovespula > Dolichovespula sylvestris. The sequence continues at coordinate 27,557 of OU964983.1, read as the reverse complement.
AGAGAGAGAGAGACAGAGAGAGAGAGAGAGAGAGAGAGAGAGAGAGACGTAGGAAAC
>OU964983.1:0-25000 GCA_918808275.2 Dolichovespula sylvestris | reverse complement strand
AGAGAAAGAGAGAGAGATAGAGAGAGAGAGAGAGAGACAGAGAGAGAGAGAGAGAGAGAGAGAGAGAGAGAGGGAGAGAGAGACGTAGGAAACATCACTTCAACACAACAGAGAAAGATAGAAAGAAATATTTATATATATATATATATTTATATGCGAGTTGTCATTGTGTTACTCACGTTACTTCGGACAGAAATAAAAATAAAAATAAAACAAAGAGATATATGTGTGTGTGTATGCACATATATATATATATATGACAAAAATTTTCTCGATTTAATCGAAAACGAAGATAAAAAAAATAAACGAATGAAAGAGAGAAATATTTGTATAAAAAATCGTAAATAATGCCACAAAACTACGAATACGTAACGAGTGTAAATAAATATATTCGTGAACGAGATCGATAATTGATTGTTTCATACGTGATTGCAAATTTGCCTATTACTAGGGGCTCTCTATATTTTCAAATATCGGTACCGTACAAAGCAACATATATGCTACGATTGCCAGCCACGCATGCAGAGAAAGAGAAAGAGAGAGAGATAGATAGAGAGAGAGAGAGAGAGAGAGAGAGAGAGACGTAGGAAACATCATTTAAACACAACAGAGATAGATAGAAAGAAATATATATATATATATATATATATATATATATATATATTTATATGCGAGTTGTCATTGTGTTACTCACGTTACTTCGGACAGAAAAAAAAATAAAAATAAAACAAAGAGATATATGTGTGTGTGTACACACATATATATATATATGACAACAATTTTCTCGATCTAATCGAAAACGAATATAAAAATAATAAACGAATGAGAAAGAGAAATACTTGTATAAGAAATCCTAAATAATGGCACAAAACTACGAATACGTAACGAGTGTAAATAAATATCTTCGTGAACGAGATCGATCATCAAATGTTTCATACGTAATTGCAAATTAGCCTATTACTAGTGGCTCTCTATATTTTCACATATCGGTACCGTACAAAGCAACATATATGCTGCGAATGCCATCCATGCATGCAGAGAAAGAGAAAGAGAGAGACAGAGAGAGAGAGAGAGAGAGTGAGAGAGTGAGAGGGAGACGTAGGAAACATCATTTAAACACAACAGAGTTAGATAGAAAAAAATATTTATATATATATACATTTATATGCGAGTTGTCATTGTGTTACTCACGTTAATTCGGAAAGAAATAAAAATAAAAATAAAACAAAGAGATATATGTGTGTGTGTATACACATATATATATATGCGACAAATATTTTCTCGATCTAATCGAAAACTAATATAAAAAAAATAAACGAATGAAAGAGAGAAATATTTGTATAAAAAATCGTAAATAACGTCACAAAACTACGAATACGTAACGAGTGTAAATAAATATATTCGTGAACGAGATCGATCATCAAATGTTTCATACGTAATTGCAAATTAGCCTATTACTAGTGGCTCTCTATATTTTCACATATCGGTACCGTACAAAGCAACACATATGCTGCGATTGCCATCCATGCATGCAGAGAAAGAGAAAGAGAGAGAGATAGAGAGAGTGAGAGAGAGAGAGTGAGAGAGAGAGAGAGAGAGAGAGAGAGACGTAGGAAACATCATTTAAACACAACAGAGTTAGATAGAAAGAAATATTTATATATATATATATATTTATATGCGAGTTGTCATTGTGTTACTCACGTTATTTCGGACAGTAATAAAAATAAAAATAAAACAAAGAGATATATGTGTGTGTGTATACACATATATATATGCGACAAAAATTTTCTCGATCTAATGGAAAACGAATATAAAAAAAATAAACGAATGAAAGAGAGAAATATTTGTATAAATAATCGTAAATAATGTCACAAAACTACGATTACGTAACGAGTGTAAATAAATATATTCGTGAACGAGATCGATAATCGATTGTTCTATACGTGATTGCAAATTAGCCTATTACTAGGGGCTCTCTATATTTTCACATATCGGTACCGTACAAAGCAACACATATGCTACGATTGCCAACCACGCATGCAGAGAAAGATAAAGAGAGAGAGAGAGAGAGAGAGAGAGAGAGAGAGAGAGACGTAGGAAACATCATTTCAATAAAACAGAGAAAGATAGAAAGAAATATATATATATATATATTTATATGCGAGTTGTCATTGTGTTACTCACGTTACTTCGGACAGAAATAAAAATAAAAATAAAACAAAGAGATATATGTGTGTGTATACACATATATATATGTGACAAAAATTTTCTCGATCTAATCGAAACCGAATATAAAAAAAAATATACGAATGAAAGAGAGAAATATTTGTATAAAAAATCATAAATAATGTCACAAAACTACGAATACGTAACGAGTGTAAATAAATATATTCGTGAACGAGATCGATAATCGATTGTATCATACGTGATTGCAAATTAGCCTATTACTATGGGCTCTCTAGATTTTCACATATCGGTACCGTACAAAGCATCATATATGCTACGATTGCCAGCCACGCATGAAGAGCAAGGGAGAGAAACAGAGAGAGAGAGTGAGAGAGAGAGAGAGAGAGATAGAATGGATAGAAGAATAGAGCTCACCTCCCACTTATGAACACATTTTATAAGAATGGAGTTCTCTACCCAGACATGAACCTATTTCACAAGAATAGAGCTCTCTACCGACAATTGAACACATTTCACAGGAATGGAGCTCTCCTCCGACAATTGAACACATTTTATTAGAAATGAGCTCTCGAAACACAATTGAACACATTTCACAAGAATGGATCTCCCCACCGACAATTGAACGCATTTCACAAGTTTGGATCTCTCCAACCACAATTGAACACACTTCACAAGAATGGAGCTCTCCAACGACAACTGAACCCATTTTACAAGAATAAAGCTCTCCACCGACTATTGAACACAATTCACAAGAATGCATCTCACCACCCAGTCATGCACACATTTCACAAGAATCGTGCTCTCTACCGACAATTGAACCAATTTCACAAGAATGGAGCTCTCCACCGACAGTTGAACACATCTCACAAGAATGGAGCTCTCCACCGCAAATTAAACACATTTAACAAGAATGGAGCTCTCCACCGACAATTGAACACATTTCACAAGAATGGAGCTCTCCACCGACTATTGAACACAATACACAAGAATGGATCTCACCACCCAGTCATGCTCACATTTCACAAGAATCGCGCTCTCTACCGACAATTGAACAAATTTCACAAGAATGGAGCACTCCACCGACAATTGAACACATTTCACAAGAATGGAGCTCTCCACCGACAAATAAACACATTTCACAAGAATGGAGCTCTCCTAGCACAATTGAACAAATTTCACAAGAATAAAGCTCTCCACCGACAATTGAGCACATTTCACAAGAATGGAGTTCTCCACCCTGACAAGAACATATTCGAGAAGAATAGAACTTTCTACCGAAAATTGAACACAATTCACAAGAATGGAGCTCTCCACTGAAAATTCAACTCATTTCACAAGATTGGAGCTCTCCACCGACTATTGAACACAATTCACAAGAATGCATCTCACCACCCAGTCATGCACACATTTCACAAGAATCGTGCTCTCTACCGACAATTGAACAAATTTCACAAGAATGGTGCTCTCCACCGACAGTTGAACACATCTCACAAGAATGGAGCTCTCCACCGCAAATTAAACACATTTAACAAGAATGGAGCTCTCCACCGACGATTGACCACATTTCATTAGAATGGAACTCTCCAACATCAAAGGAACACATTTCACAAGAATGGAGCTCTCGACCGACAATTGAAAACATTTCACAAGAATGGATCTCACCACCCAGTCATGCACACTTTTCACAAGAATGGTGCTCACCACCGCAAATTAAACACATTTAACAAGAATGGAGCTCTCCACCGACGATTGACCACATTTCATTAGAATGGAGCTCTCCAACATCAAAGGAACACATTTCACAAGATTGGAGCTCTCCTAGCACAATTGAACACATTTCACAAGAATGGAAATCTCCACCGGCATATAAACACATTTCACAAGAATGGAACCCTCCAACGACAGCTGAACTCATTTTACAAGATTAAATCACCCTACCCACATTTGAACACATTTCTCATGAATGGAACTCTCCACCGTCAATTGAATACATTTCATAAGAATGGAGCTCTCCACCGACGATTGACCTCATTTCATTAGAATGGAGCTATCCAACATCAAAGGAACACATTTCACAATAATGGAGCTCTCCACCGCCAATTAATCACATTTCACCAGAATGGAGCTCTCCAAACAAAATTGAACACATTTCACAAGAATGTAGCTAACCACCCAGTCATCAACACATTTCACAAGAATGGAGCTCTTCACCGACTATTGAACACATTTCACAAGAATAGAGCGCTCCACCGCAAATTAAACACATTTAACAAGAATGGAGCTTTCTACCGACAATTAAACAAATTTCACAAGAATGGAGCTCTCCACCGACAATTGAACACATCTTACAAGAATGGAGCTCTCCACCGCAAATTAAACACATTTAACATGAATGGAGCTCTCCACCGACAATTGAACACATTTCATAAGAATGGAGCTCTCCTAGCTCAATTGAACAAATTTCACTAGAATGGAGCTCACCACCCAGCCATGATCACATTTCACAAGAATGGTGCTCTCCACCGACAATTAAACACATCTCACTAGAATGGAGCTCTCCACCGACAATTGAACACATTTCACTAGAATGGAGCTCTCCACCGCAAATTAAACACATTTCACAAGAATGGAGCTTTCCACCGACAATTGGACACATTTCACAAGAATGGAGCTTTCCACAGACGATTGACCTCATTTCATTAGAATGGAGCTCTCCAACATCAAAGGAACACATTTCACAATAATGGAGCTCTCCACCGCCAATTAATCACATTTCACCAGAATGGAGCTCTCCAAACAAAATTGAACACATTTCACAAGAATGTAGCTAACCACCCAGTCATCAACACATTTCACAAGAATGGAGCTCTTCACCGACTATTGAACACAATTCACAAGAATGGATCTCACCACCTAGTGATGCTCACATTTCACAAGAATCGTGCTCTCTACCGACAATTGAACAAATTTCACAAGCATGGAGCTCTCCACCGACAATTGAACACATTTCACAAGAATGGAGCTCTCCACCGACAATTGAAAACATTTCACAAGAATGGAGCTTTCCAACGACAACTGAACTCATTTTACAAGATTAAAGCTCCATACCCACATTTGAACACATTTATCATGAATGGAACACTCCACCAACAATTGAACTCATATCACAAGAATGGGGCTCTTTACCCAGACATGAACCTATTTCACAAGAATACAGCTCTCCACCGACAAATAAACACATTTCACAAGAATGGAGCTCTCCTAGCACAATTGAACAAATTTCACAAGAATAAAGCTCTCCACAGACCATTGAGCACATTTCACAAGAATGGAGCTTTCCACAGACGATTGACCTCATTTCATTAGAATGGAGCTCTCCAACATCAGAGGAACACATTTCACAATAATGGAGCTCCCCACCGACAACTGAACACATTTCGCAATAATGGAGCTCTCCACCGCCAATTAATCACATTTCACCAGAATGTAGCTCTCCAAACACAATTGAACACATTTCACAAGAATGGAGCTCACCACCGACAATTGAACACATTTCACAAGAATAGAGCTTTCCAACGACAACTGAACTCATTTTACAAGATTAAAGCTCCCTACCCACATTTGAACACATTTCTCATGAATGGAACTCTCCACCGACAAATGAACACATTTCACAAGAATGGAGCTCTCCACCGCAAATTAAACACATTTAAAAAGAATGGAGCTCTCCACCGACAATTGGACACATTTCACAAGAATGGAGCTTTCCAACGACAATTCAACACATTTCACAAGCATGGAGCTCTCCACCGACAATTGAACACATTTCACAAGAATGAAGCTCTCCACCGCCAATTAATCACATTTCATCAGAATGGAGCTCTCCAAACACAATTGAACAAATTTCACAAGAATGGAGCTCTTCACCGACAATTGAACACATTTCACTAGAATGGAGCTCACCATTCAGTCATGAACACATTTCACAAGAATGGATCTCCCCACCGACAATTGAACATATTTTACAAGAATGGAACTCTCCATCGACTTTTCAACACATTTCACAAGAATGAAGCTCTCCACCGGCAATTGATCACATTTCACAAGAATGAAGCTCTTCACCGACAATTGAACACATTTCACAAGAATGGAGCTCTCCATCGACAATTGAACATATATTACAAGAATGGAACTCTCCTACGAAAATTCTACACATTTCACAAGAATGGAGCTCTTTACCTAGACATGAACCTATTTCACGAGAATAGAGCTCTCCACCGACAGTTGATCATATTTCACAAGAATGGAGCTCTCCAACGCCAATGAAACACATTTGACCAGAATGGAGCTCTCCAAACACAATTGAACACATTTCACAATAATGGAGCTCTCCACCGCAAATTAATCACATTTCACAATAATGGAGCGCACCTCCCAGTCATGAACACATTTCACAAGAATGGAGCTCACCACCGACAATTGAACACATTTCACAAGAATGGAGCTCTCCAAACACAATTGAACACATTTCACAAGAATGGAGCTCACCACCCAGCCATGATCACATTTTACAGGAATGGAGCTCTCTACCGACAATTGAACACATCTCACTAGAATGGAGCTCTCCACCGACAATTGAACACATTTCACAAGAATGGAGCTCTCCACACAGTTATGAACAAATTTCACAAGAAAGGAGTTATCCACCGACAATTGAACATATTTTACAAGAATGGAACTCTGCACGGACGATTGACCACATTTTATTTGAATGGAGCTCTCTACCCACAATTGAACTCATTTCACAAGAATAAAGCTTTCCACTTAAATTTGAACACATTTCACAAGAGTGGAGTTCTCCACCGGTGAGATAAGGGCCCTCTCTGCTCAGAATCGAAGATATTCTATGAGAAGAGGGCTCAATTTTACCATAATCGATTATGATCTGTGATAATAGGGCTCTCTACACAGAACTGGATATATTCATAAGATTAAAGCCCACACTACTCAGGATCGAAGATATTCGGTGAAAGTAGGCGTCTATCTAACCAGAATTGAATATATTAGGTGCGAATAGTGCCCACTCAACTCGGAATAGAAGATATTCGGTGAGAATAGGGCCCTCTCTACACAGAATAGAAGATATTCTATGAGAAAAGGGCTCACTCTACTCAGAATCGAATATATTCGGTGCGAATAGTGCCCACTCAACTCAGAATAGAAGATATTCGGTGAGAATAGTGCTCTCTATACACAGAATCGAAGAGAATCTGTGAGAATACGGCTCTCTTACTCAGAATCGAAGATATTCTATGAGAAAAGGGCTCACTCTACCCAGAATCGAATATAATCTGTAAGAAGCAGGCTCTCTCTACACAGAAATGGATATATTCATGAGAATAGGTGCCCACTCTACTCGGAATGGAGGATATTCGGTGAGAAAAGAGCCCACTCCACTCAGACTCGAATATATTCGGTGAGAATAGAGCCCCATCTACCCAGAATTGAATATATTCGGTGGGAATACTGCCCACTCAAATCGGAATAGTTGATAGTCGGTGAGAATAGGGCCCACTCATTTCAGAATCTTAGATATTCGGTGAAAATAGTACCCACTCAACTCAGAAATGAATATATGCGGAGAGAAGTGTCCTCTCTACCCAGAATCGAATATTTTCTAAAAGAATAGGGATCACTCTACCCAGTATTAAAGTTATTCGGTGAGAAGAGAGCCCACTCTACTCAGACTCGAATATATTCGGTGAGAATAGAGCTTTCTATACTCAGAATCGAAGATATTCGGTGAGAATAGGACTCTATCTACCTAGAATTGAATATATTCTGTGGGAATAGTGCCCACTCAACACGGAATAGTTGATATTCGGTGAGAATAGGGCCCACTCAACTCAGAATCTTCGATATTCGGTGAAAATAGTACCCACTCAACTCAGAAATGAATATATGCGGAGAGAAAAGTGTCCTCTCTACACAGAATCGAATATTTTCTAAAAGAATACGGATCACTCTACCCAGAATTAAAGTTATTCGGTGAGAAAAGAGCCCACTCTACTCAGACTCGAATATATTCGGTGAGAATAGAGCTTTCTATACTCAGAATCGAAGATATTCGATGAGAATAGGACTCTATCTACCTAGATTTGAATATATTCTGTGGGAATAGTGCCCACTCAACACGGAATAGTTGATATTCGGTGAGAATAGGGCCCACTCAACTCAGAATCTTCGATATTCGGTGAAAATAGTACCCACTCAACTCAGAAATGAATATATGCGGAGAGAAAAGTGTCCTCTCTACCCAGAATCGAATATTTTCTAAAAGAATACGGGTCACTCTACCCAGAATTAAAGTTATTCGGTGAGAAAAGGGCCCACTCTACTCAGACTCGAATATATTCGGTGAAAATAAAGCATTCTATACTCAGAATCGAAGTTATTCGGTGAGAATGGGACTCTATCTACCTAGAATTAAATATATTCGGTGGGAATAGTGCCCACTCAACTCGTAATAGAGGATATTCGGTGTGAATAGTGCTCTCCATACGCAGAATCGAAAAAAGTATGTGAGTATACGGCCCTCTTACTCAGAATCGAAGAAATCTGTGAGAATACGGCCCTCTTATTTAGAATCAAAGATAGTCTATGAGAAATGGGCTCACTCTACCCAGAATCGAACATAATCTGTAAGAAGCAGGCTTTCTCTACACAGAAATGGATATATTCATGAGAATAGTGCCCACTCTACTCAGAATCGAGGATATTCGGTAAGAAAAGAGCTCCATCTACCCAGAATTGGATATATTCGGTGGGAATAGTGCCCACTCACCTCGGAATAGAAGATATTCGGTGAGAATAGGGCCCTCTCTACACAGAATAGAAGATATTCGATGAGAAAAGGGCTCACTGTACCCAGAATCGAATATAATCTGTAAGAATAAAGCTCTCTCTACACAGAATTGGATATATTCATGAGAATAGGTGCCCACTCTACTCGGAATGGAGGATATTCGGTGAGAAAAGAGCCCACTCTACTCAGACTCGAATATATTCGGTGAGAATAAAGCTTTCTATACTCAGAATCGAAGATATTCGGTGAGAATGGGACTCTATCTACCTAGAATTGAATATATTCGGTGGGAATAGTGCCCACTCAACTCGGAATAGAAGATATTCGGTGAGAATAGCGCCCTCTCTACACAGAATAGAAGATATTCTATGAAAAATGGGCTCACTCTACTCAGAATCGAATATATTCGGTGCGAATAGTGCCCACTCATCTCGGAATAGAGGATATTCGGTGTGAATAGTGCTCTCCATACTCAGAATCGAAAATAGTATGTGAGTATACGGCCCTCTTACTCAAAATCGAAGATAATCTGTGGAAATACGGCCCTCTCTACACAGAATAGAAGATATTCGATGAGAAAAGGGCTCACTGTACCCAGAATCGAATATAATCTGTAAGAATAAAGCTCTCTCTACACAGAATTGGATATATTCATGAGAATAGGTGCCCACTCTACTCGGAATCGAGGATATTCGGTGAGAAAAGAGCCCACTCTACTCAGACTCGAATATATTCGGGGAGAATAGAGCTATCTATACTTAGGATCGAAGATATTCGGTGAGAATAGAGCTCCATCTACCCAGAATTGAATATATTCGGTGGGAATAGTGCCCACTCAACTCGGAATAGAAGATATTCGGTGAGAATAGAGCCCTCTCTACACAGAATAGAAGATATTCTATGAGAAAAGGGCTCACTCTACTCAGAATCGAATATATTCGGTGCGAATAGTGCCCACTCAACTCAGAATCGAGGATATTCGGTGAGAAAAGAGCCCACTCTACTCAGACTCGAATATATTCGGGGAGAATAGAGCTATCTATACTTAGGATCGAAGATATTCGGTGAGAATAGAGCTCCATCTACCCAGAATTGAATATATTCGGTGGGAATAGTGCCCACTCAACTCAGAATAGAAGATATTCGGTGAGAATAGGGACCTCTCTACACAGAGTAGAAGATATTCTATGAGAAAAGGGCTCACTCTACTCAGAATCGAATATATTCGGTGCGAATAGTGCCCACTCAACTCAGAATCGAGGATATTCGGTGAGAAAAGAGCCCACTCTAATCAGACTCGAAGATATTCGGTGAGAATAGAGCCCCATCTACACAGAATTGACTATATTCGGTGGGAATACTGCCCACTCAAATCGGAATAGTTGATAGTCTGTGAGAATAGGGCCAACTCATCTCAGAATCTTAGATATTCGGTGAAAATAGTACCCACTCAACTCAGAAATGAATATATGCGGATAGAAGTGTCCTCTCTAACCAGAATCGAATATTTTCTAAAAGAATAGGGATCACTCTACCCAGAATTAAAGTTATTCGGTGAGAAAAAAGCCCACTCTACTCAGACTCGAATATATTCGGTGAGAATAGAGCTTTCTATACTCAGAATCGAAGATATTCGGTGAGAATAGGACTCTATCTACCTAGAATTGAATATATTCGGTGGGAATAGTGCCCACTCAACTCGGAATAGAGGATATTTGGTGAGAATAGAGCCCTCTCTACACAGAATAGAAGATAGTCTATGAGAAAAGGGCTCACTCTACCCAGAATCGAATACAATCTGTAAGAAGCAGGCTCTCTCTACACAGAATTGGATATATTCATGAAAACAGTGCCCACTCTACTCAGAATCGAGGATATTCGGTGAGAAAAGAGCCCACTCTACAAAGACTCGAATATATTCGGGGAGAATAGAGCTATCTATACGTAGGATCGAAGATATTCGGTGAGAATAGAGCTCCATCTACCCAGAATTGAATATATTCGGTGCGAATAGTGCTCACTCAATCTAGAATAGAAGATAATCGGTGAGAATAGGGCCCCCTGTACACAGAATCTTCGATATTCGTTGAATATAGTACCCACTCAACTCCGAAATGAATATATGCGGAGAGAAAAGTGTCCTCTCTACCCAGAATCGAATATTTTCTAAAAGAATAGGGATCACTCTACCCAGAATTAAAGTTATTCGGTGAGAAAAAAGCCCACTCTACTCAGACTCGAATATATTCGGGGAGAATAGAGCTATCTATACGTAGGATCGAAGATATTCGGTCAGAATAGAGCTCCATCTACCCAGAATTGAATATATTCTGTGCGAATAGTACTCACTCAACTCAGAATAGAAGATATTCGGTGAGACTAGGGACCTCTCTACACAGAATTGATTATTTTCTATGAGAAAAGGGCTCAGTCTACACCGAATCGAATATAATCTGTAAGAATAAAGCTCTCTCTACACAGAATTGGATATATTCATGAGAATAGTGCCCACTCTACTCGGAATGGAGGACATTCGGTGAGAAAAGAGCCCAATCTACTCAGACTCGAATATATTCAGTGAGAATAGAGCTTTCTATACTGAGAATCGAAGATATTCGGTGAGAATAGGACTCTATCTACACAGAATTAAACATATTCGGTGGGAATAATGCCCACTCAACTCAGAATAGAAGACATTCGGTGAGAATAGGGCCTCCTGTACACAGAATCTGCGATAATCGTTGAAAATAGTACCCACTCAACTCCGAAATGAATATATGCGGAGAGAAAAGTGTCCTCTCTACCCAGAATCGTATATTTTCTAAAAGAATACGGGTCACTCTACCCAGAATTAAAGACATTCGGTGGGAATCGTGCCCACTCAACGCAGAATAGAAGATATTCGGTGAGAATAGGGACCTCTCTACACAGAATTGATTATTTTCTATGAGAAAAGGGCTCAGTCTACACCGAATCGAATATAATCTGTAAGAATAAAGCTCTCTCTACACAGAATTGGATATATTCATGAGAATAGGTGCCCACTCTACTCGGAATGGAGGATATTCGGTGAGAAAAGAGCCCACTCTACTCAGACTCGAATATATTCGGTGAGAATAAAGCTTTCTATACTCAGAATCGAAGATATTCGGAGAGAATGGGACTCTACCTACCTAGAATTGAATATATTCGGTGGGAATAGTGCCCACTCAACTCGGAATAGAGGATATTTGGTGAGAATAGGGCCCTCTCTACACAAAATAGAAGATATTCTATGAGAAATGGGCTCACTCTACACAGAATCGAATATAATCTGTAAGAATAAAGCTGTCTCAACACGGAATTGGATATATTCATGAGAATAGGTGCCCACTCTACTCAGAATCGAGGATATTCGGTGAGAAAAGAGCCCACTCTACTCAGACTCGAATATATTCTGGGAGAATAGAGCTATCTATACTTAGGATCGAAGATATTCGGTGAGAATAGAGCTCCATCTACCCAGAATTGAATATATTCGGTGGGAATAGTGCTCACTCAACTCAGAATAGAAGATATTCGGTGAGAATAGGGACCTCTCTACACAGAGTAGAAGATATTCTATGAGAAAAGGGCTCACTCTACTCAGAATCGAATATATTCGGTGCGAATAGTGCCCACTCAACTCGGAATAGATGATATTCGGTGTGAATAGTGCTCTCCATACTCAGAATCGAAAATAATACGTGAGTATACGGCCCTCTTACTCAGAATCGAAAATAATCTGTGAGAATACGGCCCTCTTACTTAGAATCGAAGATAGTCTATGAGAAAGGGCTCACTCTACCCAGAATCGAATATAATCTGTAAGAATCAGGCTCTCTCTACACAGAATTGGATATATTCATGAGAATAGGTGCCCACTCTACTCGGAATGGAGGATATTCGGAGAGAAAAGAGCCCACTCTACTCAGACTCGAATATATTCGCTGAGAATAAAGCTTTCTATACTCAGAATCGAAGATATTCGGAGAGAATGGGACTCTACCTACCTAGAATTGAATGTTTTCGGTGGGAATAGTGCCCACTCAACTCGGAATAGAGGATATTTGGTGAGAAAAGGGCCCTCTCTACACAGAATAGAAGATAGTCTATGAGAAAAGGGCTCACTCTACCCAGAATCGAATACAATCTGTAAGAAGCAGGCTCTCTCTACACAGAATTGGATATATTCATGAAAACAGTGCCCAATCTACTCAGAATCGAGGATATTCGGTGAGAAAAGAGCCCACTCTACAAAGACTCGAATATATTCGGGGAGAATAGAGCTATCTATACGTAGGATCGAAGATATTCGGTGAGAATAGAGCTCCATCTACCCAGAATTGAATATATTCGGTGCGAATAGTGCTCACTCAACCTAGAATAGAAGATAATCGGTGAGAATAGGGCCCCCTGTACACAGAATCTTCGATATTCGTTGAATATAGTACCCACTCAACTCCGAAATGAATATATGCGGAGAGAAAAGTGTCCTCTCTACCCAGAATCGAATATTTTCTAAAAGAATAGGGATCACTCTACCCAGAATTAAAGTTATTCGGTGAGAAAAAAGCCCACTCTACTCAGACTCGATTATATTCGGTGAGAATAGAGCTTTCTATACTCAGAATCGAAGATATTCGGTGAGAATAGGACTCTATCTACCTAGTATTGAATATATTCGGTGGGAATAGTGCCCACTCAACTCAGAATAGAAGACATTCGGTGAGAATAGGGCCCCCTGTACACAGAATCTGCGATAATCGTTGAAAATAGTACCCACTCAACTCCGAAATGAATATATGCGGAGAGAAAAGTGTCCTCTCTACCAAGAATCGAATATTTTCTAAAAGAATAGGGATCACTCTACCCAGAATTAAAGTTATTCGATGAGAAAAGAGCCCACTCTACTCAGACTCGAATATATTCGGTGAGAATAGAGCTTTCTATACTCAGAATCGAAGATATTCGGTGAGAATAGGACTCTATCTACCTAGATATGAATATATTCGGTGGGAATAGTGCCCACTCAACTCGGAATAGTTGATATTCGGTGAGAATAGGGCCCACTCAACACAGAATCTTCGATATTCGGTGAAAATAGTACCCACTCAACTCAAAAATGAATATATGCGGAGAGAAAAGTGTCCTCTCTACCCAGAATCGTATATTTTCTAAAAGAATACGGGTCACTCTACCCAGAATTAAAGACATTCGGTGGGAATCGTGCCCACTCAACGCAGAATAGAAGATATTCGGTGAGAATAGGGACCTCTCTACACAGAATAGATGATTTTCTATGAGAAAAGGGCTCAGTCTACACCGAATCGAATATAATCAGTAAGAATAAAGCTCTCTCTACACAGAATTGGATATATTCATGAGAATAGTGCCCACTCTACTCAGAATCGGAGATATTCCGTGAGAATACGAACCTCCTACTCAGAATCCAAGATATTCGCTGAGAATAGGGCCCACACTACTCAGAATCGAAGCTATTCGATTGGAATATGCCACTCACTACTCAGACTCGAAGATATTCGGTGACAATAGGGCTCTATCTACACACAATTGAATATATTCTTGAGAATAGTGCCCGCACTACTCAGAATAGAAGATATTCGGTGAGAATAGGGCCCACTCAACTCGGAATAGATGATATTCGGTGTGAATAGTGCTCTCCATACTCAGAATCGAAAATAGTACGTGAGTATACGGCCCTCTTACTCAGAATCGAAAATAATCTGTGAGAATACGGCCCTCTTACTTAGAATCGAAGATAGTCTATGAGAAAAGGGCTCACTCTACCCAGAATCGAATATAATCTGTAAGAAGCAGGCTCTCTCTACACAGAATTGGATATATTCATGAGAATAGGTGCCCACTCTACTCGGAATGGAGGATATTCGGTGAGAAAAGAGCCCACTCTACTCAGACTCGAATATATTCGGTGAAAATAAAGCTTTCTATACTCAGAATCGAAGATATTCGGAGAGAATGGGACTCTACCTACCTAGAATTGAATATATTCGGTGGGAATAGTGCCCACTCAACTCGGAATAGAGGATATTTGGTGAGAATAGGGCCCTCTCTACACAGAATAGAAGATAGTCTATGTGAAAAGGGCTCACTCTACCCAGAAACGAATATAATCTGTAAGAAGCAGGCTCTCTCTACACAGAATTGGATATATTCATGAGAATAGGTGCCCACTCTACTCGGAATGGAGGATATTCGGTGAGAAAAGAGGCCACTCTACTCAGACTCGAATATATTCGGGGAGAATAGAGCTATCTATACTTACGATCGAAGATATTCGGTGAGAATAGAGCTCCATCTACCCAGAATTAAAGACATTCGGTGGGAATCGTGCCCACTCAACGCAGAATAGAAGATATTCGGTGAGAATAGGGACCTCTCTACACAGAATAGATGATTTTCTATGAGAAAAGGGCTCAGTCTACACCGAATCTAATATAATCTGTAAGAATAAAGCTCTCTCTACACAGAATTGGATATATTCATGAGAATAGTGCCCACTCTACCCGGAATGGAGGACATTCGGTGAGAAAAGAGCGCAATCTACTCAGACTCGAATATATTCGGTGAGAATAGAGCTTTCTAGACTGAGAATCGAAGATATTCGGTGAGAATAGGACCCTATCTACCTAGAATTGAATATATTCGGTGGGAATAGTGCCCACTAAACTCGGAATAGAAGATATTCGGTGAGAATAGGGCCCTCTCTACACAGAATAGAAGATATTCTATAAGAAAAGGGCTCACTCTACCCAGAATCGAATATAATCTGTAAGATGCAGGCTCTCTCTACACAGAAATGGATATATTCATGAGAATAGTGCCCACTCTACTCAGGAGCGATGATATTCGTTGAGAAAAGAGCCCACTCTACTCAGACTCGAATATATTCGGTGAGAATAAAGCTTTCTATACTTAGAATCGAAGATATTCGGAGAGAATGGGACTCTTCCTACCTAGAATTGAATACATTCGGTGGGAATAGTGCCCACTCAACTCGGAATAGAGGATATTTGGTGAGAATAGGGCCCCCTCTACACAGAATAGAAGATATTCTATGAGAAATGGGCTCACTCTACACAGAATCGAATATAATCTGTAAGAATAAAGCTCTCTCAACACGGAATTGGATATATTCATGAGAATAGTGCCCACTCTACTCAGAATCGAGGATATTCGGTGAGAAAAGAGCCCACTCTACTCAGACTCGAATATATTCGGTGAGAATAAAGCTTTCTATACTCAGAATCGAAGATATTCGGTGAGAATAAAGCCCTCTTACTTAGAATCGA
Organism: Dolichovespula sylvestris; assembly: GCA_918808275.2. Taxonomy (NCBI): domain Eukaryota; kingdom Metazoa; phylum Arthropoda; class Insecta; order Hymenoptera; family Vespidae; genus Dolichovespula; species Dolichovespula sylvestris. The sequence continues at coordinate 8,593 of OU964983.1, read as the reverse complement.
AGATAGTCTATGAGAAAAGGGCTCACTCTACTCAGAATCGAATATAATCTGTAAGAATAAAGCTCTCTCAACACGGAATTGGATATATTCATGAGAATAGTGCCCACTCTACTCAGAATCGAGGATATTCGGTGAGAAAAGAGCCTACTCTACTCAGACTCGAATATATTCGGGGAGAATAGAGCTATCTATACTTAGGATCGAAGATATTAGGTGAGAATAGAGCTCCATCTACCCAGAATTGAATATATTCGGTGGAAATAGTGCCCACTCAAGTCGGAATAGTTGATATTCGGTGAGAATAGGGCTTCCTCTACACAGAGTAGAAGATATTCTATGAGAAAAGGGCTCATCTACACAGAATTGAATATATTCGGTACGAATAGTGCTCATTCAACTCAGAATAGAAGATATTCTATCAGAAAAGGGCTCACTCTAATCAGAATCGAATACATTCGGTGCGAATAGTGCCCACTCAACTCAGAATAGAAGATATTCGGTGAGAATAGTGCTCTCTTACTCAGAATCGAAGATATTCTATGAGAAAAGGGCTCACTCTACCCAGAATCGAATATAATCTGTAAGAAGCATGCTCTCTCTACACAGAAATGGATATATTCATGAGAATAGTGCCCACTCTACTCAGAAGCGACGATATTCGGTGAGAAAAGAGCCCACTCTACTCAGACTCGAATATATTCGGGGAGAATAGAGCTATCTATGCTTAGGATCGAAGATATTCGGTGAGAATAGAGCTCCATCTACCCATAATCGAATATAATCTGTAAGAATAGGGATCTCTCTACACAGAATTGAATATATTCTTGATAATATGGCCCTCACTACTCAGAATCGGAGATATTCGCTGGGAACAGGGCCCTCTTACTCAGAATCGAAGATATTCGGTGAGAATAAGGCCCTTTTACTCAGAATCGAAGATATTCTATGAGAAAAGGGCTCACTCTACCCAGAATCGAATATAATCTGGAAGAATATAGCTCTCTCTACACAGAACTGGATATATTCATGAGAATAGTGCCCACTCTACTCAGAATCGATGATATTCGGTGAGAAAAGAGCCCACTCTACCCATTATCGAATATAATCTGTAAGAATAGGGATCTCTCTACACAGAATTGAATATATTCTTGATAATATGGCCCACACTACTCAGAATCGAAGATATTCGGTGAGAATAGGGATCTCTCGACCCAGAATTGAATATATTCGAGAGAATGTGACACACTCAAGTCAGAAGCGAAGATATTACGGGGGGAATAGGGCCCTCTTACTCAGAATCGAAGATATTCTATGAGAAAAGGGCTCACTCTTCCCATAATCAAATATAATCTCTAAGAATAGGGATTTCTCTACACAGAATTGAATATATTCTTGAGAATAGTGCCCACACTACTCAGAATAGAAGATATTCGGTAAGAATAGTGCTCTCTATACTCAGAATCAAAGATATTCATTGAGAATACGGTCCTCTTACACAGAATCGAAGATATTCGATGAAAATAAGGCCCTATTCCTCAGAATCGAAGATATTTTATGAGAAAAGGGCTCACTCTACCCAGAATCGAATATAATCTGGAAGAATAGGGATCTCTCTACACAGAATTGAATATATTCTTGATAATATGGCCCACACTACTCAGAATCGAAGATATTCGCTGGGAACTGGGCCCTCTTACTCAGAATCGAAGATATTCGGTGAGAATAAGGCCCTTTTACTCAGAATAGATGATATTCTATGAGAAAAGGGCTCACTCTACCCAGAATTGAATGTATTTGGTGGAAATAGTGCCCACTCAACTCAGAATAGAAGATATTCGGTGAGAATAGGCTCTCTATACTCAGAATCAAAGATATTCGGTGAGAAAACGGTCCTCTTACTCAGAATCGAAGATATTCGGTGAGAATAAGGCCCTCTTACTCAGAATCGAAGATATTTTATGAGAAAAGGGCTCACTCTACCCATTATCGAATATAATCTGTAAGAATAGGGATCTCTCTACACAGAATTGAATATATTCTTGATAATATGGCCCACACTACTCAGAATCGAAGATATTCGGTGAGAATAGGGATCTCTCGACCCAGAATTGAATATATTCTTGAGAATGTGACACACTCAAGTCAGAAGCGAAGATATTACGGTGGGAAGAGGGCCCTCACTACTCAGAATCGAAGATATTCTATGAGAAAAGGGCTCACTCTACACAGAATCGAATATAATCTGTAAGAATAGGGCTCTATCTACAAAAAATTGTATATATTCTTGAGAATAGTGCCCACACTACTCAGAATAGAAGATATTCGGTGAGAATAGTGGTCTCTCGACCCAGAATTGAATATATTCTTGAGAATGTGACACACTCAAGTCAGAAGCGAAGATATTACGGTGGGAAGAGGGCCCTCACTACTCAGAATCGAAGATATTCTATGAGAAAAGGGCTCACTCTACCCATAATCGAATATAATCTGTAAGAATAGGGATCTCTCTACACAGAATTGAATATATTCTTGATAATATTGCCCTCACTACTCAAAATCGAAGATATTCGCTGGGAACAGGGCCCTCTTACTCAGAATCGAAGATATCCGGTGAGAATAAGGCCCTTTTACTCAGAATCGAAGATATTCTATGAGAAAAGGGCTCACTCTACCCAGAATAGAATATAATCTGTAAGAATATAGCTCTCTCTACACAGAACTGGATATATTCATGAGAATAGGGCCCACTCTACTCAGAATCGATGATATTCGGTGAGAAAAGAGCCCACTCTACCAATTATCGAATATAATCTGTAAGAATAGGGATCTCTCTACACAGAGTTGAATATATTCTTGATAATATGGTCCACACTACTCAGAATCGAAGATATTCGGTGAGAATAGGGATCTCTCGAAACAGAATTGAATATATTCGAGAGAATGTGACACACTCAAGTCAGAAGCGAAGATATTACGGGGGGAATAGGGCCCTCTTACTCAGAATCGAAGATATTCTATGAGAAAAGGGCTCACTCTGCCCATAATCAAATATAATCTGTAAGAATAGGGATTTCTCTACACAGAATTGAATATATTCTTGAGAATAGTGCCCACACTACTCAGAATAGAAGATATTCGGTGAGAATAGTGCTCTCTATACTCAGAATCAAAGATATTCATTGAGAATACGGTCCTTTTACACAGAATCGAAGATATTCGATGAAAATAAGGCTCTATTACTCAGAATCGAAGATATTCTATGAGAAAAGGGCTCACTCTACCCATAATCGAATATAATCTGTAAGAATAGGGATCTCTCTACACAGAATTGAATATATTCTTGATAATATGGCCCTCACTACTCAGAATCGAAGATATTCGCTGGGAACAGGGCCCTCTTACTCAGAATCGAAGATATTCGGTGAGAATAAGGCTTTTTTACTCAGAATCGAAGATATTCTATGAGAAAAGGGCTCACTCTACCCAGAATCGAATATAATCTGTAAGAATATAGCTCTCTCTACACAGAACTGGATATATTCATGAGAATAGTGCCCACTCTACTCAGAATCGATGATATTCGGTGAGAAAAGAGCCCACTCTACCCATTATCGAATATAATCTGTAAGAATAGGGATCTCCCTACACAGAATTGAATATATTCTTGATAATATGGCCCACACTACTCAGAATCGAAGATATTCGGTGAGAATAGGAATCTCTCGAAACAGAATTGAATATATTCGAGAGAATGTGACACACTCAAGTCAGAAGCGAAGATATTACGGGGGGAATAGGGCCCTCTTACTCAGAATCGAAGATATTCTATGAGAAAAGGGCTCACTCTACCCATAATCGAAAATAATCTGTAAGAATAGGGATCTCTCGACCCAGAATTGAATATATTCTTGAGAATGTGACACACTCAAGTCAGAAGCGAAGATATTACGGTGGGAAGAGGGCCCTCACTACTTAGAATCGAAGATATTCTATGTGAAAAGGGCTCACTCTACACAGAATCGAATATAATCTGTAAGAATAGGGCTCTATCTACAAAAAATTGTATATATTCTTGAGAATAGTGCCCACACTACTCAGAATAGAAGATATTCGGTGAGAATAGTGCTCTCTATACTCAGAATCAAAGATATTCATTGAGAATACGGTCCTCTTACACAGAATCGAAGATATTCGATGAAAATAAGGCCCTATTACTCAGAATCGAAGATATTCTATGAGGAAAGGGCTCACTCTACCCATTATCGAATATAATCTGTAAGAATAGGGATCTCTCTACACAGAATTGAATATATTCTTGATAATATGGCCCACACTACTCAGAATCGAAGATATTCGGTGAGAATAGGGATCTCTCGACCCAGAATTGAATATATTCGTGAGAATGTGACACACTCAAGTCAGAAGCGAAGATATTACGGTGGGAAGAGGGCCATCACTACTCAGAATCGAAGATATTCTATGAGAAAAGGTCTCACTCTACCCATAATCGAATATAATCTGTAAGAATAGGGATCTCTCTACACATAATTGAATATATTTTTGAGAATAGGGCCCACACTACTCAGAATAGAAGATATTCGGTGAGAATAGGGCACACACTTCTCAGAATAGAAGATTTTCGGTGAGAAAATAGCCCACTCAACTCAGAATAGAAGATATTCGGTGAGAATAGTGCTCTCTATACTCAGAATCAAAGATATTAGGTGAGAAAACGGCCCTCTTACTCAGAATCGAAGATATTAGGTGAGAATAAGGCCCTATTACTCAGAATCGAAGATATTCTATGAGAAAAGGGCTCTCTCTGCCCATAATCAAATATAATCTGTAAGATTAGGGATTTCTCTACACAGAATTGAATATATTTTTGAGAATAGGGCACGCACTACTCAGAATAGTAGATATTCGGTGAGAATATGGCACTCTCTACCCAGAATTGAATGTATTCGGTGGAAATAGTGACCACTCAACTCAGAATCAAAGATATTCGGTGAGAAAACGGCCCTCTTATTCAGAATCGAAGATATTAGGTGAGAATAAGGCCCTCTTACTCAGAAACGAAGATATTCTATGAGAAAAGGGCTCACTCTGCCCATAATCAAATATAATCTGTAAGAATAGTGATCTCTCTACACAGAATTGAATACATGCATGAGAATAGGGCCCACACTACTCAGAATCGAATATATTCGGTGAGAATAGAGCTCTATCTACCCAGAATTGAATATATTCGATGGGAATAGTGCCCACTCAACTCGAAATAGAAGATATTCGTTGAGAATAGTGCTCTCTATACTCAGAATCGAAATTAGTATGGGAGTATACGGCCCTCTTACTCAGATTCGAAGATATCCTATGAGAAAAGGGCTCACTCTGCCCATAATCGAATATAATCTGTAAGAATAGGGATCTCTCTTCACAGAATTGGATACATGCATGAGAATAGGGCCCACACTACTCAGAATAGAAGATATTCGGTGAGAATAGGGCACACACTTCTCAGAATAGAAGATATTCGGTGAGAAAATAGCCCACTCAACTCAGAATAGAAGATATTCGGTGAGAATAGTTCTCTCTATACTCAGAATCAAAGATATTCGGTGAGAAAACGGCGATCTTACTCAGAATCGAAGATATTAGGTGAGAATAATGCCCTATTACTCAGAATCGAAGATATTCTATGAGAAAAGGGCTCTCTCTGCCCATAATCAATTATTATCTGTGAGAATAGGGATTTCTCTACACAGAAATGAATATATTCTTGAGAATAGGTCGCACACTTCTCAGAATCGAAGATATTCCTTGAGAATAGGGCTCTCCATACTCAGAATCAGAGATATTCGGTGAGAATAAGGCCCTCTTACTCAGAATCGAAGATATTCTATGAGAAAAGGGCTCACTCTACCCATAATCAAATATAATCTGTAAGAATAGGGATCTCTCTACACAGAATTGAATATATTCTTGATAATATGGCCCACACTACTCAGAATCGAAGATATTCGGTGAGAATAGGGATCTCTCTACCCAGAATTGAATATATTCGTGAGATGTGACACACTCAAGTCAGAAGCGAAGATATTACGGTGGGAAGAGGGCCATCACTACTCAGAATCGAAGATATTCTATGAGAAAAGGTCTCACTCTACCCATAATCGAATATAATCTGTAAGAATAGGGATCTCTCTACACATAATTGAATATATTTTGAGAATAGGGCCCACACTACTCAGAATAGAAGATATTCGGTGAGAATAGGGCACACACTTCTCAGAATAGAAGATATTCGGTGAGAAAATAGCCCACTCAACTCAGAATAGAAGATATTCGGTGAGAATAGTGCTCTCTATACTCAGAATCAAAGATATTAGGTGAGGAAAACGGCCCCTCTTACTCAGAATCGAAGATATTAGGTGAGAATAAGGCCCTATTACTCAGATCGAAGATATTCTATGAGAAAAGGGCTCTCTCTGCCCATAATCAAATATAATCTGTAAGATTAGGGATTTCTCTACACAGAATTGAATATATTTTTGAGAATAGGGCACGCACTACTCAGAATAGTAGATATTCGGTGAGAATATGGCACTCTCTACCCAGAATTGAATGTATTCGGTGGAAATAGTGCCAACTCAACTCAGAATCAAAGATATTCGGTGAGAAAACGGCCCTCTTATTCAGAATCGAAGATATTCGGTGAGAATAAGGCCCTCTTACTCAGAAACGAAGATATTCTATGAGAAAAGGGCTCACTCTACCCATAATCGTATATAATCTGTAAGAATAGGGATCTCTCTACACAGAATTGAATATATTCTTGATAATATGGCCCACACTACTCAGAATCGAAGATATTCGGTGAGAATAGGGATCTCTCGACCCAGAATTGAATATATTCGTGAGAATGTGACACACTCAAGTCAGAAGCGAAGATATTACGGTGGGAAGAGGGCCATCACTACTCAGAATCGAAGATATTCTATGAGAAAAGGTCTTACTCTACCCATAATCGAATATAATCTGTAAGAATAGGGATCTCTCTACACATAATTGAATATATTTTGAGAATAGGGCCCACACTACTCAGAATAGAAGATATTCGGTGAGAATAGGGCACACACTTCTCAGAATAGAAAATATTCGGTGAGAAAATAGCCCACTCAACTCAGAATAGAAGATATTCGGTGAGAATAGTTCTCTCTATACTCAGAATCAAAGATATTCGGTGAGAAAACGGCGATCTTACTCAGAATCGAAGATATTAGGTGAGAATAATGCCCTATTACTCAGAATCGAAGATATTCTATGAGAAAAGGGCTCACTGTGCCCATAATCGAATATAATCTGTAAGAATAGTGATCTCTCTACACAGAATTGAATACATGCATGAGAATAGGGCCCACACTACTCAGAATCGAATATATTCGGTGAGAATAGAGCTCTATCTACCCAGAATTGAATATATTCGATGGGAATATTGCCCACTCAACTCGGAATAGAAGATATTCGTTGAGAATTGTGCTCTCTATACTCAGAATCAAAATTAGTATGTGAGTATACGGCCCTCTTACTCAGAATCGAAGATATCCTATGAGAAAAGGGCTCACTCTGCCCATAATCAAATATAATCTGTAAGAATAGGGATTTCTCTACACAGAATTGAATATATTTTTGAGAATAGGGCCCACACTACTCAGAATAGAAGATATTCGGTGAGAATAGGGCACACACTTCTCAGAATAGAAGATATTCGGTGAGAGAATAGCCCACTCAACTCAGAATAGAAGATATTCGGTGAGAATAATGCTCTCTATACTCAGAGTCAAAGATATTCGGTGAGAATACGGCCCTCATACACAGAATCGAAGATATTCTATGAGAAAAGGGCACACTCTACCCATAATCGAATATAATCTGTAAGAATAGGGATCTCTCTACACAGAATTGAATATATTCTTGATAATATGGCCCACACTACTCAGAATCGAAGATATTCGGTGAGAATAGGGATCTCTCGACCCAGAATTGAATATATTCTTGAGAATGTGACACACACAAGTCAGAAGCGAAGATATTACGGTGGGAAGAGGGCCCTCACTACTCAGAATCGAAGATATTCTATGAGAAAAGGGCTCACTCTACACAGAATCGAATATAATCTGTAAGAATAGGGCTCTATCTACAAAAAATTGTATATATTCTTGAGAATAGTGCCCACACTACTCAGAATAGAAGATATTCGGTGAGAATAGTGGTCTCTACACTCAGAATCAAAGATATTCGGTGAGAATACGGGCCTCTTACTCAGAATCGAAGATATTCTATGAGAAAAGGTCTCACTCTACCCATAATCGAATATAATCTGTAAGAATAGGGATCTCTCTACACAGAATTGAATATATTCTTGATAATATGGCCCACACTACTCAGAATCGAAGATATTCGCTGGGAACTGGGCCCTCTTACTCAGAGTCGAAGATATTCTATGAGAAAAGGGCTCACTCTGCCCATAATCAAATATAATCTGTAAGAATAGGGATTTCTCTACACAGAATTGAATATATTTTTTATTTTT
>OU964982.1:5144651-5349410 GCA_918808275.2 Dolichovespula sylvestris | reverse complement strand
CGCAACCCAGACGCAACCCAGACGCAACCCAGACGCAACCCAGACGCAACCCAGACGCAACCCAGACGCAACCCAGACGCAACCCAGACGCAACCCAGACGCAACCCAGACGCAACCCAGACGCAACCCAGACGCAACCCAGACGCAACCCAGACGCAACCCAGACGCAACCCAGACGCAACCCAGACGCAACCCAGACGCAACCCAGACGCAACCCAGACGCAACCCAGACGCAACCCAGACGCAACCCAGACGCAACCCAGACGCAACCCAGACGCAACCCAGACGCAACCCAGACGCAACCCAGACGCAACCCAGACGCAACCCAGACGCAACCCAGACGCAACCCAGACGCAACCCAGACGCAACCCAGACGCAACCCAGACGCAACCCAGACGCAACCCAGACGCAACCCAGACGCAACCCAGACGCAACCCAGACGCAACCCAGACGCAACCCAGACGCAACCCAGACGCAACCCAGACGCAACCCAGACGCAACCCAGACGCAACCCAGACGCAACCCAGACGCAACCCAGACGCAACCCAGACGCAACCCAGACGCAACCCAGACGCAACCCAGACGCAACCCAGACGCAACCCAGACGCAACCCAGACGCAACCCAGACGCAACCCAGACGCAACCCAGACGCAACCCAGACGCAACCCAGACGCAACCCAGACGCAACCCAGACGCAACCCAGACGCAACCCAGACGCAACCCAGACGCAACCCAGACGCAACCCAGACGCAACCCAGACGCAACCCAGACGCAACCCAGACGCAACCCAGACGCAACCCAGACGCAACCCAGACGCAACCCAGACGCAACCCAGACGCAACCCAGACGCAACCCAGACGCAACCCAGACGCAACCCAGACGCAACCCAGACGCAACCCAGACGCAACCCAGACGCAACCCAGACGCAACCCAGACGCAACCCAGACGCAACCCAGACGCAACCCAGACGCAACCCAGACGCAACCCAGACGCAACCCAGACGCAACCCAGACGCAACCCAGACGCAACCCAGACGCAACCCAGACGCAACCCAGACGCAACCCAGACGCAACCCAGACGCAACCCAGACGCAACCCAGACGCAACCCAGACGCAACCCAGACGCAACCCAGACGCAACCCAGACGCAACCCAGACGCAACCCAGACGCAACCCAGACGCAACCCAGACGCAACCCAGACGCAACCCAGACGCAACCCAGACGCAACCCAGACGCAACCCAGACGCAACCCAGACGCAACCCAGACGCAACCCAGACGCAACCCAGACGCAACCCAGACGCAACCCAGACGCAACCCAGACGCAACCCAGACGCAACCCAGACGCAACCCAGACGCAACCCAGACGCAACCCAGACGCAACCCAGACGCAACCCAGACGCAACCCAGACGCAACCCAGACGCAACCCAGACGCAACCCAGACGCAACCCAGACGCAACCCAGACGCAACCCAGACGCAACCCAGACGCAACCCAGACGCAACCCAGACGCAACCCAGACGCAACCCAGACGCAACCCAGACGCAACCCAGACGCAACCCAGACGCAACCCAGACGCAACCCAGACGCAACCCAGACGCAACCCAGACGCAACCCAGACGCAACCCAGACGCAACCCAGACGCAACCCAGACGCAACCCAGACGCAACCCAGACGCAACCCAGACGCAACCCAGACGCAACCCAGACGCAACCCAGACGCAACCCAGACGCAACCCAGACGCAACCCAGACGCAACCCAGACGCAACCCAGACGCAACCCAGACGCAACCCAGACGCAACCCAGACGCAACCCAGACGCAACCCAGACGCAACCCAGACGCAACCCAGACGCAACCCAGACGCAACCCAGACGCAACCCAGACGCAACCCAGACGCAACCCAGACGCAACCCAGACGCAACCCAGACGCAACCCAGACGCAACCCAGACGCAACCCAGACGCAACCCAGACGCAACCCAGACGCAACCCAGACGCAACCCAGACGCAACCCAGACGCAACCCAGACGCAACCCAGACGCAACCCAGACGCAACCCAGACGCAACCCAGACGCAACCCAGACGCAACCCAGACGCAACCCAGACGCAACCCAGACGCAACCCAGACGCAACCCAGACGCAACCCAGACGCAACCCAGACGCAACCCAGACGCAACCCAGACGCAACCCAGACGCAACCCAGACGCAACCCAGACGCAACCCAGACGCAACCCAGACGCAACCCAGACGCAACCCAGACGCAACCCAGACGCAACCCAGACGCAACCCAGACGCAACCCAGACGCAACCCAGACGCAACCCAGACGCAACCCAGACGCAACCCAGACGCAACCCAGACGCAACCCAGACGCAACCCAGACGCAACCCAGACGCAACCCAGACGCAACCCAGACGCAACCCAGACGCAACCCAGACGCAACCCAGACGCAACCCAGACGCAACCCAGACGCAACCCAGACGCAACCCAGACGCAACCCAGACGCAACCCAGACGCAACCCAGACGCAACCCAGACGCAACCCAGACGCAACCCAGACGCAACCCAGACGCAACCCAGACGCAACCCAGACGCAACCCAGACGCAACCCAGACGCAACCCAGACGCAACCCAGACGCAACCCAGACGCAACCCAGACGCAACCCAGACGCAACCCAGACGCAACCCAGACGCAACCCAGACGCAACCCAGACGCAACCCAGACGCAACCCAGACGCAACCCAGACGCAACCCAGACGCAACCCAGACGCAACCCAGACGCAACCCAGACGCAACCCAGACGCAACCCAGACGCAACCCAGACGCAACCCAGACGCAACCCAGACGCAACCCAGACGCAACCCAGACGCAACCCAGACGCAACCCAGACGCAACCCAGACGCAACCCAGACGCAACCCAGACGCAACCCAGACGCAACCCAGACGCAACCCAGACGCAACCCAGACGCAACCCAGACGCAACCCAGACGCAACCCAGACGCAACCCAGACGCAACCCAGACGCAACCCAGACGCAACCCAGACGCAACCCAGACGCAACCCAGACGCAACCCAGACGCAACCCAGACGCAACCCAGACGCAACCCAGACGCAACCCAGACGCAACCCAGACGCAACCCAGACGCAACCCAGACGCAACCCAGACGCAACCCAGACGCAACCCAGACGCAACCCAGACGCAACCCAGACGCAACCCAGACGCAACCCAGACGCAACCCAGACGCAACCCAGACGCAACCCAGACGCAACCCAGACGCAAACTTAGTTTAGATTTAGACGCAACCCAGACGCAAACTTAGTTTAGATTTAGACGCAACCCAGACGCAAACTTAGTTTAGATTTAGACGCAACCCAGACGCAAACTTAGTTTAGACTTAGACGCAGTCCACACGCAACCGTATAAAAACGCAGGCCAACCCAGACGCAACCCAGACGCAACCCAGACGCAACCCAGACGCAACCCAGACGCAACCCAGACGCAACCCAGACGCAACCCAGACGCAACCCAGACGCAACCCAGACGCAAACTTAGTTTAGATTTAGACGCAACCCAGACGCAAACTTAGTTTAGATTTAGACGCAACCCAGACGCAAACTTAGTTTAGACTTAGACGCAGTCCACAAGCAACAGTATAAAAACGCAGGCCAACCCAGACGCAACCCAGACGCAACCCAGACGCAACCCAGACGCAACCCAGAAGCAACCCAGACGCAACCCAGACGCAACCCAGACGCAACCCAGACGCAACCCAGACGCAACCCAGACGCAACCCAGACGCAACCCAGACGCAACCCAGACGCAACCCAGACGCAAACTTAGTTTAGATTTAGACGCAACCCAGACGCAAACTTAGTTTAGATTTAGACGCAACCCAGACGCAAACTTAGTTTAGATTTAGACGCAACCCAGACGCAAACTTAGTTTAGACTTAGACGCAGTCCACACGCAACCGTATAAAAACGCAGGCCAACCCAGACGCAACCCAGACGCAACCCAGACGCAACCCAGACGCAACCCAGACGCAACCCAGACGCAACCCAGACGCAACCCAGACGCAACCCAGACGCAACCCAGACGCAACCCAGACGCAAACTTAGTTTAGATTTAGACGCAACCCAGACGCAAACTTAGTTTAGATTTAGACGCAACCCAGACGCAAACTTAGTTTAGACTTAGACGCAGTCCACAAGCAACAGTATAAAAACGCAGGCCAACCCAGACGCAACCCAGACGCAACCCAGACGCAACCCAGACGCAACCCAGAAGCAACCCAGACGCAACCCAGACGCAACCCAGACGCAACCCAGACGCAACCCAGACGCAACCCAGACGCAACCCAGACGCAACCCAGACGCAACCCAGACGCAACCCAGACGCAAACTTAGTTTAGATTTAGACGCAACCCAGACGCAAACTTAGTTTAGATTTAGACGCAACCCAGACGCAACCCAGACGCAACCCAGACGCAAACTTAGTTTAGATTTAGACGCAACCCAGACGCAAACTTAGTTTAGATTTAGACGCAACCCAGACGCAAACTTAGTTTAGACTTAGACGCAGTCCACACGCAACAGTATAAAAACGCAGGCCAACCCAGACGCAACCCAGACGCAACCCAGACGCAACCCAGACGCAACCCAGAAGCAACCCAGACGCAACCCAGACGCAACCCAGACGCAACCCAGACGCAACCCAGACGCAACCCAGACGCAACCCAGACGCAACCCAGACGCAACCCAGACGCAACCCAGACGCAACCCAGACGCAACCCAGACGCAAACTTAGTTTAGATTTAGACGCAACCCAGACGCAAACTTAGTTTAGACTTAGACGCAGTCCACACGCAACCGTATAAAAACGCAGGCCAACCCAGACGCAACCCAGACGCAACCCAGACGCAACCCAGACGCAACCCAGACGCAACCCAGACGCAACCCAGACGCAACCCAGACGCAACCCAGACGCAAACTTAGTTTAGATTTAGACGCAACCCAGACGCAAACTTAGTTTAGATTTAGACGCAACCCAGACGCAAACTTAGTTTAGATTTAGACGCAACCCAGACGCAAACTTAGTTTAGATTTAGACGCAACCCAGACGCAAACTTAGTTTAGACTTAGACGCAGTCCACACGCAACCGTATAAAAACGCAGGCCAACCCAGACGCAACCCAGACGCAACCCAGACGCAACCCAGACGCAACCCAGACGCAACCCAGACGCAACCCAGACGCAACCCAGACGCAACCCAGACGCAAACTTAGTTTAGATTTAGACGCAACCCAGACGCAAACTTAGTTTAGATTTAGACGCAACCCAGACGCAAACTTAGTTTAGACTTAGACGCAGTCCACACGCAACCGTATAAAAACGCAGGCCAACCCAGACGCAACCCAGACGCAACCCAGACGCAACCCAGACGCAACCCAGACGCAACCCAGACGCAACCCAGACGCAACCCAGACGCAACCCAGACGCAACCCAGACGCAAACTTAGTTTAGATTTAGACGCAACCCAGACGCAAACTTAGTTTAGATTTAGACGCAACCCAGACGCAAACTTAGTTTAGACTTAGACGCAGTCCACAAGCAACAGTATAAAAACGCAGGCCAACCCAGACGCAACCCAGACGCAACCCAGACGCAACCCAGACGCAACCCAGAAGCAACCCAGACGCAACCCAGACGCAACCCAGACGCAACCCAGACGCAACCCAGACGCAACCCAGACGCAACCAAGACGCAAACTTAGTTTAGATTTAGACGCAACCCAGACGCAAACTTAGTTTAGATTTAGACGCAACCCAGACGCAAACTTAGTTTAGACTTAGACGCAGTCCACACGCAACCGTATAAAAACGCAGGCCAACCCAGACGCAACCCAGACGCAACCCAGACGCAACCCAGACGCAACCCAGACGCAACCCAGACGCAACCCAGACGCAACCCAGACGCAACCCAGACGCAAACTTAGTTTAGATTTAGACGCAACCCAGACGCAAACTTAGTTTAGATTTAGACGCAACCCAGACGCAAACTTAGTTTAGATTTAGACGCAACCCAGACGCAAACTTAGTTTAGATTTAGACGCAACCCAGACGCAAACTTAGTTTAGACTTAGACGCAGTCCACACGCAACCGTATAAAAACGCAGGCCAACCCAGACGCAACCCAGACGCAACCCAGACGCAACCCAGACGCAACCCAGACGCAACCCAGACGCAACCCAGACGCAACCCAGACGCAACCCAGACGCAAACTTAGTTTAGATTTAGACGCAACCCAGACGCAAACTTAGTTTAGATTTAGACGCAACCCAGACGCAAACTTAGTTTAGATTTAGACGCAACCCAGACGCAAACTTAGTTTAGATTTAGACGCAACCCAGACGCAAACTTAGTTTAGACTTAGACGCAGTCCACACGCAACCGTATAAAAACGCAGGCCAACCCAGACGCAACCCAGACGCAACCCAGACGCAACCCAGACGCAACCCAGACGCAACCCAGACGCAACCCAGACGCAACCCAGACGCAACCCAGACGCAACCCAGACGCAAACTTAGTTTAGATTTAGACGCAACCCAGACGCAAACTTAGTTTAGACTTAGACGCAGTCCACACGCAACCGTATAAAAACGCAGCCCAACCCAGACGCAACCCAGACGCAACCCAGACGCAACCCAGACGCAACCCAGACGCAACCCAGACGCAAACTTAGTTTAGATTTAGACGCAACCCAGACGCAAACTTAGTTTAGATTTAGACGCAACCCAGACGCAAACTTAGTTTAGACTTAGACGCAGTCCACACGCAACCGTATAAAAACGCAGGCCAACCCAGACGCAACCCAGACGCAACCCAGACGCAACCCAGACGCAACCCAGACGCAACCCAGACGCAACCCAGACGCAACCCAGACGCAACCCAGACGCAACCCAGACGCAACCCAGACGCAAACTTAGTTTAGATTTAGACGCAACCCAGACGCAAACTTAGTTTAGACTTAGACGCAGTCCACACGCAACCGTATAAAAACGCAGCCCAACCCAGACGCAACCCAGACGCAACCCAGACGCAACCCAGACGCAACCCAGACGCAACCCAGACGCAAACTTAGTTTAGATTTAGACGCAACCCAGACGCAAACTTAGTTTCGATTTAGACGCAACCCAGACGCAAACTTAGTTTAGACTTAGACGCAGTCCACACGCAACCGTATAAAAACGCAGGCCAACCCAGACGCAACCCAGACGCAACCCAGACGCAACCCAGACGCAAACTTAGTTTAGATTTAGACGCAACCCAGACGCAAACTTAGTTTAGATTTAGACGCAACCCAGACGCAAACTTAGTTTAGACTTAGACGCAGTCCACAAGCAACAGTATAAAAACGCAGGCCAACCCAGACGCAACCCAGACGCAACCCAGACGCAACCCAGAAGCAACCCAGACGCAACCCAGACGCAACCCAGACGCAACCCAGACGCAACCCAGACGCAACCCAGACGCAACCCAGACGCAACCCAGACGCAACCCAGACGCAACCCAGACGCAAACTTAGTTTAGATTTAGACGCAACCCAGACGCAAACTTAGTTTAGATTTAGACGCAACCCAGACGCAAACTTAGTTTAGATTTAGACGCAACCCAGACGCAAACTTAGTTTAGACTTAGACGCAGTCCACACGCAACCGTATAAAAACGCAGGCCAACCCAGACGCAACCCAGACGCAACCCAGACGCAACCCAGACGCAACCCAGACGCAACCCAGACGCAACCCAGACGCAACCCAGACGCAACCCAGACGCAAACTTAGTTTAGATTTAGACGCAACCCAGACGCAAACTTAGTTTAGATTTAGACGCAACCCAGACGCAAACTTAGTTTAGATTTAGACGCAACCCAGACGCAAACTTAGTTTAGATTTAGACGCAACCCAGACGCAAACTTAGTTTAGACTTAGACGCAGTCCACACGCAACCGTATAAAAACGCAGGCCAACCCAGACGCAACCCAGACGCAACCCAGACGCAACCCAGACGCAACCCAGACGCAACCCAGACGCAACCCAGACGCAACCCAGACGCAACCCAGACGCAAACTTAGTTTAGATTTAGACGCAACCCAGACGCAAACTTAGTTTAGATTTAGACGCAACCCAGACGCAAACTTAGTTTAGATTTAGACGCAACCCAGACGCAAACTTAGTTTAGATTTAGACGCAACCCAGACGCAAACTTAGTTTAGACTTAGACGCAGTCCACACGCAACCGTATAAAAACGCAGGCCAACCCAGACGCAACCCAGACGCAACCCAGACGCAACCCAGACGCAACCCAGACGCAACCCAGACGCAACCCAGACGCAACCCAGACGCAACCCAGACGCAACCCAGACGCAAACTTAGTTTAGATTTAGACGCAACCCAGACGCAAACTTAGTTTAGACTTAGACGCAGTCCACACGCAACCGTATAAAAACGCAGCCCAACCCAGACGCAACCCAGACGCAACCCAGACGCAACCCAGACGCAACCCAGACGCAACCCAGACGCAAACTTAGTTTAGATTTAGACGCAACCCAGACGCAAACTTAGTTTAGATTTAGACGCAACCCAGACGCAAACTTAGTTTAGACTTAGACGCAGTCCACACGCAACCGTATAAAAACGCAGGCCAACCCAGACGCAACCCAGACGCAACCCAGACGCAACCCAGACGCAACCCAGACGCAACCCAGACGCAACCCAGACGCAACCCAGACGCAAACTTAGTTTAGATTTAGACGCAACCCAGACGCAAACTTAGTTTAGACTTAGACGCAGTCCACACGCAACCGTATAAAAACGCAGCCCAACCCAGACGCAACCCAGACGCAACCCAGACGCAACCCAGACGCAACCCAGACGCAACCCAGACGCAAACTTAGTTTAGATTTAGACGCAACCCAGACGCAAACTTAGTTTCGATTTAGACGCAACCCAGACGCAAACTTAGTTTAGACTTAGACGCAGTCCACACGCAACCGTATAAAAACGCAGGCCAACCCAGACGCAACCCAGACGCAACCCAGACGCAACCCAGACGCAACCCAGACGCAACCCAGACGCAAACTTAGTTTAGATTTAGACGCAACCCAGACGCAAACTTAGTTTAGATTTAGACGCAACCCAGACGCAAACTTAGTTTAGATTTAGACGCAACCCAGACGCAAACTTAGTTTAGACTTAGACGCAGTCCACACGCAACCGTATAAAAACGCAGGCCAACCCAGACGCAACCCAGACGCAACCCAGACGCAACCCAGACGCAACCCAGACGCAACCCAGACGCAACCCAGACGCAACCCAGACGCAACCCAGACGCAACCCAGACGCAACCCAGACGCAAACTTAGTTTAGATTTAGACGCAACCCAGACGCAAACTTAGTTTAGACTTAGACGCAGTCCACAAGCAACAGTATAAAAACGCAGGCCAACCCAGACGCAACCCAGACGCAACCCAGACGCAACCCAGACGCAACCCAGAAGCAACCCAGACGCAACCCAGACGCAACCCAGACGCAACCCAGACGCAACCCAGACGCAACCCAGACGCAACCCAGACGCAAACTTAGTTTAGATTTAGACGCAACCCAGACGCAAACTTAGTTTAGACTTAGACGCAGTCCACACGCAACCGTATAAAAACGCAGGCCAACCCAGACGCAACCCAGACGCAACCCAGACGCAACCCAGACGCAACCCAGACGCAACCCAGACGCAACCCAGACGCAGTCCACACGCAACCGTATAAAAACGCAGGCCAACCCAGACGCAACCCAGACGCAACCCAGACGCAACCCAGACGCAACCCAGACGCAACCCAGACGCAACCCAGACGCAACCCAGACGCAACCCAGACGCAAACTTAGTTTAGATTTAGACGCAACCCAGACGCAAACTTAGTTTAGATTTAGACGCAACCCAGACGCAAACTTAGTTTAGATTTAGACGCAACCCAGACGCAAACTTAGTTTAGACTTAGACGCAGTCCACACGCAACCGTATAAAAACGCAGGCCAACCCAGACGCAACCCAGACGCAACCCAGACGCAACCCAGACGCAACCCAGACGCAACCCAGACGCAACCCAGACGCAACCCAGACGCAACCCAGACGCAACCCAGACGCAAACTTAGTTTAGATTTAGACGCAACCCAGACGCAAACTTAGTTTAGATTTAGACGCAACCCAGACGCAAACTTAGTTTAGACTTAGACGCAGTCCACAAGCAACAGTATAAAAACGCAGGCCAACCCAGACGCAACCCAGACGCAACCCAGACGCAACCCAGACGCAACCCAGAAGCAACCCAGACGCAACCCAGACGCAACCCAGACGCAACCCAGACGCAACCCAGACGCAACCCAGACGCAACCCAGACGCAACCCAGACGCAACCCAGACGCAACCCAGACGCAACCCAGACGCAAACTTAGTTTCGATTTAGACGCAACCCAGACGCAAACTTAGTTTAGACTTAGACGCAGTCCACACGCAACCGTATAAAAACGCAGGCCAACCCAGACGCAACCCAGACGCAACCCAGACGCAACCCAGACGCAACCCAGACGCAACCCAGACGCAAACTTAGTTTAGATTTAGACGCAACCCAGACGCAAACTTAGTTTAGATTTAGACGCAACCCAGACGCAAACTTAGTTTAGATTTAGACGCAACCCAGACGCAAACTTAGTTTAGACTTAGACGCAGTCCACACGCAACCGTATAAAAACGCAGGCCAACCCAGACGCAACCCAGACGCAACCCAGACGCAACCCAGACGCAACCCAGACGCAACCCAGACGCAACCCAGACGCAACCCAGACGCAACCCAGACGCAACCCAGACGCAACCCAGACGCAACCCAGACGCAACCCAGACGCAACCCAGACGCAACCCAGACGCAAACTTAGTTTAGATTTAGACGCAACCCAGACGCAAACTTAGTTTAGATTTAGACGCAACCCAGACGCAAACTTAGTTTAGACTTAGACGCAGTCCACAAGCAACAGTATAAAAACGCAGGCCAACCCAGACGCAACCCAGACGCAACCCAGACGCAACCCAGACGCAACCCAGAAGCAACCCAGACGCAACCCAGACGCAACCCAGACGCAACCCAGACGCAACCCAGACGCAACCCAGACGCAACCCAGACGCAACCCAGACGCAACCCAGACGCAACCCAGACGCAACCCAGACGCAACCCAGACGCAACCCAGACGCAAACTTAGTTTAGATTTAGACGCAACCCAGACGCAAACTTAGTTTAGATTTAGACGCAACCCAGACGCAAACTTAGTTTAGACTTAGACGCAGTCCACAAGCAACAGTATAAAAACGCAGGCCAACCCAGACGCAACCCAGACGCAACCCAGACGCAACCCAGACGCAACCCAGAAGCAACCCAGACGCAACCCAGACGCAACCCAGACGCAACCCAGACGCAACCCAGACGCAACCCAGACGCAACCCAGACGCAACCCAGACGCAACCCAGACGCAACCCAGACGCAACCCAGACGCAACCCAGACGCAACCCAGACGCAACCCAGACGCAACCCAGACGCAAACTTAGTTTAGATTTAGACGCAACCCAGACGCAAACTTAGTTTAGATTTAGACGCAACCCAGACGCAAACTTAGTTTAGATTTAGACGCAACCCAGACGCAAACTTAGTTTAGACTTAGACGCAGTCCACACGCAACCGTATAAAAACGCAGGCCAACCCAGACGCAACCCAGACGCAACCCAGACGCAACCCAGACGCAACCCAGACGCAACCCAGACGCAACCCAGACGCAACCCAGACGCAAACTTAGTTTCGATTTAGACGCAACCCAGACGCAAACTTAGTTTAGACTTAGACGCAGTCCACACGCAACCGTATAAAAACGCAGGCCAACCCAGACGCAACCCAGACGCAACCCAGACGCAACCCAGACGCAACCCAGACGCAACCCAGACGCAAACTTAGTTTAGATTTAGACGCAACCCAGACGCAAACTTAGTTTAGATTTAGACGCAACCCAGACGCAAACTTAGTTTAGATTTAGACGCAACCCAGACGCAAACTTAGTTTAGACTTAGACGCAGTCCACACGCAACCGTATAAAAACGCAGGCCAACCCAGACGCAACCCAGACGCAACCCAGACGCAACCCAGACGCAACCCAGACGCAACCCAGACGCAACCCAGACGCAACCCAGACGCAACCCAGACGCAACCCAGACGCAACCCAGACGCAAACTTAGTTTAGATTTAGACGCAACCCAGACGCAAACTTAGTTTAGATTTAGACGCAACCCAGACGCAAACTTAGTTTAGACTTAGACGCAGTCCACAAGCAACAGTATAAAAACGCAGGCCAACCCAGACGCAACCCAGACGCAACCCAGACGCAACCCAGACGCAACCCAGAAGCAACCCAGACGCAACCCAGACGCAACCCAGACGCAACCCAGACGCAACCCAGACGCAACCCAGACGCAACCCAGACGCAACCCAGACGCAACCCAGACGCAACCCAGACGCAAACTTAGTTTAGATTTAGACGCAACCCAGACGCAAACTTAGTTTAGATTTAGACGCAACCCAGACGCAAACTTAGTTTAGATTTAGACGCAACCCAGACGCAAACTTAGTTTAGACTTAGACGCAGTCCACACGCAACCGTATAAAAACGCAGGCCAACCCAGACGCAACCCAGACGCAACCCAGACGCAACCCAGACGCAACCCAGACGCAACCCAGACGCAACCCAGACGCAACCCAGACGCAACCCAGACGCAACCCAGACGCAACCCAGACGCAAACTTAGTTTAGATTTAGACGCAACCCAGACGCAAACTTAGTTTAGATTTAGACGCAACCCAGACGCAAACTTAGTTTAGACTTAGACGCAGTCCACAAGCAACAGTATAAAAACGCAGGCCAACCCAGACGCAACCCAGACGCAACCCAGACGCAACCCAGACGCAACCCAGAAGCAACCCAGACGCAACCCAGACGCAACCCAGACGCAACCCAGACGCAACCCAGACGCAACCCAGACGCAACCCAGACGCAACCCAGACGCAACCCAGACGCAACCCAGACGCAAACTTAGTTTAGATTTAGACGCAACCCAGACGCAAACTTAGTTTAGATTTAGACGCAACCCAGACGCAACCCAGACGCAACCCAGACGCAAACTTAGTTTAGATTTAGACGCAACCCAGACGCAAACTTAGTTTAGATTTAGACGCAACCCAGACGCAAACTTAGTTTAGACTTAGACGCAGTCCACACGCAACAGTATAAAAACGCAGGCCAACCCAGACGCAACCCAGACGCAACCCAGACGCAACCCAGACGCAACCCAGAAGCAACCCAGACGCAACCCAGACGCAACCCAGACGCAACCCAGACGCAACCCAGACGCAACCCAGACGCAACCCAGACGCAACCCAGACGCAACCCAGACGCAACCCAGACGCAACCCAGACGCAACCCAGACGCAAACTTAGTTTAGATTTAGACGCAACCCAGACGCAAACTTAGTTTAGATTTAGACGCAACCCAGACGCAAACTTAGTTTAGACTTAGACGCAGTCCACAAGCAACAGTATAAAAACGCAGGCCAACCCAGACGCAACCCAGACGCAACCCAGACGCAACCCAGACGCAACCCAGAAGCAACCCAGACGCAACCCAGACGCAACCCAGACGCAACCCAGACGCAACCCAGACGCAACCCAGACGCAACCCAGACGCAACCCAGACGCAACCCAGACGCAACCCAGACGCAACCCAGACGCAACCCAGACGCAACCCAGACGCAACCCAGACGCAACCCAGACGCAAACTTAGTTTAGATTTAGACGCAACCCAGACGCAAACTTAGTTTAGATTTAGACGCAACCCAGACGCAAACTTAGTTTAGATTTAGACGCAACCCAGACGCAAACTTAGTTTAGACTTAGACGCAGTCCACACGCAACCGTATAAAAACGCAGGCCAACCCAGACGCAACCCAGACGCAACCCAGACGCAACCCAGACGCAACCCAGACGCAACCCAGACGCAACCCAGACGCAACCCAGACGCAAACTTAGTTTCGATTTAGACGCAACCCAGACGCAAACTTAGTTTAGACTTAGACGCAGTCCACACGCAACCGTATAAAAACGCAGGCCAACCCAGACGCAACCCAGACGCAACCCAGACGCAACCCAGACGCAACCCAGACGCAACCCAGACGCAAACTTAGTTTAGATTTAGACGCAACCCAGACGCAAACTTAGTTTAGATTTAGACGCAACCCAGACGCAAACTTAGTTTAGATTTAGACGCAACCCAGACGCAAACTTAGTTTAGACTTAGACGCAGTCCACACGCAACCGTATAAAAACGCAGGCCAACCCAGACGCAACCCAGACGCAACCCAGACGCAACCCAGACGCAACCCAGACGCAACCCAGACGCAACCCAGACGCAACCCAGACGCAACCCAGACGCAACCCAGACGCAACCCAGACGCAAACTTAGTTTAGATTTAGACGCAACCCAGACGCAAACTTAGTTTAGATTTAGACGCAACCCAGACGCAAACTTAGTTTAGACTTAGACGCAGTCCACAAGCAACAGTATAAAAACGCAGGCCAACCCAGACGCAACCCAGACGCAACCCAGACGCAACCCAGACGCAACCCAGAAGCAACCCAGACGCAACCCAGACGCAACCCAGACGCAACCCAGACGCAACCCAGACGCAACCCAGACGCAACCCAGACGCAACCCAGACGCAACCCAGACGCAACCCAGACGCAAACTTAGTTTAGATTTAGACGCAACCCAGACGCAAACTTAGTTTAGATTTAGACGCAACCCAGACGCAAACTTAGTTTAGATTTAGACGCAACCCAGACGCAAACTTAGTTTAGACTTAGACGCAGTCCACACGCAACCGTATAAAAACGCAGGCCAACCCAGACGCAACCCAGACGCAACCCAGACGCAACCCAGACGCAACCCAGACGCAACCCAGACGCAACCCAGACGCAACCCAGACGCAACCCAGACGCAACCCAGACGCAACCCAGACGCAAACTTAGTTTAGATTTAGACGCAACCCAGACGCAAACTTAGTTTAGATTTAGACGCAACCCAGACGCAAACTTAGTTTAGACTTAGACGCAGTCCACAAGCAACAGTATAAAAACGCAGGCCAACCCAGACGCAACCCAGACGCAACCCAGACGCAACCCAGACGCAACCCAGAAGCAACCCAGACGCAACCCAGACGCAACCCAGACGCAACCCAGACGCAACCCAGACGCAACCCAGACGCAACCCAGACGCAACCCAGACGCAACCCAGACGCAACCCAGACGCAAACTTAGTTTAGATTTAGACGCAACCCAGACGCAAACTTAGTTTAGATTTAGACGCAACCCAGACGCAAACTTAGTTTAGATTTAGACGCAACCCAGACGCAAACTTAGTTTAGACTTAGACGCAGTCCACACGCAACCGTATAAAAACGCAGGCCAACCCAGACGCAACCCAGACGCAACCCAGACGCAACCCAGACGCAACCCAGACGCAACCCAGACGCAACCCAGACGCAACCCAGACGCAACCCAGACGCAACCCAGACGCAACCCAGACGCAACCCAGACGCAAACTTAGTTTAGATTTAGACGCAACCCAGACGCAAACTTAGTTTAGATTTAGACGCAACCCAGACGCAAACTTAGTTTAGATTTAGACGCAACCCAGACGCAAACTTAGTTTAGACTTAGACGCAGTCCACACGCAACCGTATAAAAACGCAGGCCAACCCAGACGCAACCCAGACGCAACCCAGACGCAACCCAGACGCAACCCAGACGCAACCCAGACGCAACCCAGACGCAACCCAGACGCAACCCAGACGCAACCCAGACGCAACCCAGACGCAAACTTAGTTTAGATTTAGACGCAACCCAGACGCAAACTTAGTTTAGATTTAGACGCAACCCAGACGCAAACTTAGTTTAGACTTAGACGCAGTCCACAAGCAACAGTATAAAAACGCAGGCCAACCCAGACGCAACCCAGACGCAACCCAGACGCAACCCAGACGCAACCCAGAAGCAACCCAGACGCAACCCAGACGCAACCCAGACGCAACCCAGACGCAACCCAGACGCAACCCAGACGCAACCCAGACGCAACCCAGACGCAACCCAGACGCAACCCAGACGCAAACTTAGTTTAGATTTAGACGCAACCCAGACGCAAACTTAGTTTAGATTTAGACGCAACCCAGACGCAAACTTAGTTTAGATTTAGACGCAACCCAGACGCAAACTTAGTTTAGACTTAGACGCAGTCCACACGCAACCGTATAAAAACGCAGGCCAACCCAGACGCAACCCAGACGCAACCCAGACGCAACCCAGACGCAACCCAGACGCAACCCAGACGCAACCCAGACGCAACCCAGACGCAACCCAGACGCAACCCAGACGCAACCCAGACGCAACCCAGACGCAACCCAGACGCAACCCAGACGCAACCCAGACGCAAACTTAGTTTAGATTTAGACGCAACCCAGACGCAAACTTAGTTTAGATTTAGACGCAACCCAGACGCAAACTTAGTTTAGACTTAGACGCAGTCCACAAGCAACAGTATAAAAACGCAGGCCAACCCAGACGCAACCCAGACGCAACCCAGACGCAACCCAGACGCAACCCAGAAGCAACCCAGACGCAACCCAGACGCAACCCAGACGCAACCCAGACGCAACCCAGACGCAACCCAGACGCAACCCAGACGCAAACTTAGTTTAGATTTAGACGCAACCCAGACGCAAACTTAGTTTAGATTTAGACGCAACCCAGACGCAAACTTAGTTTAGATTTAGACGCAACCCAGACGCAAACTTAGTTTAGACTTAGACGCAGTCCACACGCAACCGTATAAAAACGCAGGCCAACCCAGACGCAACCCAGACGCAACCCAGACGCAACCCAGACGCAACCCAGACGCAACCCAGACGCAACCCAGACGCAACCCAGACGCAACCCAGACGCAACCCAGACGCAACCCAGACGCAACCCAGACGCAAACTTAGTTTAGATTTAGACGCAACCCAGACGCAAACTTAGTTTAGATTTAGACGCAACCCAGACGCAAACTTAGTTTAGACTTAGACGCAGTCCACACGCAACCGTATAAAAACGCAGGCCAACCCAGACGCAACCCAGACGCAACCCAGACGCAACCCAGACGCAACCCAGACGCAACCCAGACGCAACCCAGACGCAACCCAGACGCAACCCAGACGCAACCCAGACGCAACCCAGACGCAACCCAGACGCAACCCAGACGCAACCCAGACGCAAACTTAGTTTAGATTTAGACGCAACCCAGACGCAAACTTAGTTTAGATTTAGACGCAACCCAGACGCAAACTTAGTTTAGACTTAGACGCAGTCCACAAGCAACAGTATAAAAACGCAGGCCAACCCAGACGCAACCCAGACGCAACCCAGACGCAACCCAGACGCAACCCAGAAGCAACCCAGACGCAACCCAGACGCAACCCAGACGCAACCCAGACGCAACCCAGACGCAACCCAGACGCAACCCAGACGCAACCCAGACGCAACCCAGACGCAACCCAGACGCAAACTTAGTTTAGATTTAGACGCAACCCAGACGCAAACTTAGTTTAGATTTAGACGCAACCCAGACGCA
The DNA here is from genome assembly GCA_918808275.2 of Dolichovespula sylvestris. Taxonomy (NCBI): domain Eukaryota; kingdom Metazoa; phylum Arthropoda; class Insecta; order Hymenoptera; family Vespidae; genus Dolichovespula; species Dolichovespula sylvestris. Next base: position 5,331,620 of record OU964982.1, on the reverse strand, counting down.
AACTTAGTTTAGATTTAGACGCAACCCAGACGCAAACTTAGTTTAGACTTAGACGCAGTCCACACGCAACCGTATAAAAACGCAGGCCAACCCAGACGCAACCCAGACGCAACCCAGACGCAACCCAGACGCAACCCAGACGCAACCCAGACGCAACCCAGACGCAACCCAGACGCAACCCAGACGCAAACTTAGTTTAGATTTAGACGCAACCCAGACGCAAACTTAGTTTAGATTTAGACGCAACCCAGACGCAAACTTAGTTTAGATTTAGACGCAACCCAGACGCAAACTTAGTTTAGATTTAGACGCAACCCAGACGCAAACTTAGTTTAGACTTAGACGCAGTCCACACGCAACCGTATAAAAACGCAGGCCAACCCAGACGCAACCCAGACGCAACCCAGACGCAACCCAGACGCAACCCAGACGCAACCCAGACGCAACCCAGACGCAACCCAGACGCAACCCAGACGCAAACTTAGTTTAGATTTAGACGCAACCCAGACGCAAACTTAGTTTAGATTTAGACGCAACCCAGACGCAAACTTAGTTTAGATTTAGACGCAACCCAGACGCAAACTTAGTTTAGATTTAGACGCAACCCAGACGCAAACTTAGTTTAGACTTAGACGCAGTCCACACGCAACCGTATAAAAACGCAGGCCAACCCAGACGCAACCCAGACGCAACCCAGACGCAACCCAGACGCAACCCAGACGCAACCCAGACGCAACCCAGACGCAACCCAGACGCAACCCAGACGCAACCCAGACGCAAACTTAGTTTAGATTTAGACGCAACCCAGACGCAAACTTAGTTTAGACTTAGACGCAGTCCACACGCAACCGTATAAAAACGCAGCCCAACCCAGACGCAACCCAGACGCAACCCAGACGCAACCCAGACGCAACCCAGACGCAACCCAGACGCAAACTTAGTTTAGATTTAGACGCAACCCAGACGCAAACTTAGTTTAGATTTAGACGCAACCCAGACGCAAACTTAGTTTAGACTTAGACGCAGTCCACACGCAACCGTATAAAAACGCAGGCCAACCCAGACGCAACCCAGACGCAACCCAGACGCAACCCAGACGCAACCCAGACGCAACCCAGACGCAACCCAGACGCAACCCAGACGCAACCCAGACGCAACCCAGACGCAACCCAGACGCAAACTTAGTTTAGATTTAGACGCAACCCAGACGCAAACTTAGTTTAGACTTAGACGCAGTCCACACGCAACCGTATAAAAACGCAGCCCAACCCAGACGCAACCCAGACGCAACCCAGACGCAACCCAGACGCAACCCAGACGCAACCCAGACGCAAACTTAGTTTAGATTTAGACGCAACCCAGACGCAAACTTAGTTTCGATTTAGACGCAACCCAGACGCAAACTTAGTTTAGACTTAGACGCAGTCCACACGCAACCGTATAAAAACGCAGGCCAACCCAGACGCAACCCAGACGCAACCCAGACGCAACCCAGACGCAACCCAGACGCAACCCAGACGCAAACTTAGTTTAGATTTAGACGCAACCCAGACGCAAACTTAGTTTAGATTTAGACGCAACCCAGACGCAAACTTAGTTTAGATTTAGACGCAACCCAGACGCAAACTTAGTTTAGACTTAGACGCAGTCCACACGCAACCGTATAAAAACGCAGGCCAACCCAGACGCAACCCAGACGCAACCCAGACGCAACCCAGACGCAACCCAGACGCAACCCAGACGCAACCCAGACGCAACCCAGACGCAACCCAGACGCAACCCAGACGCAACCCAGACGCAAACTTAGTTTAGATTTAGACGCAACCCAGACGCAAACTTAGTTTAGATTTAGACGCAACCCAGACGCAAACTTAGTTTAGACTTAGACGCAGTCCACAAGCAACAGTATAAAAACGCAGGCCAACCCAGACGCAACCCAGACGCAACCCAGACGCAACCCAGACGCAACCCAGAAGCAACCCAGACGCAACCCAGACGCAACCCAGACGCAACCCAGACGCAACCCAGACGCAACCCAGACGCAACCCAGACGCAACCCAGACGCAACCCAGACGCAACCCAGACGCAAACTTAGTTTAGATTTAGACGCAACCCAGACGCAAACTTAGTTTAGATTTAGACGCAACCCAGACGCAAACTTAGTTTAGATTTAGACGCAACCCAGACGCAAACTTAGTTTAGACTTAGACGCAGTCCACACGCAACCGTATAAAAACGCAGGCCAACCCAGACGCAACCCAGACGCAACCCAGACGCAACCCAGACGCAACCCAGACGCAACCCAGACGCAACCCAGACGCAACCCAGACGCAACCCAGACGCAACCCAGACGCAACCCAGACGCAACCCAGACGCAACCCAGACGCAACCCAGACGCAAACTTAGTTTAGATTTAGACGCAACCCAGACGCAAACTTAGTTTAGATTTAGACGCAACCCAGACGCAAACTTAGTTTAGATTTAGACGCAACCCAGACGCAAACTTAGTTTAGACTTAGACGCAGTCCACACGCAACCGTATAAAAACGCAGGCCAACCCAGACGCAACCCAGACGCAACCCAGACGCAACCCAGACGCAACCCAGACGCAACCCAGACGCAACCCAGACGCAACCCAGACGCAACCCAGACGCAACCCAGACGCAACCCAGACGCAACCCAGACGCAACCCAGACGCAAACTTAGTTTAGATTTAGACGCAACCCAGACGCAAACTTAGTTTAGATTTAGACGCAACCCAGACGCAAACTTAGTTTAGACTTAGACGCAGTCCACAAGCAACAGTATAAAAACGCAGGCCAACCCAGACGCAACCCAGACGCAACCCAGACGCAACCCAGACGCAACCCAGAAGCAACCCAGACGCAACCCAGACGCAACCCAGACGCAACCCAGACGCAACCCAGACGCAACCCAGACGCAACCCAGACGCAAACTTAGTTTAGATTTAGACGCAACCCAGACGCAAACTTAGTTTAGATTTAGACGCAACCCAGACGCAAACTTAGTTTAGATTTAGACGCAACCCAGACGCAAACTTAGTTTAGACTTAGACGCAGTCCACACGCAACCGTATAAAAACGCAGGCCAACCCAGACGCAACCCAGACGCAACCCAGACGCAACCCAGACGCAACCCAGACGCAACCCAGACGCAACCCAGACGCAACCCAGACGCAACCCAGACGCAACCCAGACGCAACCCAGACGCAACCCAGACGCAAACTTAGTTTAGATTTAGACGCAACCCAGACGCAAACTTAGTTTAGATTTAGACGCAACCCAGACGCAAACTTAGTTTAGACTTAGACGCAGTCCACACGCAACCGTATAAAAACGCAGGCCAACCCAGACGCAACCCAGACGCAACCCAGACGCAACCCAGACGCAACCCAGACGCAACCCAGACGCAACCCAGACGCAACCCAGACGCAACCCAGACGCAACCCAGACGCAACCCAGACGCAACCCAGACGCAACCCAGACGCAACCCAGACGCAAACTTAGTTTAGATTTAGACGCAACCCAGACGCAAACTTAGTTTAGATTTAGACGCAACCCAGACGCAAACTTAGTTTAGACTTAGACGCAGTCCACAAGCAACAGTATAAAAACGCAGGCCAACCCAGACGCAACCCAGACGCAACCCAGACGCAACCCAGACGCAACCCAGAAGCAACCCAGACGCAACCCAGACGCAACCCAGACGCAACCCAGACGCAACCCAGACGCAACCCAGACGCAACCCAGACGCAACCCAGACGCAACCCAGACGCAACCCAGACGCAAACTTAGTTTAGATTTAGACGCAACCCAGACGCAAACTTAGTTTAGATTTAGACGCAACCCAGACGCAAACTTAGTTTAGATTTAGACGCAACCCAGACGCAAACTTAGTTTAGACTTAGACGCAGTCCACACGCAACCGTATAAAAACGCAGGCCAACCCAGACGCAACCCAGACGCAACCCAGACGCAACCCAGACGCAACCCAGACGCAACCCAGACGCAACCCAGACGCAACCCAGACGCAACCCAGACGCAACCCAGACGCAACCCAGACGCAACCCAGACGCAACCCAGACGCAACCCAGACGCAACCCAGACGCAACCCAGACGCAACCCAGACGCAACCCAGACGCAACCCAGACGCAACCCAGACGCAACCCAGACGCAACCCAGACGCAACCCAGACGCAACCCAGACGCAACCCAGACGCAACCCAGACGCAACCCAGACGCAACCCAGACGCAACCCAGACGCAACCCAGACGCAACCCAGACGCAACCCAGACGCAACCCAGACGCAACCCAGACGCAACCCAGACGCAACCCAGACGCAACCCAGACGCAACCCAGACGCAACCCAGACGCAACCCAGACGCAACCCAGACGCAACCCAGACGCAACCCAGACGCAAACTTAGTTTAGATTTAGACGCAACCCAGACGCAAACTTAGTTTAGATTTAGACGCAACCCAGACGCAAACTTAGTTTAGATTTAGACGCAACCCAGACGCAAACTTAGTTTAGACTTAGACGCAGTCCACACGCAACCGTATAAAAACGCAGGCCAACCCAGACGCAACCCAGACGCAACCCAGACGCAACCCAGACGCAACCCAGACGCAACCCAGACGCAACCCAGACGCAACCCAGACGCAACCCAGACGCAACCCAGACGCAACCCAGACGCAACCCAGACGCAACCCAGACGCAACCCAGACGCAACCCAGACGCAAACTTAGTTTAGATTTAGACGCAACCCAGACGCAAACTTAGTTTAGACTTAGACGCAGTCCACACGCAACCGTATAAAAACGCAGCCCAACCCAGACGCAACCCAGACGCAACCCAGACGCAACCCAGACGCAACCCAGACGCAAACTTAGTTTAGATTTAGACGCAACCCAGACGCAAACTTAGTTTAGATTTAGACGCAACCCAGACGCAAACTTAGTTTAGACTTAGACGCAGTCCACACGCAACCGTATAAAAACGCAGGCCAACCCAGACGCAACCCAGACGCAACCCAGACGCAACCCAGACGCAACCCAGACGCAACCCAGACGCAACCCAGACGCAACCCAGACGCAACCCAGACGCAACCCAGACGCAACCCAGACGCAAACTTAGTTTAGATTTAGACGCAACCCAGACGCAAACTTAGTTTAGACTTAGACGCAGTCCACACGCAACCGTATAAAAACGCAGCCCAACCCAGACGCAACCCAGACGCAACCCAGACGCAACCCAGACGCAACCCAGACGCAACCCAGACGCAAACTTAGTTTAGATTTAGACGCAACCCAGACGCAAACTTAGTTTCGATTTAGACGCAACCCAGACGCAAACTTAGTTTAGACTTAGACGCAGTCCACACGCAACCGTATAAAAACGCAGGCCAACCCAGACGCAACCCAGACGCAACCCAGACGCAACCCAGACGCAACCCAGACGCAACCCAGACGCAAACTTAGTTTAGATTTAGACGCAACCCAGACGCAAACTTAGTTTAGATTTAGACGCAACCCAGACGCAAACTTAGTTTAGATTTAGACGCAACCCAGACGCAAACTTAGTTTAGACTTAGACGCAGTCCACACGCAACCGTATAAAAACGCAGGCCAACCCAGACGCAACCCAGACGCAACCCAGACGCAACCCAGACGCAACCCAGACGCAACCCAGACGCAACCCAGACGCAACCCAGACGCAACCCAGACGCAACCCAGACGCAACCCAGACGCAACCCAGACGCAACCCAGACGCAACCCAGACGCAAACTTAGTTTAGATTTAGACGCAACCCAGACGCAAACTTAGTTTAGATTTAGACGCAACCCAGACGCAAACTTAGTTTAGACTTAGACGCAGTCCACAAGCAACAGTATAAAAACGCAGGCCAACCCAGACGCAACCCAGACGCAACCCAGACGCAACCCAGAAGCAACCCAGACGCAACCCAGACGCAACCCAGACGCAACCCAGACGCAACCCAGACGCAACCCAGACGCAACCCAGACGCAACCCAGACGCAACCCAGACGCAACCCAGACGCAAACTTAGTTTAGATTTAGACGCAACCCAGACGCAAACTTAGTTTAGATTTAGACGCAACCCAGACGCAAACTTAGTTTAGATTTAGACGCAACCCAGACGCAAACTTAGTTTAGACTTAGACGCAGTCCACACGCAACCGTATAAAAACGCAGGCCAACCCAGACGCAACCCAGACGCAACCCAGACGCAACCCAGACGCAACCCAGACGCAACCCAGACGCAACCCAGACGCAACCCAGACGCAACCCAGACGCAAACTTAGTTTAGATTTAGACGCAACCCAGACGCAAACTTAGTTTAGATTTAGACGCAACCCAGACGCAAACTTAGTTTAGATTTAGACGCAACCCAGACGCAAACTTAGTTTAGATTTAGACGCAACCCAGACGCAAACTTAGTTTAGACTTAGACGCAGTCCACACGCAACCGTATAAAAACGCAGGCCAACCCAGACGCAACCCAGACGCAACCCAGACGCAACCCAGACGCAACCCAGACGCAACCCAGACGCAACCCAGACGCAACCCAGACGCAACCCAGACGCAAACTTAGTTTAGATTTAGACGCAACCCAGACGCAAACTTAGTTTAGATTTAGACGCAACCCAGACGCAAACTTAGTTTAGATTTAGACGCAACCCAGACGCAAACTTAGTTTAGATTTAGACGCAACCCAGACGCAAACTTAGTTTAGACTTAGACGCAGTCCACACGCAACCGTATAAAAACGCAGGCCAACCCAGACGCAACCCAGACGCAACCCAGACGCAACCCAGACGCAACCCAGACGCAACCCAGACGCAACCCAGACGCAACCCAGACGCAACCCAGACGCAACCCAGACGCAAACTTAGTTTAGATTTAGACGCAACCCAGACGCAAACTTAGTTTAGACTTAGACGCAGTCCACACGCAACCGTATAAAAACGCAGCCCAACCCAGACGCAACCCAGACGCAACCCAGACGCAACCCAGACGCAACCCAGACGCAACCCAGACGCAAACTTAGTTTAGATTTAGACGCAACCCAGACGCAAACTTAGTTTAGATTTAGACGCAACCCAGACGCAAACTTAGTTTAGACTTAGACGCAGTCCACACGCAACCGTATAAAAACGCAGGCCAACCCAGACGCAACCCAGACGCAACCCAGACGCAACCCAGACGCAACCCAGACGCAACCCAGACGCAACCCAGACGCAACCCAGACGCAACCCAGACGCAACCCAGACGCAACCCAGACGCAAACTTAGTTTAGATTTAGACGCAACCCAGACGCAAACTTAGTTTAGACTTAGACGCAGTCCACACGCAACCGTATAAAAACGCAGCCCAACCCAGACGCAACCCAGACGCAACCCAGACGCAACCCAGACGCAACCCAGACGCAACCCAGACGCAAACTTAGTTTAGATTTAGACGCAACCCAGACGCAAACTTAGTTTCGATTTAGACGCAACCCAGACGCAAACTTAGTTTAGACTTAGACGCAGTCCACACGCAACCGTATAAAAACGCAGGCCAACCCAGACGCAACCCAGACGCAACCCAGACGCAACCCAGACGCAACCCAGACGCAACCCAGACGCAAACTTAGTTTAGATTTAGACGCAACCCAGACGCAAACTTAGTTTAGATTTAGACGCAACCCAGACGCAAACTTAGTTTAGATTTAGACGCAACCCAGACGCAAACTTAGTTTAGACTTAGACGCAGTCCACACGCAACCGTATAAAAACGCAGGCCAACCCAGACGCAACCCAGACGCAACCCAGACGCAACCCAGACGCAACCCAGACGCAACCCAGACGCAACCCAGACGCAACCCAGACGCAACCCAGACGCAACCCAGACGCAACCCAGACGCAAACTTAGTTTAGATTTAGACGCAACCCAGACGCAAACTTAGTTTAGATTTAGACGCAACCCAGACGCAAACTTAGTTTAGACTTAGACGCAGTCCACAAGCAACAGTATAAAAACGCAGGCCAACCCAGACGCAACCCAGACGCAACCCAGACGCAACCCAGACGCAACCCAGAAGCAACCCAGACGCAACCCAGACGCAACCCAGACGCAACCCAGACGCAACCCAGACGCAACCCAGACGCAACCCAGACGCAACCCAGACGCAACCCAGACGCAACCCAGACGCAAACTTAGTTTAGATTTAGACGCAACCCAGACGCAAACTTAGTTTAGATTTAGACGCAACCCAGACGCAAACTTAGTTTAGATTTAGACGCAACCCAGACGCAAACTTAGTTTAGACTTAGACGCAGTCCACACGCAACCGTATAAAAACGCAGGCCAACCCAGACGCAACCCAGACGCAACCCAGACGCAACCCAGACGCAACCCAGACGCAACCCAGACGCAACCCAGACGCAACCCAGACGCAACCCAGACGCAACCCAGACGCAACCCAGACGCAACCCAGACGCAACCCAGACGCAAACTTAGTTTAGATTTAGACGCAACCCAGACGCAAACTTAGTTTAGATTTAGACGCAACCCAGACGCAAACTTAGTTTAGACTTAGACGCAGTCCACAAGCAACAGTATAAAAACGCAGGCCAACCCAGACGCAACCCAGACGCAACCCAGACGCAACCCAGACGCAACCCAGAAGCAACCCAGACGCAACCCAGACGCAACCCAGACGCAACCCAGACGCAACCCAGACGCAACCCAGACGCAACCCAGACGCAACCCAGACGCAACCCAGACGCAACCCAGACGCAAACTTAGTTTAGATTTAGACGCAACCCAGACGCAAACTTAGTTTAGATTTAGACGCAACCCAGACGCAAACTTAGTTTAGATTTAGACGCAACCCAGACGCAAACTTAGTTTAGACTTAGACGCAGTCCACACGCAACCGTATAAAAACGCAGGCCAACCCAGACGCAACCCAGACGCAACCCAGACGCAACCCAGACGCAACCCAGACGCAACCCAGACGCAACCCAGACGCAACCCAGACGCAACCCAGACGCAAACTTAGTTTAGATTTAGACGCAACCCAGACGCAAACTTAGTTTAGATTTAGACGCAACCCAGACGCAAACTTAGTTTAGATTTAGACGCAACCCAGACGCAAACTTAGTTTAGATTTAGACGCAACCCAGACGCAAACTTAGTTTAGACTTAGACGCAGTCCACACGCAACCGTATAAAAACGCAGGCCAACCCAGACGCAACCCAGACGCAACCCAGACGCAACCCAGACGCAACCCAGACGCAACCCAGACGCAACCCAGACGCAACCCAGACGCAACCCAGACGCAACCCAGACGCAACCCAGACGCAAACTTAGTTTAGATTTAGACGCAACCCAGACGCAAACTTAGTTTAGACTTAGACGCAGTCCACACGCAACCGTATAAAAACGCAGCCCAACCCAGACGCAACCCAGACGCAACCCAGACGCAACCCAGACGCAACCCAGACGCAACCCAGACGCAAACTTAGTTTAGATTTAGACGCAACCCAGACGCAAACTTAGTTTAGATTTAGACGCGACCAAGACGCAAACTTAGTTTAGACTTAGACGCAGTCCACACGCAACCGTATAAAAACGCAGCCCAACCCAGACGCAAACTTAGTTTAGACTTAGACGCAATCCACACGCAACCGTATATAAAAACGCAGTCCAACCCAGCCGCAACCCAGACGCTACCCACGCGCAACCGTGTACCAAACCCAGACGCAAACTTAGATCAAACTAAGGCGCAACCCGAACGCAACCGTATTCCAAACCCAGCGCGCAACCCAGACCACATCCCAGACCGTATCCCGGACCGCATCCCGGACCGCATCCCGGACCGCAACCGTAGAGCAAACGCGGACCCCACCCGGACTTCAACCAGACCCAACCGCATACATCATCCGGAAGTCACCCAGAGTCAATCGCAGACATCACCCGGCCGCAACCCGAACCCACGCCCAGATGCAAGCGAAGATCAAACCCGGACCCCACCCGGACTTCACCCAGACCCAACCGCAGACATCACCCAGACCCAGCCGCAGACAATACCTGGACGCAACCCGGACCCCCACCCAGACGAAAGCGAAGATCAAACCCGGACATCACCCGGAAGTCACCCAGACGCGCCCGCAAACAAAACCCGCACGCGCCCGCAAACAAAACCCGCACGCGCCCGCAAACAAAACCCGCACGCGCCCGCAAACAAAACCCGCACGCGCCCGCAAACAAAACCCGCACGCACCCGCAAACAAAACCCGGACGCACCCGCAAACAAAAAACGGACGCAACCCCGGACAAAACACGGCCGTAACCGCGGACAAAACACGAACCCAACCGCGGACAAAACCCGGACGCTCCCCGGACAAAACACGGCCGCAATCGCGGACAAAACGCGGACGCAACCGCGGATAAATCCCGTTTAAATTTCTCGCACAGCGCATGCACCATAAACACTTTCGCGCAAAAATTTCAGTTTCGCCAACGCAACAAATAAAATGGACTTACCCACGTTGTTAACTCCAGCCACGTTACCGGTATCATCGCAGGTCCACCGATATAGCGCCGTTAGTTGTTGCAAGGAAGAAACCGCTCTGCTCCCACAAAGAATAGATGCACATCTTCTCTCACCTCCACAGAGGGGCACCCACCACACCGAGCACGAGCACATTCCCATCAACACGGACGCACTACCGTCAAACACTAGAATCCACTCGCGAAGGACTCATAGTCCTGATCCGCACGAATACAGGGTATAGAAACATTTTCCTGTACCTTAACCGTTTGGCTGCTAACGTATCTTTTCAGACATACTCGATAAAACAATAAACAAAAAAAAGAAATAAACAAAAAACTATAAACTCACTCGTATTGCTTTGCAACAACAAAAATTTAGAAATACCACTCCTTTAGATAAATTTGTTTTATATAAGAAAAGCGCGATAGCACTCCTCAGCAGTCAAACGGATAAAAACAAGAAACCGCTCTGCTCCCACAAAAAACAGATGCACCCCCCTCCCCCAAAGGGGCAACCGCTACAACGGAGCACGAGCGCGTTCACATCAACACGGACGCACTACCGTCAAACACTAGAATTCACTCACGAAGGACTCACAGTCCTGATCCGCACGAATACAGGGTTTAGAAACTTTTTCCCGTACCTCAACCGTTTGGCTGCTAACGTAATTTTTCAGACATGCTCAATAAAACAATAAAGAAAAAAAGAAAAAACAAATACACAAACAATAAACTCGCTTATATTGCTTTGCGACAACAAAAATTAAAAAATATCACTTATTTAGATAAATATTTGTTTTATATAAGAAAAGGGCGCGACAGCGCTCCTCAGCAGTCAAACGGTTTAAACGAGAAACCGCTCTGTTCCCACAAAGCATAAATGCTCGTCATCCACGGACACTACCACGAAACACTAGGACCCACTCAAATAGTACTCATTATCCTTGGCTTCACCAATACGCGGTTTTTGTAATTTTTTCACTGGAGGAATCCAACGAAGAAGCGGAGAGGATGGGCCACCCGATGTGTAGACAAAATGTCTGACGAGTGAACAAAGAGAGTGAAGGACAAAGGAAAAGTTCTCTTAACGTATCATCGGCTCGGGGACTACCGATCGAATGACAAATGACGGTTGAGCGGCGTGGTCTTCAGCCTTCTCATTGGCGGAGCCATGATGCGTTACATAATAACACGTTGTGGTCGAGCGCTTTGTTGGCACCAACAAAGGCGGGTGATGCAACTTCCTACCTTCCTTAGACGGACTCCTCTTCGGAATAACCCTCCTGGTTTCAACAAGATTCCTCTTCAATGTCACACCTTAATGTCACACTTTATTCACGAATGATTTCTCCTTTGTTCAAGTCGCACAGGTTTTTGAACGTTTTTCCTATAAATTATTCAAGTTCTATTCTTTCTTAAACCCCTTCAAGTTTTTCTAAATCACAACTTCTTGCACAATTCGATACTTTTCACTGGGGGAATCCAACGAAGAAGCAGAGAGAATGGTTACCGATGTGTAGACAAAAGGTCTAACGAGCGAACAAAGAGAGTGAAGAACGAATGAAAAGTTCTCTTAACGTATCATCGCGGCTCGGGGACTACCGATCGACTGACAAATGACGGTTGAGCGGCGTGGTCTTCGTATACTTCTTTGTTCTAAGAAACGTACCAATAGGATTGCTCGAAAGATTCTCGAACTTCTGCAGCCTTCTCATTGGCGGAACCGTGATGCGCTATACGATAACACGTTGTGGTGGGCGTTTCCTTGGCATCAACAAAGTGCCGTATAGACAGGAGATGCATTATCCTACTTTCCTTACGCGGACTCCTCTTCGGAATAACCCTCCTGGTTTCAACAAGATTCCTCTTCAATGTCACACCTTAATGTCACACTTTATTCACGAATGATTTCTCCTTTGTTCAAGTCGCACAGGTTTTTGAATGTTTTTCCTATAAATTATTCAAATTCTATTCTTTCTTAAACCTCTCAAGTTTTTCTAAATCACAACTTCTTGCACAATTCGATACTTTTCACTGGAGAAATCCAACGAAGAAGCAGAGAGGATGGTTACCGATGTGTAGACAAAAGGTCTAACGAGCGAACAAAGAGAGTGAAGAACGAATGAAAAGCTCTCTTAACGTATCATCGGCTCGGGGACTATCGATCGACTGACAAATGACGGTTGAGCGGCGTGGTCTTCGTATACTTCTTTGTTCTAAGAAACGTACCAATAGGATTGCTCGAAAGATTCTTGTACTTCTGCAGCCTTCTCATTGGCGGAGCCATGATGCGCTATACAATAACGCGTTGTTATTCTATTCTTTCTCAAACCCCTCAAGTTTTCCTAAATCGGATTTTATATCGCGGAAACCCGGCACATTTCCGGCATTTCAGATAACTGACGGTGCGTTTCCAAGCCAACACGAGGTATTGCAAACCTTACAGGAAGGAATTCCTCCCTAAAAAAAAAAAAAAGAAACTATTGATAGATGCTGTTCGATTGGTAGTATATCGTCCGATAGATTTTACCGATATCCTTATAATTATCTGGTTACGTCCCGGATGGTTAGTTGCATAAGAAAAAAAAAAGAACTAGTATTCCCTGAACTGCTGAGATACTGTTTGGTCAAGACTTGCATCCTTTACTCAAACCTCGTTAGCTCCTCTCTTATTGGCACGTAGCACTGGAACGAGATTGAATGATACTCGCTTTAATACCTTGTGTTCTCGATTCTCTTTCGTTGGTTCACTGTCACCAATGAGCCCTTTTGATATCTAGCGAGCTTACCAAGATATAAATTCCCCCCTTGTATATTGTCTGCGAAATGTAGTTATTGGCTAAGGGTGATCGGTCCCAACGTCGTCCAATTAGATGCGCTGGCGGGACTGGGAGTTGGATTCAAAATCCAAAATTTCACACGATATTTAAATATAACAAAAATTTATTTATTACGGAATACAGTTTAGAACGGAATGGTAAAAATATTCCAAGTTATTTTTCTTACTTGGAAACTATACTTACGCTAATGATTTATACGGAGAGCTGCGGAGAACACGTCTGTTAGGACGTAGCGTCGGTAGTAGACTCCGTTTTTCGCTCAACTTTTCCCTCGGGTAGGCAGCGTTCTCTTCGAAATTCCAAGTGGCCCTTTGTCCTATTTATTATAATATTTTAAAATATCCTTAATACTAATTTTTAATATTCATATTTCCTAAGCGTACTTTCTTTTACTTCATTACCGGGCGTCGTTGCGCCATACTCGACAACGATGCCTGAGACAGTCCCTTTGTCCCAATCCTTATCCCGTCAATCCGACGATTAGTATGCGGAAGGTAAGTATCAATAGTTCCTTTTTTACCGACTTGTAGCGGGTATTAAGGGCTGTCGACGTTACCGACAGCAGACCATACTACTATACTAAAATAATCCCAAGTTCCTCTAATAGCGTAAAAGACGCCGTTGATCGCGACGCGACACCTGTACTAAAGCAACTCCCAGTCCTTCTGGCAGGGAACACGCCGCTGACGAAGAAGACGCTGACGAAGATGCGACAACACTACGCAATAATAGTACCAAATTTTTTTCGGTGGAAAACACGTCGTTGGTGGCGACGTGACAATACCACACCAAAATAATTCCTAATCCCTCCTGGTGGGAAACGCGTCGTTGATGGCGACGTGACAATCTATTTGCTGGTGCATCTCGTATGTGTGTGTAAAAAACCTTTATATATATATATATATATATATTATACATGTATAATGTGTATATATAATATATATATATATATATATATATATATATATATATATATATATATATATATATATAATGTGTATATAATTATATAAAATTATGACAGGTATTAACGGAAGATTTCGAGATGAGGGGTACAGATTGTTTAAGTAACGACTCCTGGACAACAAATAGCTAAGAAAGTAGGAATAAGACAAATTCAATAACGTGTTGAACGGGCTGCTGTCTCAGCGTCGTGGTGGAACTCTTCCTAGTCTGTTGCCGTAACGCTTTGTTTCTATGGATGGTTACATATTTGTAATCTATAGTCTCTACTCAATGTCAACTCATTAAGCTTCTTGCATACTTTTTAAACATATAATTAATTTCGTACTCATCTTTGAAAATACTCTTTTGTATATTTGCACAATTTTGACAAAGACATTTCTACTATCTTTCTTTCTTTTTTTTTTTTTTTTTTTCTTTTCTTTTTATTGTTACTGCTTTCAACCACAGACTATTTCTCGTGTGCGCGCGTGTACATCATAAATAATATTATATATTCATTCATCTTTTTTACTTGTCTCCTAGAGAAGTTCGTTTGCACGTCCTTGCAAACAATTTTCGCATGTGTATCTTTTAATAAAATGCATTTCATTTCGTTGAAATGTACATTTCTACGAATAGACATTTTAAATTCACCATCTGATAAAACTTTTATATTCTTCATTGATACTGACTCTCTTGATAGTTTCATATCCTAATATTATTGTAAAACTGAAACAAGCCGACTGAACGAGACGTGCCGATAACCCCTTTGTAAACATTTTAAGTCTTTCTTCTATCCACAAAACCTTGAATGCGGTAAGCATACTATCTAATCTTTGCACTTGTAGCCTAGCTCTTACAACGTCTAATGGATTCGTAATAATAGTTGTCGTAAAACCGCCGAGTGTACCAGCCACTGCCTGGATGAATAAGTGTGAAAACCACATTGGAAATATCTTTATAAGTTCATCTATAATAACCAAAAGGAATTAGTGTTTATTAATTTTAGAAATGCATGAAAGATAAGTAATTGTAGTAAAAATGAATTAACGATTACCCTGATATACCGTATATAAGCCCCACCAAAGGGCACTATTAGGCACGTACGCGCATAAAGACGCCAAGTACCCACGATAAAAGCCTTTATAACCATCTCTTTGATATATCGATCTTACAACTTCTATAGATATACGAGCCCGCGATCTCCCAGGTTCTAGATTTAAACCTAATGGGTTCATCCCTAACTGTCATGACGATATAAAAAAAGCAGCCGTAATAGTTAAATTATATTAAAAATAAAAAGTGCATTTTCCTTCCATAAATATCTATGGTTATTCTATTTTTACTCACCTTATCTATATAGACTTTACCACTTTTGTTATTGATCCCAAGAACCATTAGATGTTGGCTGAGGATATCGAATGGTACGACTATTGTTTGCCCTACTAAACTAGCCGATCCTCCCGCGATCAATGCTTTTACAAGAGAATCTATACGAAGAGCTAGAGGTTCTCTTCCTAATAAATGGCGCACTCCTTCGTATGTCGATACGTAAAATACTCCTGACACAATTTGTATTGAACTTATCCAAAAACCCCTGTAGAGCCCAGAAAATCCTTCAAGTTTATAAATCTTTCTGCAGGCGTCTATCATTCCTACAATTGGCATGAATTATTTAGATAACTTCAATGTTATTTCAATGAAGTTATATCAAACTATACAAATATAATGATCCGTCAAAAAGTAATCATTCGACATTATTTAGCTAAATTTATTAGGAGAAGACACTCCCTCATTCTATTCCATACTTACCGTTATACATGACGTTATGTCTCTGTATTTGAAGACGGGTTTTTATTACGGTAAGAGGATAGAGGCAGCATCGTACGGAGAACGAAGACAACATACTCAATGGGAAAAACTTTGTTTTGTCCATCATATCCCATTCTATGGTTCGAATAAAAGGTGGTGCCTCTACGGCAGACATCTTTAACGTGGACATGCAAGTTATATCCAAATATTGCAAGAAAAGTAGGCAAAAGTCTTTCTTTGATTTGATCCTGCATATCTCATTCGTGTATTACAAACATTATCGACTTGAATTCTGATAAATCTGAAAATATACGTAAGAGACATAGAAACAGTATTCATCCTTGTTTTTCTTTTTATTTTTTTCTTTTTTTTCTTTTTATAAAGTTACTCCATTATATTCTATACGACTCAGTAATATTCTGATTCTGTTTGCATTAACGATGCGACTAAACGACGTTCGACGCACTAGTTGAGAAACAAGTTTTTTTTTTTTTTTTTTTTTTTTTTTTTTTTTTTTTTTTTTTATTAGCGACGATATCTACCAATCATAACTTTCTAACCTAAATAATACGATGCTAATTATGTTTTGGGCGCATTTTATATCGTCCACAATACCCAGCGACACTAACTTCCGATGACCACAGTATTTTCTTTTTCTTTTTTTTCTTCCTTTTTTTTTTTTTTTTTTTTTTTTTATACAACACGATTTCGTAACACGTATTTGGGAACTATCGTTTAAGGAGATTAATGCGATTAATAATTCGGCGAAACATCTTAATATGGAAAAATTCACTTTATAAACCTCGATAATCTGCGTAGAATGATTATACTTGGTAATTTTGAGATGGTAACGTTTGGTTAATATTTTAGCTGACGTAAGGATATTTTTAAAAAGGCACGATTAACTATCTGATACCGTGTGAACTGTGCGCTTTTACACGACGACCAGATGTAAAAATAGTAGTACCATCCATCTAGAATATAATTTAAAACATAATGTATTAACGAAACTATTGCGAAACGTTAATTTATATTGATTCTTATTTGAACTTGTTTCTCTAAATTACGAATACACGAGTGTGCCAAAAACAAAATATGTCGTAAATACAAATACGAGATATGAGAGATGAGATATAATCGATATAATTTTACAGATTCGATTACTTAATCAATCTGTCTCTGCTGTTACTCTTGTTGGATTACAACTCGTGCATACATATTACACACACACACACACACACACACACACACACACACACACACACACCAGTCACGCGACAAAGCGACTCTAACATTGAACGATATTAATTTGAGAAATTTCATTAAATTCCCATTCCATTTATAGCGTTATGGTGCTTTGTAACAACGTTGCGCATATTTTCTACATTTTCTTAATTTTCCTTCGTCCTCTTTCATTGCTGCAACATAAAGAAACGTTTACTTCCCATCGTGAAGCGGTATTAGAAAATATTTAACGTCTTCGAACCAACAAATGTTTTATACATGACATATTATCATTCGATTCCGTCCAGGATAAATATAAAATTTATAGTTGTTCTCGATATCGCGACTATTGCGAGTCCATTTACAATGATTCGATTATAAAGTGTGCTTGCTAATGATCGATTTGTGCTTACGTATAGAGCGATAGTCGTTGTTGATCGTTGTTGATCGATGCTCCGATTGGTTCCTCGGATAAGCGTTTTTCATTGGACAACGGTAATACCGGTAAATTTAAATTCGTCTTGATGGAATTCAAATAAATTCTATTATTATTCAATGATGTACATGTAAATTATTACGTATCGGCCGGCCATTTATTACGAAAATATTAATATATGTATAAGATCTTTCGGGTGTTTTCATTTTGTTTTGTTTAATTGTAAATATAATTCCTGAAAAGTTATAGATCGATCATTGCGAGTATTAAAATGTTTGAAATATTATTCGTTTGAATTTCTTCTCATTATATTTTATTATTTAATCCTTTCTTGGCACATTTTTATTTATTACAATATATATATATATTAATTAATTCTCTTATAAACGTTTTTGCCCGTCATGATATTTCTAGTAATATACTTTTTATCGTTCCAATTTATTGACCATCTTCGAGCTTAAGCTATCAAGGCTCTCCTTACCATCTTATGGAATTTTATCTTATACAATCAATTTGAGTCTTTATAAATAATTTGTATGAAAAAGGCATACGTAATGCATAATTCAAAAGTTTGCAAAAGGCAATATGTATTTTTTTTTCCTCATTTGAATTCACATTCGTTTTATTATAATAATTAGTATTTATTAAAGGCATAATATAAATTCCATACATTCGTAAAAACATAGTAAAGTTAAAATATTGTTGAAATATTACATTACAGTAACTTGTCTAACAATAAATCATTCAATGGTATTCACATTGTATTATATTCGATGATAGAAAAGCCTAGGATAGGTAAAGGGATAACTAAAAAAATTCTCTCTCTCTCTCTCTCTCTCTCTCTCTCTCTCTCTCTCTCTCTCTCTCTCTCTCTCTCTCTCTCTCTCTCTCTCTCTCTCTCTCTCTCTCTCTTCATGCAGATTAATCTTATTTTTGTAAATCAATAATATATATATATATATGTATATATATATATATATATAATAAATTTATTTTATTTCGTTCATCGAATTGATGTAAAAATGTAAATTATATCGATCGTATATCTCAATATTAAAATTCATTGTATATAGATTACTAATCACTTTTTGAAATACCTTACTTATTACTTTTACACGCTAATATAAAAAGTTATATTTTTTCTACGGGTAAAAATACGTAAAGGGCCACATTTTACCTGTGTGTGCGAGTGTGTGTACACACACACATTTTTTTTTATTTGATTTGTTTTCCTAAATAAGCGCCTCAAACCAAACATATGCTTGAAATTCAACTGAGTTTCAGTTATAATTTTCAGTCCCAAATAGGAACTTAATTGTCCTACTTACCTTTTCTATTCTTGTATAGAAGAGTCTGACGACAATTATTTAATCTCTCACGTTGCTCTCTTTGCAATTGTTTCACAAGTTTTTCATATCTAATATAGATTAATCTTTTTAGTAATAGTTTTACGACACATGTGACATGTTTTTAACGGTGCTGCACAATGTTCACAAGCGCCATGTCCACATAGAAACGCAACGTTGCGGCGACGTTCCATGCAAATACTACACATATTTGCTTCTTCGAGATCAGCCACCCTAGTTTCCAAATAACGTAATCGTTCGAGGTGCTTTTCCTTTTCCTTATCCTCTTCTCGCTTATCTTCTTTTATTTTATAATCCAACGAAACGTCCGTTATTTTCTTATCCGCTTTGACTGTAGGTATATTCGGCATCGCTGTTGGATCATCTGACAAAGATATCACAACTAATATCGATGATTTAATCCAACGTATGGGAAAATGCTTTGTTATTAAGTAGAATTTTGTTAAATGATTTTACCTTGAATTATTTGCGATTTGTTTCGCTTCTGTCTACAGTTTGGACAACCAACGAAAGGAACACTACCGCTAGGATCGAATCGAGATTCCTCCTTCGAGTTGATTAAGAACCGCGAACAAACGCAGGATTCGGCAGAATCGGCAGAATCGGCAGAATCGGCAGAATCGGCAGAATCGGCAGAATTAATTTTGACGTTATCGCGAGACGATTCCGATTCCGTTTCCGATTTCGTGGTTTTATGATGCCTCGTGGATTCCGCGCAACTTGACGATGAACCATTTCCCATTCTGTAATGTAGCTCGTCGATAAATTATCATTCTATCGTTTTACCTAATACGCCTGACAAAATTTCTAAAGAAACGCGGAACAAGATTAAATGGGGGGAGGCGGAGAAGGAAACGTCACTTACTCGATTTGACCATTGTTGCTTTGATATTCGTACGATTTAAGGAGTTTAGCGAGTACTGCGACTTGCGAATCCTCATTGAGAAGATCCAAAGGTGTCTTATTTTTCGTATTCTTTGCGTGTTCCAAAATTGTACGAGTTTTGTCTACGCTAACTAGAAAACAGGCCAACGCCAATTCAGATTTTGCTCCTTGTCTCGTCAAAGTCTGCCAAATCTGTAGGAACAACGCGCGATATATCTCATTGGCGTATATAAAGGATTAAGAATTCGCTTAATATCTGGGAGCAAAAAAAAAAGTTTGCGATAGAAAAGAAAGAAAGAAAGAGAAAAAGAAAAGGAAAGAAAAAGAAACGATACGATACCCCGTAAATAATAGGCGAATCCCGGCTACTTTCTGGCGTCGGTATGGTCGACGACGGTTGATTTGGACTTTTGGCCACGGCGATGTGCAATGCCGTATCCCCGTCTTCGTCAGTGTTCGTAATATCCGCGTTATAATCGATGAGTAGCTCTACGAGGGACCAGTGTGCTTGCGAAGTCGCCAAATGTAGGGCCGTTTGTCGTCTGTTATTACGTAAATCTACGTTCGCGCATCCGCCGCTCGGAGATAGAAGCGTACATGCCACATCTTTGTGACCGTTCAATGCCGCGAGATGTAACGCCGCAAAACCATCCTCCTTTTTCACATCTACCAAATGCCGTGCTCTTGTAACGAGTCTTTCGGTGGCACTAGAAGACGTACGTACGTACGGACGGACGGACGGACGGACGGACGGACAAACAGAGACATACAAATAAAACCGAGAGAGTTACGTTATATATATATATATATATATATATATATATATATATATATATATATATACACATGCATACATATACATATATATATATATATATATACACAGATGGATCGACAATCATCGAATAATAATCGATCGGCTATATACTCACTGCGCATTACCCTTCAAGGCGGCATGATGTAGAACGTTGAAACCACGCTTATTGCGTAGAGTAAAATTGATCCTTTCGCAAGAGCAAAGAGCGTCGATAATATCGAGCGCATCTTTTCCAATGGCATCGTGCAATGCCGTGTCCCCGTACGAATCTTGCAGATTGACGTCGCAATTATAACGTAACAATATCTTTACGCATTGAACGTGCTGTTTATTTACAGCGACGTGTAGCGCGCTACATTTACCATTATTTACAGCATTTATGGCAGCACCTCGAGACAAAAGCAATTCCATTATTTCTGGTTGATTGCTGTGAAAAAAATAATTGATAAATTTAATAGACCATTTCTTAATCCTTTCATAGCTATTATATCGATCGTAATCGTTGAAGGAACAGTCTTACCCGAACGCGGCATAATGTAACGGTGTATCCCCGTCTTCGTCGATAGCTCGTAAAGAAGCCCCGGCATCGAGAAGAAGTATGCAAAGATCGTGCTGCCCTTGATGCGCGGCTACTTGCAGGCACGTCTTCTTCTCACCCCCAGGACCGCCAGCTCGAGCGTCCACCCTACCAGGATATTTTTTCAAAAATTCCCTCACCGCATGAACGCCTGCCTCGCCCCTGGCAGCATCTCGTAATAATTTTTCTACCTCGTTATCCGTTACACCGACTATATGACAAAACAAAAAAATTATTCATCGAATATACTTTTTCGCCTTATGTACCGCGTGTATGTCCTTTTGCGCATGAAATTATACCCGATCGATCTCTATTCCTATCCGCCTCTTCATTTATAACAGTTACATTATGCGATCCGGGTGGCATCAAAGATACGCTCAAAGGATTGAATGTCCATGTATGACCGTCGAGCGCCACGCGCAAATCTCCATCGGAATATATCTTTATTATTTTTCCAGTTTTTCCAAGAGCCTGCGCAAAATTATACGTTATTCGATGATTCGTATGAAATATTTCATATAGATACGATCGAATACGCACAGTTTTCATTACGTCTATCCATTCTCCGTGTCCTCGTTGATAATGTTTAACCGTAGTTAAATCGTTCTTTACTTTAACTATATCGCCAAGGGAGAATATGTCTTTGCTAGTTACTTTTGTCAAAGCTTTTGGGTGAAATGTCCATCTGTTATTACAACCCTCGTATTGTACGCGAATATCTCCCTTGTCCGTCACCCGATGAACCGTACCGATCTAAGCGATAAATCAAGGCACGTTATATGCGTGTACGCATAGTAACCGATCGATTCGATTAATTATAATACCGCGCAATACCTTCCCTATGTATTCTGCCATCCTTGGATTCCATCCGCCGTGACCATCTTGCATTTCTTTCAGAGCTTCGACCTGAATTAAAACTTTCACTTTATCTCCGATGTTAAATGTCAAATGACGATTACTAGAAACAACGACGTTCGGAGTATTGCCTCTGTTCGATATAGAATCGTTTCTACCGTCTTGATACGCTATTACTGGCTGTCCGAGGAGCGGTAGGTGTTCCTTATAATAGGTACCGGCAGCGGCTTCCTCGATATAACACAAATCTACGCAGCCTTTATAACCGAGTCGATAAACGTTAGTACTTCCTATGGACCATGTAACGGTGGCGACCGAACGACTGCTCTCGTTGTCCCAACCGCGGATATCCATGACCCTTCCGCTTTTACCTATTAAAAACGAAATAAAAAAATTATGCGAAAGAAAAATGTCCCAAAGGTCGTACCTTGTATAAGTTATATTTACCAGAACCACCATCCTGATTACCCCACTCCCAATCTGGCCCGCGAACTACCTTCGCTCCGATAAAAATACCTTTCAACGGTATCTTTGTACAACCTTCTCTCGCGCTAAGCTGTATTCTATTAAAGTAAATTCATACAAAATTTGTTACAACCTCAATAAGGAAAATCCTTATACTTGTTAAATGTCATAGCTTTCGTAATTAATCTCTACTAACTCTATAGAAGTAGGAGTTTGAAATCTTTGAAAAGTATGAGTTAAATCGTGTATATCCGCCATATAGCATTGAGTGCATAAGTCATAGTCTGAACATTCCGTACACTTCCATCTCATACCAATTATACCACGCTTTTTACATCCGTCGCAAATAATATTACAGTGTTTCACGCCGATAGCCGCGTTGTCAAAGACCAGCAAATCGTAAGCTCCCTGATATCCGATTCTATAATTACTTCTAGAACCGTGATCCCATTGAACGATAACCGTCTTGTCTGGGGTTCTATCGGCTGGATTAGGACTAGAGGCCAAAGTTCCAGACGGTGGTTTGCCGATTTCTACTACCGTACCGGCATGGCCTTCTCCACCATCTTGATCGTCCCATTTCCAATCTTGGCCGCGCACCACGCGCAAGCCTACTTCCAGCATCTTAGGAAGGGTCCTGTTTAAAACTATAAAATTTAACCTATAGGACCTTACCCATGCATGTAAATAAATGACATAGTTAAAACTAATGTCAACCTTAGAAATCTCACTTGTTTTCCAAACCGCACAAGAACGTTGTTCTTAACATTTCGCTAACTTAACATTTCTTTTCAAACTTTTCACTTCCTTTAACAATTTACATTTCCATTTAACCGATATTACCGTACATTATACCAAAGTATGTAACTCGTCCGACAAGTCGAATCGAGAAAAATTACGTGTGCAGTTTAGGCGAATAAAATTAATTGTCTGATCGAGAACATTTTATAACTTATTAAGGTTTTCAAATAATTACAACATTAACTAACGCCTCTACACTGACGTCTCTTAAATTTTCGGATTAACGATCGATTTTATCTTCGAATCGCGTACGGTAAGCGTGACAGATTTGATGTCACATTAATGATGCTCTCTGTTGTGTGTGTGTGTGTGTGTGTGTGTGTGTGTGTGGTGGTGTACATGTGCGTGCGTGCGTGCGTATCATCCTTGCAAATGGCTTATGCGTCATTGATTTTCAACGATTGTTGTTAGTTAAAAGAAAAAGAAAGAAAGAAAAAAAAAACAAAAAAGAAAAAATAAAGAGAAGAAGAAGAAGAACATAAAAGAGTGTTGTCACGCCAAAACAATTATACGTTTATACAAGTTCATTTTATTATAATAAAATGAAATATATAAATCGACGTCGAACCGACTATCGTAGTCCCATATGATGATGTACGCGAACAACGTACGTAAGAAACTGACACGCAAGAATAGGATCAAATCTAATCCAACCAATCCCGTTAATGAGTACAAGAGTAACGGCAAATAACGTAATTCCATCTCTTTGGCCAATCGCATAATCTTTTCGTAATAATACCAATCGTAAGAATTCAAATCGATTATATCTATCATCCTTATCATTGATATTAAACGAATATGTAAAAGGAATTAAACGAAGGATCGGTCGATTAAAAATAATAATAAGAAACCTTACATGCATACGCGTATGCCTTGAGCAATAAATACTTCACGTGTGATTCCCCGATCCTGAGCACATCGATGTAAATATAACTATCATCCGATCAAGATGTGATCGAATCGACCCATCGTTTTTTTTTATACAACATTGCAATTCAACGATAATTACTCCCCGTAATAATGATCATTTCCAAATTCTATGACAATTTTTAGTTGACAATTGTAATTTAGTTAATTAGACAAAGTTGCACCAACTGACGTTTGCTCGAACATATAACGTTATTATGTTGGTAATTGTATTTCGAACATAACCAACCTTTTACGGTAGCATGAATAGAGTGATAGGAAAATTGTAGTATAGTTGAAGGGATTGCAAATTTCTGTTAATAAAAATACATTTATTTATTTCATAATTGATAATAATACTGCAAAGAGGTTCAGTTAATATCGTTTCTATGAAAACAATTTGCTTACAAAAATGATCCCCAAGATGTGAAAGCCGCTGCGTTTAATGAACGCAAGAAAAAAGAATATACTTGAATAATATTTACACGAGTATATTATAATGATAATATGATTTTTTAATAAAAACAGTTGATATAATCATGATCGCGGAATATGAATCTGCCGTTGTTATTAAGGCAAAACCAGTTCGCAAAGTATTTAAAGCTCCTATCAAAGTGAATAAGATACCGCAAGAACTTTTGAACGATCCTTTGTTGAATGCAGCCATCGCAGCTTTACCTAATAATTACAACTTCGAAATACACAAATCCGTATGGAGAATCAGAGAAAATAAAGCTAACAGAGTCGCTTTGCAAATGCCGGAAGGATTATTGATGTATGCAACGACGATAGCTGATATTATTGAAAATTTTACGGATGCAGAAACTGTTATTATGAGCGATGTAACATATGGTAAGATATTACGGTTTCAAATATGCGTGCGTATATCTATATCTATATATATATACATCATATTTAATATTAACTCGATTTCAAATTTATTTTTATAGGTGCATGCTGCATAGACGATTACACGGCTAGAGCGTTAGATGCGGATTTTATGATTCATTACGGACACTCTTGTCTAATACCCATCGATCAAACTATTGGAATTAAAGTTCTATACGTATTCGTTAATATAAGCATCGACATTGCGCACTGTATAGAAAGCATTAAGGCTACCTTATTAGTTATTTCAAAGATATCGCTCGTTAGTACAATACAGTTTGTAGGAACGTTACAAGCTATCGCGACGGAATTGAAAAAAAGTGGATACGAAGTTACTATACCGCAGAGTAAACCATTGAGCCCAGGCGAAGTGATTTTTCCTCTATTGTCTATTCTTTCTTTTCTTTTTTTTTTTTTTCTTGTTTACTCTTATATAGGTTATGGTCAATTACGTGTTAAATTAATATAAATCATTATTGAAGATTTTAGGTTGTACCGCGCCAAGAATACATTGCACGGATGCCATTGTTTATATAGGAGATGGTAGATTTCATCTTGAAGCTGCCATGATCGCGAATCCAAATTTGCGAGCATTTAGGTACGATCCTTATGAGAAAAGGATGACGGAAGAATTCTATGATCACAAGGAAATGCGCGAAACGAGACTGTCGGCGATAAATCTAACAAAGAACGCCAAGATATTTGGAATGATACTTGGGACTTTGGGTCGGCAGGGACATCCGAAAATCGTGGATCTCTTACAAAATAAGCTTAAAGCATTAAGAAAGGAAAGCGTTATCATTTTACTATCAGAAATATTCCCAGATAAAATCAAATTATTCCAAAATGTAGATAGTTTTATACAGGTATGTACTTGAATAATGATTGATTTTAAGTAAATTCATTAGCTCGTCTAAGCGTTGTTTCGTGTTTCGTTAAAAAAAAAAAAAAAAAAAAAGTGATATTTAAATTGGTGGCTTTTATTATATCTTCAAGGTTGCGTGTCCACGTCTCAGCATCGATTGGGGTATTAATTTCCATAAACCTTTTCTTACACCCTACGAAGGTGCGGTCGCTCTGGAGATGGCCGAGTATGACAAAAATCAAGCGTACC
Organism: Dolichovespula sylvestris; assembly: GCA_918808275.2. Taxonomy (NCBI): domain Eukaryota; kingdom Metazoa; phylum Arthropoda; class Insecta; order Hymenoptera; family Vespidae; genus Dolichovespula; species Dolichovespula sylvestris. The sequence continues at coordinate 5,305,104 of OU964982.1, read as the reverse complement.
CTATGGATTTTTATTCCGCGGCTAGTTTAGGCCCATGGACTCCGAACCACAAGGAATTTGAATCGGAGAAACGTGTTGTTAATACGTGTTGCGGTAAATGTAAGACTGGAGAATAAATAAATAAAAAATATTTTTTAAAGCTCGCAAATGATTTGTTAAAATTAATCGATCCCAATAGTTTTTCTTCCTTGTCCTTCGTTGATCGCCCGTTCATTTTTGTGTACTTTTTTCTCTCCTCTCTCCCCTTCCTTGAACCGTTACTTCTTTATCTTGACCCTATGTTACGGTATAAAAAAATGATTCGATTTGAAAAAATAAAATATAACGCGCGCACCCTTCTCTCGATACACACACTCTTGACTGGCGTAGTTATAGCGGGTGGTATTATATAGCGGTAATAAGCAAATAGAGGACGACTCCGCGTGGGCGAATTACGTCATACGCCCACCTGTAGCCGCTCTCTCTCTCTCACGCACACACACACACACGTATATACGACGAGCGCGACATACACACGCAGAGATTCCAAATGCTATGATATATACTGGGTGTGCGTTCAAATACATCCTTCTTATTTTTCGAAGTAAGATCAAATACTTTCCTGTATTTTTTCCTATTAGCGCGATAAAGAATTTATTATAAGAGAATAGGAATTGGTTTAAGAGATTGGGATAAAGAAAGGAAAGAAAAAAAATAACGAGTGTATCTAAGAGTTAATTATTTAAACTTTATAACTCGCGCATCTCTCTGATCTTTTATCAATTATTTACTCGTATTTAATACGAAAAGAAAAAAATCTTTGCCTGCCCAAAACAATATGGTCGGTCTAATTTATCTGAAATTTTAAGAGATAATATTTGTTTAAAATTTTCCATCTCCGATCCATCAACATATATATAGTATTTAAAAAGATATTCCGGCATTTAACGATGAAGAATTAGCCACGCCGTAGGTGGTGCAATATCGGAGGGTGGAAGGTGGCGCCGACCGCACCCCGACGTCGCGACGACAGTCTTCCAGCGTGGCTCAACAAGTACACGCGGTACTCGAACGGCGATTCAAATTGTTAAAGATCACTCGATAAAATATAAGGTATGTATCGTTATAATATTTGCAACGGACGGTCTCCTTAGGTTCGCTTTTTCTTTTTTCTTTTGTTTTTTCTCCCTTTAAATTTCGCAATTTCAACTAATTTTTTGTTAATAACTAAAGTTATGCACATTTAAAATACACACACACACACACATATATATATATATATATATATATATATATATATATATATATTAAATCGTATAACGGAGCATCGTATTATTTAATTATTTCAGCGAGCTCTCAAGTATATTATAAAAATATATATTTCGTTATATACAGCAATTTGATTAAATTATAATAACTCTTTTAACGCAGATCTATTATAGTACATACATGTTTCGAGCGAACGTATTAACCTTAAGTGAACACATTTTCATATTATTCATGTAAATAAGCGTAGGTCGATAATATGAATATTTGTTAATGCAGTTGATTCGTATGATGAGATCTAAGGTAACGGGTGAAAGTAATTGGGAAGCAAAGTTGACCGGAGAAGGAGTGCAAGATAGCGGTACGGAGCGTCGAGCATCGAGAAAAACAGATAAATTTAAATTAACAAAGTCTACAAAAGCGTCTACGTCTAAGGAAAGGACGCTTCGTAGATTAGAAAGTAATGAAAGAGAAAGAATGAGGATGCACAGTTTGAACGATGCGTTCCAGGTAAATCCATCTATTTCCCCTTTTAATTCTTGTTATTACAAACGACATCGAATGATAATTTTTCCCTTTCACGTTAGTCTCTGCGCGAAGTAATTCCACACGTTACCAAGGAAAGACGTCTTTCGAAAATAGAAACTCTCACGTTGGCCAAAAATTATATAGTCGCTCTTACCGATATAATATGCGCGATAAGAAATGACGAAACGTCGACGAATCAAAAAGTTGAAATTTCTGAAGCCCGAGAAGCGCCGTGTAATAAAAATATTTGTATGGACATAAATACACCGGCATCGTCTAGATCTTGCAGCCCAGAAGTTCAAAGCTTTTATTAAGAGAAAGCAAATATTAATGGATTACAATGGAAAAATAACGAAGCCAAAGCTACAAGTCTGTGAAATATCAACGGATGTAGATTTAAAGCTAACGTCAAACTTCTCAAAATCATTTCGCACAATAATATTTATATTCTTGTCAAGATATACAAGATATAGAAAATTAATCCTGATATTTGCATAGAAAGATACAGATTTGTCTTGTTTTAAATTAAGTAACTTTATATTGATATTGACAAAGATGATATTAACGTTCCTTGTATCTATCAGTATTATCTTTTGCGATCTCGGTATCGTTATTTATTATATCCTCGTTATTAGATGGCTTAACGTATGCCAAAATAGTACAAAGCACTTAGCATTTGTTTTTTAATAAATAAAGTAAATCAAGGTATTAAAAAAAGACTGGAGGGATATCTGTGTTTCTGTTAGAACAAACAGATGTTAAATATATATAGACATATATATATATATATAAATTTATTGCACGAAAATATTACGAATCTGCTTGCTATATAACGCATTATTAAATTCATAACTTATCTTCGAATGTAGTATGCGCGCGCTTACATTTTACATCATACATGTACAAAAATAATACATGTATATTGATATTAATAAATTATAAATATATATATATACACACACGCGCGCACGCACACACACACACACACACACACACACAAACATATCCTGCGCATAAAAGAACTATTTAAAAATTAAATAGTTCCTTCAATAATGTTTTTATACTTACTTTTTCTCCAAATACGAGATATATTGCACATGGGATAACCTCGAAAAACCGTGCCAAACGTAACGCGGACATGCGATAACGCTACGAGTAACGTTACGTAGATTATTTATACAATGTGCAACATGCACATGACTCCTGTATTGATAATTATTTTTAATTTGCGAACACATTTGGGGTTCCACAAATTTTATTCAACGAAACGACACGGGCCGTTTGTCAATAATACTTATGGACCCTTTAGGTGCGCCAGTGTTCGCAGCGCCCTCGCTGCAAGTTACTCTCATGGAAAAAGAACCCAATCTGAAAGACGTTGGGTTGACGCTATGGAGTGAGATAGCAAATATACTAGCCAGCTAGAGACAATAGGGGCAACGTTTACCCCAATGTGCTTGTCCGTTGTTGGTTATGCGCGATTTCTTTATATCTGTTTAAGAAGAGGAAATAAAATAAATATTTCTCGAGGAAATATTTATTGCCGTTTAAAATATGGAACGCCAAGGAACGCCAGATAATAATCCCTGGTCAAATTTAATGACCGTAACAAAATTTGACAGAGGTAAATGTTATAAGCCATTAGCCCGCTCATTTTTAAATCTTTCGTAGAATTATTATTATTCTTCTTCGTGGAAAATACGTTTGTGTTAATAATTTCAGCCAATGAACTCGTAGATATATTCTCTAGTCTTCTTAATATCAATTTATACCCGAAGTAACGTTGATGATATTTCTTTCAAATTCATCCGATGAATACGTACAATATGACGTATTATAAATGGAGGATTATAAAGTAGCGAAAATTATCCAATAGGTAATAACACCAAGACGACGATACGATGGGACAGCAGGTCCGAAAGTCAAAACAACGAACAAATCGTACCAGCGGCTACTCCTTCTATTAGTCTCCTGATCGAATCGCTAATCAAACAGATATGTACAATGTTCGAGGGTGACGCCGTTCGAAGGAATAAACTTTATTTTAGTAATTTATGAAAATATTCTACGATATGAAACTTATAAGAGAGTCGCATTGGAAGAATGGATTTTAATTTACGACTAATGGTCTGGCTTGATTTCGCAGAGATATGCGATAGGCTTAACGAAATAGGCCTGATCGATACGTCTTATAATTCAATGGAATTGGAAGGTATTAGGGGCCAATTTCAACACGCGTTATATAGATTAGTCGCGCTTGCGCGCGCCGCCACCGGTAGTGAAAATCCTTTGAACGTTCCGAGGTAAGTTGGCATTCCCTTTTTTAATCCTTTTACTTCTTTCTTAAAAACCAAACGCGTCGTTAGGCGCTACAAATTTATATTAATCTCACTTCCCATATCTTGCGGCGTAGCTGTTTGATGGCCGAATGGTCGCGCTATCGTAGAGAATTTCTTGAAATATGTTTCATCGGAGGAGGCGGATTTGGTAACGTATACAAGGCATTACATCGTCTGGACGGTATCGAATATGCGGTGAAGAAAATAATAGTACAATCCGGCCAAGTGAGTACTATAAAGCAACATCTGGAGGAAGTCAAAAGTCTTGCCAAGTTAAATCATACGAACATAGTTGCTTACAAGACCGCTTGGATAGAGCCTACGTTGGTAACTAACGCCGTTCCAAGTTTACCCAACTTAGAGAACGAACCAAGAAGCAAGTGGCACTTTTCGAAACACAAACCAAGAAGAAGTATATCTCATCGATCGTGTAAAAATAATAATAATATAAACGATAATAACGATCAATTGATATCTAATGGTAGGAACGTTAATGAAAACTACGGGCAAGATATGTCGTTTAGGTCCAATAAAGTGGTATCGTACAATGCTGGTATGTATGTTCGCACGGAGAACAATGCCGAGAAACACGTGGCTGGGAGTGCAGGTGGTTACGTAATAAGTCACGACATTATTAACGAAAGATTTCTTGAACTCAATTCATTGACTGATATTATAGGACAAAGAATAACCGAACGAAGTAATTCTGCCAGTACCGAGGATACTTCGGATATCGTGTCGTTCAGAGAATCGTTTGGTAAAGACGATCGTTCGAGAAGTAATGATGCCAATCGTATGGCTGGCGAATCGAATGACGAATCTAGCAGCGATAATAACAATCAAATTTATCGATACAAATCACGAGTGGTTAGCATTATTACGTAATACAAAAAAAAATATGCTTTCGTAATAACGCATTATGGGGGGGGGGGGGGTTTGTAAGTTTCGCTTGAATTAATGTCTTTTTTTTTTTCTTTTTTGCTTTTTTCTCTTTCTTCCTTTAGGACCCTTGTTATGCAACTTTGTATATTCAAATGGCGCTTTGCGATAAAACGTTACAGCAGTGGCTAAAGGAAAGAGACGATTCTACTTCGCAACAGACAATTACTAAGATATTTACGCAAATCCTTGGAGGAGTAGATCACATACATTCTCTTGGAATGGTACACCACGATATAAAGGTAAGGATAAATAAGTTGGCGAGTCGAATAACGGTATATGAAAGTATTGATTTTCTCCGAATTATAGCCAAGCAATATATTCATAACGGCACATTTCCAAATTCAATTAGGGGATTTTGGTTTAGCTTGCCCATTGCAAAGGAAATATCATAATTCTGTTATTGGTACGCACATGTACGCGGCGCCAGAACAATTGAAAGGAAAATGCAATCCAAAGGTATATGATAATAACAGTAAGGACACGCACACACACACACACACACGCACGCACGCACGCACGCACGCACACACACACACACACACACACACACACACACACACACACACTTATGAGGATGGATCTTATATAAGACTAAAAATACGCGCGAGATATATCAATTATAATTATCTTTTCATCCGTTCGTCCTTTTGCCCTAAGAGCGACGTATACAGCGTAGGAATTGTACTGTTGGAGCTACTAATTTATACAAAAACGCATATGGAGCTTTGTCGTATTATCGATGAACTGAAGAAGGGCCAGCTATCGGCGTCGTTAATCAAAAACCATCCAAAATGGGTAAGTTTATATCAATTTAATATTTAATATCCTCTTAGAATAAAGAAAATATTATATTTCTTATGCGTAATGTCCCCCCCCCCCCCCCCCCCCCCACGCGTAAACGACGCCGTACCATATACGATCGTACAGGCTCATATAATTTGCCAATTGGTACAAGAAGATCCTAATAAAAGGCCGTCGACGTTGGAGCTATTACAAAGTGTAACCGAAGATAAAGATGTATTAATAGCTCGATTGAAAGATGATATCGCCAAGAAAGACAATACGATAAGAGAAATGAAAGAGAAGATCGCCATGTTGCAGGCACGTATCACCGAATTCGAACCATCGTCGGAGAACCGATAAAAGCTATTTTATTATAATCGCGATGTATGTAATATATGATTGATAAAACTTCGTATTAGAACAAGTGATACGATCGCGTTCTCCTACGTCCATAAATAGATAATAAAAAGATATATTTATTCGATGACATATCACCATATTTCTAACGTCTTCCCTGTCGACGTTTTTAATCGTTTGAAAGAAAGCAAACGCACGATCATAATAGTAGGAAAAATGTAACAAAAGTAAATGACGTGGGAATTGTTTCTTTTTTCCTTATTTCCTCCTCCTCCTCCTCCTCCTCCCACCGGCCATTCAACGTATAAATATTCGATACAAGGTATTCGTAAAAAATATAAAATTCATCGATCGTACTCGTACAGAATCACGCCCCCCCCCCCGCGCGCGCGCGCCACTATTTCATTGTCTTCTCTTCTATTATAGTATCTAACAACAGTTTAAGGCGTTGTCCTTTATTAATTCGATTCCGTAGTTTGTCGTAAACGGCACATTGCTTTATTAAACTTTCCAAGTCCGGATATTGTTTTAAAATATTATCGGGTACGTCGTGTAAAAAGCCACCAGGAATCAAAGAGTCGCTGGTTTTAGGCGACAATAGGATCTACGAATTGACAAAGAGCGACATTTACGTATTTCCATTTTGTTAAAGTAATAAATTTCGACGGACGAAATCATTTGAAATATATCACTTATAGACGTACCCGACAAACGGCGTAATAATTATGATCGCTCAAACGATGATCGCATATATCCGTAGAGGAGAAGGGAAAACAATTGTTGTAGCAATTAAGATCGATCGTGTTCTCTTGTACTTTATGCCATTGTGCGGATTTATCTAAAACATTATACGAAATTGAAGGTATTTTGAAGAAATTTGGAATCATTGAAGAAGAATAATTTTACTCCACCACTACTACCTTGGTCCGATATATTTTTATCGACTACGATGACATTTTCTAAATCGATAAATTTGGCAGTACCTTCCGAATCGATCGCTATGTTGTCTATGGAAATATCGGTCAAATAAAATCCAAAATCTTGACTCTTAAACGTAAAGATATGCGCGGCTTTTAAAATACTTGAAACTATCTTAGCTCTATAAATCCAAGGCGAGTGGTAATAGGTTACAATTGGTAATCCTACGTATTCTTCGGCGATGATTCTTCCGCAAGAGCCAAAATATTTTGGAACGGGCCATCCTTTGCTCTCCGGTAATATCTATTAACAATTAAGAATTAATTACTACTGTGTGCTTTCGATTGAACGTTTAAAACTTTATTACCTGAAGCACAAGCGGTTCTGGATTAATCGTCACCAATGTCCACAGATTAATGTAAAAAATATTTGCGTCCAATTCTTTGCTTTTAACATATAAATTGCGAAAAAGGGTATCGATATTTCTATCGTTCGGGCAAAGCCTTAAAAGGCTATTATCGTCTTCCGTAAAATTGGAGATTAATTTTCTTTTAACCAGTTGATAAAAGTCGACCTGAGAACTGTGATTATTCGTTTTGATATCGTTTTTACAAAGAAATCGCAAGTTTCTACTTTCGCAAAGCATTCGATCGAATGCATTCAATTCCGACGTATGCGCCAACTTTTTCAATACCACCTTGGTCCCTAAATATTTTCCCATAAAAACATTTTTTATCCCGAATAAATAATTGATCAAAGAAAATACGTCGTCCAGCGTAATACTTATATTTTTAATACGATTACATTCAGAAGTGCCATAGCAGGCAGGGCATTTGTCAAGTTCGAACAATCTCTCTGCGGGCAGATTTATATTAATATTTATATTTACGTATAGAATAAAAAGTCCGACGATGAAAATGAGGCTGCATTTTTTAAATTTAATAACATTATATAAATATGATGAAATCATCGAAACGCATTTTACGCGTAGAAAACGTACGATCAAACGAATCTACGTACGAAGGAACGACCGTTCGAGTAAAACCAAAAACGGTATAGGCGCAAACGACGGCGATGGGCCAAGACGGTGAGGTTACGACACGACACGACACGACACGACACGACACGACACGACACGACACGACACACTGGCACGCCTGGCGGCAATACAATGTAATTAATGGGGAATGCGCTTATTTACGTTAACCTGCAATCGAATAATTCCATCAACCTTCTCCTCGCCAAACCTCGTGCATAATTTGTAAGATATTTATGTGGAAATATAGAAATATTTATCTGTGGTCGATACGATAAAATTATAATAGGGTTCGATTATTGGGTAATCGAACGATGGAAGAATCCAAAGGAATTGATTATTTTCAAATATTGTACGAATTAACGGCGTATAAAATCGAAGCGAATGATCAAGACAATAAATTGGAAGAAATTTTGGAAAAGACGCTTTCACTTTTATCGAAATACGAAAAGTATACGATATTCGGTGATAACGATAGCGATAGCGCAAGCAATCGTGCAGACACAAGGTACAAATATGTCCAAACGATTACGTACGCGTTAAAAAGGATTCAGACAACGGACGACGAAATCGATCGAGACGACTGGAGCGGCATTAGCGTTCAACGTTATCGTACGTTTAAAATAGCAATAGAGTTAATAGTATCGATAGGAATCTTACCGTGCTTGTTGCCTGGAATTGGCATCGAAATGAAAAAATTATACCCCGCAGCTTCTAAATGGACGATGGAAGAAAATACGTCCGTTTTACGGAAATATCAGAGATTATGCTTGTCGAGCCGTTCTCTTATCGAATATTACGACTTTAGTCCCTTCCGACCGGCCGTTCTTTCTCAATTGGGCCCATTGATCGCGGCATTGTTACAATTATCTTATGCCCCTTTAACGAAACCGAACGAAGAGCGATTACGTTCGAAACGACAAAGCGAAATGAACGAGGAGGAAGAATTTGAGATGACCGTCGATTTATACAAAAAATTACAAAACGATCGGAAACAATTTTCATCGGAATTATCGAAATTATTCGACAATTGTCCACGATACGTGGTTATGAAGGAGTTGATGGTCATTATGGGATTAGAAAGGGCACCGATGTGGATTCGTAGAGTAATTAGAAAACATTTGATCGAGAAAATTAAGCGACCAGACGGAGTCGCGTCATTGATCGGCACCTTGTGCAACGATACGTTGGATTTTGGAACCGATTGGAACAAGTTGGACGTACTCGCTAGACTGATCGCCACCCCTCACGAAACGGATAAAAATAAGTATTACGAAGCCATATGCCCACAGGTACATATAATAACGAATATAAAATATTTCTGTAAATTATTATGAAATATAAAACGTTCTGTTTCAGCTTTTGAATCTTTTAACGTCAAAACGGATCAATCATTACTCGATGATAGCCAATAGCTGCGTAACGGCCCTTTACGAGAGGAGCCCGGACATTTGCGAGAAGAATATAATCGATGTTGTAAAGAAGCCTCTATCGACGAAAAACTTGGAAGATCGGAAAGAGACGGAAATAACGGTACCGGAATGGGAAGTAAACGAGTGTATGGAAAATCTTATGACTTGTTTCGCGCCGACAGAGGCCAAATTTAAATCCTTGCCCTGCAAATTTATGTCGAGTATAGCCGTCCCGTTGTTCTGTATTCATAACAAAATAAGATCCGGCAGTTGCTCGTTAAGGAACGGTACGAGACAATTACTATCGAAGCTTCTGCGAGAGGAAGAAAGTTTGCGGCGAGATCTCTTTTCGGCATTCCTTGGATATGATACAAGTGGAAATTTTGGACGACATATATCCGTACAATTTGGATCCAACGGCGGAGTTGAAATTATCGGTGCCGTAAGGAGTATGGCGTACGAAGAATTTGCAGATAGTTTGTTCGACCTGACGTCATTTAACGAGGTACTCGTTAACAATTTATTCTCGTATACGTTGACGTCGCTGACGGCGAGCCCTACAAAGAGGCCACGCGACGATACATTGGAAACACCTAGCGATATAATGGAACGCGTTGAAAAGCGATTAGCCGCTATCAAACTTTTGTCGGAATTGGCAAAGAAAAGGGCCGTTCGGGAGGGACAACTCCAAAATCCCGAGCCATTGTTAAATTTTATCAAATCTTTATTTAACGAGGAAGTAATTGAAAGTCACGATAATACAGAAAAGGACGATCACGAGGTACTGTACGTTGGTTTAATGTTGATCAAAGTGATTCTAAGTACAGAGGGGAAAATGTTAAATAGGAAAAATTTCGTATCATTCGCAAAGTTTCTTAAAGAGCAAACCAATAACCCAACGATTCCGTCGCAATTGTTATTACTGATGGGTGAGATAGTTGAATCGATCGAAAGCAAACGGCAATCGAATCTAACACGTTACGAGGATTTATCGGTGGATCATAAAAAATTTCATAAATTTGAAGAAGCTATTCGAGATTTGTCGGATCCGTTACTCCCGGTACGAGCTCATGGTATCATAACCCTAACGAAATTAATCGAAACGAAGGATCCATTTGCCATTGCAAGGAAAGCAATTCTTTTGCGTCTCTTTCGGGTGAGTGTTTATCTCGCCTCTTGCCACCCCCACCCCCCCCCCCCCCCTCTCTCTCTCTCTCTCTATGCCCACGATGTTTAAAGTCCATATGTGATGCGATGAACCATAGGAAAATTTGAAACACGAAGATTCTTTCATCTATCTCGCTGCAATAAATGGCATGTGCTCATTGGCAGTAACGTATCCTGAAATAGCGATAGAAACGTTGGTTCGAGAGTACATCGACATGCCCGAAAGAATAACGAGCGGAGATATATCGGTGGAAAATAGAATAAAACTTGGTGAGATATTGGTAAAAACGACACGAGGATTAGGTGGTAAGAAGGTGTCTTGTCTACGTATATCCTTTAACAACGTATCGCTCTTTCTAGATTCGATTCGAACGAAAATAATATTTTCGCGAATACACTCGTGTCGATATATATATATATATACACATAATGTTTGCAGGCGAAATGACATCGGCCCATAAAAATATACTCGTCAATGGATTTTTATGTGGTACACGCGATCCGGATCCATTGGTACGCGCATCGAGTCTCTCTTGCCTCGGAGAGCTTTGTAAAGTATTAGGTTTTCGCCTTGGAAATATTATCGTAGAGGTATTATTAGGTCTATTATTTTTCATATCTACAGATATTATTAATCGTATGGGAATAATTTATTTTAATTTTTAGGTACTCTATTGCATCAATTGTATATTAGAAACGGACAAGGCGCTTGAATGTCGTCGAGCAGCAGTTTTAGTAATCGCTCTATTACTTCGTGGCCTAGGAAAGCACGTTTTAACCGATCTCAGCAAAGATTTGCTTATTTTATATCGTAGTTTGAAACATTTAAGGGATACCGATAAAGATCCGGTACTACGTTTGCACGCTCAATTAGCTCTGGAAGAAATCGACGAAGTCGTACAAGGTTTCCTATTTGCCAAACCGAAACTGGAGAAGAGTATATTTCTATTGGAATAAAAACATAGTCCTGTTATACGAGTCCCATATGTATATAATGATATGTGTACATACATATAAAAAGAAGGAGACGATTCGTTGTATACTAAAAAAAAAAAAAAAAGAAAAAAAAAAAAAAAACAGCATCGTATACCACACCACACAACTTTATCTTTGTTAAAACTACGCACGCACGCACGCACGCACGCACGCACGCACGCCTGCATGAGAATGCATCTAAAATGTAAAGAAATAAGAGACTCATTGTTGTATAAACGATACGTAACGTAGAGTAAAGGCGTTAGAAAAATTTGTATAGAATCTATATTTAAATGATATAGTTAAATCCTATAATTAAATTACCACCATTATGGACTATAAAAATACGTTGTCTTCGGAGAAGGAGCCAGCCAGACGAATGGAATCTCGATTGAGGCACGCGTACATCCTTTGTGGCTGCGTCGTCGAAGCCACCGAGGGTCTTGGCGTTATCGCCCGTAATATAAATTCCTTCCAGGATGGTTCTGGGAACGATTTGTATTTACTATCTCCCCTTGTTGTTTCTTCTACCTCATGACTCGTACCTACAGAGGTCATCATATGTACGGCCTACAAAAAATTACATCGACGTGTTTTATTTACGATATTCGAGTTATTTTCTAAACGTTCGTAGAAAAAACAAAAAAAAAAAAAAAAAAAAGAAAAAACAAACGAAATGCATCTGACTTTCTGGGCATCACGAAACATCGACATTATACGAGCGCCGATCTTCCCTCTCGGTCCATCCGGCACGAACACTTCTTTTCCCCTCATTAATTCTATCAAAAATGACGTAAATTCTTTAGAATCGTCGCTTCCGCCTAATTTCAATTGCAAAGAGTTGACCTGCGCGACCAAAGCCTCCACGCCTTCGATATCTCGGGTTATCTCCTAGAAAGAGAAAGATAAAGGTGTATATCACCGATACAACGATATGGACATTCAATGAAATTAATTTTAAAGGACCCACTTCGTAGAGCTGTAATTTCTGATGCAGTGGTTTCGTGACGTATTGCAATTTGTTCAATATACTATGTGCAACGTCTGGCAAATTTGGTAGAGCCTCTTGCTTTTGTAAATTTAAAGTATATAGTGCGGCATGCGTTAAGGACGGTAAAAGAAGTCGTGCGATCTGGCCGATTCTTCTCGAGCTTAGAAAGTGAAGAACTTTTTCAGCTTCTCTCGTGTCATCGAATAATCGTTTTTGACGATGAGCCGGTACTGGTTGAGCCGATGCCCAAGTCGTTGACCACGCATTCTCAGGAATTAACATTCTTGCCGAGAGATGACCTACATCATATTTTTTTCATTATATTATTAGTCATCGGAAATAATACTGACGCAACGCAAGTTTCTTTTTTCTTTTTCTTTTCCTTTTTAAATATATATGCTTAGAGGAGAGCTCGCTCCTTCGTATGTGTATATATATATATATATACAAGACGCGTTGACTGACCATTTGGTTGACCCCACTCGTTGGTGCCTTTATCATCTATCCAATCACGAGGAGAATACCATCTAATGAAGTCTTCTAATATTGCACCTGGATTTGCTGCCTATTACAGACGAAACAAACGAACATATCGTTATACATTTTATGCCGTTTTGTTAAATCTTTTATTCAATAAATTCGATCCCCGATGAAAATTCTTTAGTCGAATGAACCCTTTATATTTTCAATTTTCTTGTTGGTCGTTATTTAAGTATCATACTGTTCCTTAAATAATTATACGAGCGATACGAACCTTGAAAGATTCCATGTCGGAGAGCAACGAAGCGCTCATCATACGGGCTCGCATTTCCGACGCATACTTGTCGGTTCCCAGCTGCATCATTACCTGAGCGTCTTCTTCCAATTGGTCTTCCGTTTTTGGAACTGGCTCTTGCGTTACGGGCAAATAAAGAGGATCTCCCGTTAATAATAATCTACAAAATATCCTTTTATTATATCGCCTTATGATATCAGTCGAATAAAATATTAATTAAAACATTTCATTCGTTTGTACCTTAAAGAAGGATGTTTCGTTAATCTTCCGGCCGGTTTGTTCCACAACAAATGTTTTGCTTTCATTTGGGCATTCGCTCCTACTACGTTTTCCGCTTCGACTTCGCTCGTACATTCAAAAAATTCTTCCTCCTCCTCCTCCTCCTCCTCCTCCGATTCTACGAACATGGAATATTATTAATATTACCATAACAACAACAACAACAACAACAACAACAACAACAACAACAACGTAGCGTTATTATACCTCCTGTTTCAAAGTCCTCTAATTCTACGCTCTGAGATCTATTTATCGCATCCTCTCTAGATTTCTTTCTTTCGATACAACAATTCATCATCTGTAATCGTCAAATTATTGTTATAATGATAGGTCGTACGACGAATTCGAAAAAAAGGGAAAAGAAGAAGAAGAAGAAGAAGAAGAAGAAGAAGAGACGGGTGTGTACCTGTAGTTTTTGATGTAACAAACAGGTTCTAACGGAGTCTGGGAAACCAGGAGCAATACTGAAACAATTTAAAGGAATAAAAATGAAAAGGTCGAATACGGTTCAAACTTTATTTCATTTTTCCTTATTAGAACAAAATTTTACAAACGTTCTTGCACTTATTGGAAACGTTCATCCGCTGGACCGTATTATATCTCGAGACGCGTCTTCTTAATACTTTTCTTTTCTTTATCGCGAGACGACCGCCAAAGTTGATTCGACGAGACAAAAGTTAACGGTGAAACTGGTTTTCTTCTCGTCTCAGTCGGACACTTGGTTCGTTAAAAAGAATCGATTTATAACTCCCTCGAATCTTTTCTTTTCTTTCAATTTTATTTACGTTATTATCGCATTACCAACGAGTAATAACAATCGCGTCGTCATTAATCGTTAATCTCTAACGCTAATTTCTGATGCAACCGTTATCGTAAGACGATCTCAACGGGGGGAAAAAAACAATTCTTATCCGACTTTCCTCTTTTTCGCTTTTTCTTTTATGAAACACGAAAGTAAAAGGATTAGAGTTCTCACTATTATTTAACTTATCTCGGTAATAAAAAAAATATATATATATATATATATATATATTCCCTTCGCATAACGTGTATTCACTTTTTTTTTCTTTTTCTATTATAAAACGGATTAACAAAAATCTCCCCAAATAAATCATTTCACAAACGTGTCCAATGTTTTTTATCCGAGATACTTTTGTGCGAGATATATATTTTAATATACCGACAAAATTGTTGATAGTTTCAACGTTGAAAGAGAGAAAAAAAGAAAGAAAAGAAAAGAAGCGTAGAAATAAGAAAGAAATATTGTGGCTTATTCAATTTTCGGCCAACTGCTTCCGCTTTCCTCGGGAACGATTATACGAGCGGGTTTACTTAAAGTAGATTCTCCGTTCGAGAGGTGTATTATACTCCTACCATGCCTACCTTTAGACGACCCTACTCCAACAGTTGGTTCGTTCAGGCAGGAGACAGGATTCTAGGGGGGCCTGGACAGAGTCTGCTGAGTAAGACTCGTCGCAGTCGAGTACAAAACCTCGATGCCAATGTGAGTTCGAAGGGAGAAGTTAACGGTGAGGGACCGGTCAGTCTCTCCATTTCTGCTTTTTTATATATATACGCGCGCGCGCACGCACACACACACACACGACGACGACGACGACGACGACGACAGAAAGAAAAGAAGGAGAAAACCTCGTGTCGTGTTCATATTTAACGTGAGTTAACGAAGAGAGAACAATTTTGGTTCTTTTTCGAGAAACAATCAGTGAATGGTGCAAGAGCAGGTGTAAAAGATAATCCAAAATATCTTCGATTTGTCGTCATCTATGTGGACGCGATTCATTGAAGGTCGAAGGTATCGCCGTGCTATTTGCATGAGAGCGAACCTTAGCCCATATAGGAGGATCCAATTTTTCATCTAGATTATCATGTATCGCGAAGGAAGTTTGCGTCTATAACGCATTTAACGAAGATATACTTTATTGGAAGGGGAATAAAATGAGTGAGTAACGCGAACAATTCAACATTATTTCTATTTCTTTTCGTTCCCTTTCAACTTTTACCCATGACGTTTGTAATCGAATAAAAATAAAATCGATCCAAGTAAAAATAGTTGGCGTAAACCATAAAGGACACAACATCCTTATTCTATACGCTTTGCCGTGAACTTCCAAGGGTTAATGCACCCACGCATGTATCTCTCTTGTGGCTATCGTCTTCTTCGGTCTCTATCCCCGTCCGTCCTTGAACCATGCTGCTACGGGACAGTACCAACCGTTCCTATAGTCTATGCGATGCGATTTCCTTTCGAACGATAAACGCCGCATAGAATCGTTTCTTTATTCTCTTTCGATTCAAACTCGAGTCAAGGACTTATCTAATTATCACGCTAATTGTGTCGAATTATAATACAAAATCTTCCAACGATGGAGATTTCTGTTTTTTTTTTTTTCCTCTTCTTTTGTACGACGCGTGTTTCATGGAATTCGACTTACACGCAAATAAAGAGTTACAATTTACGATCAGCCGAGATCGTGCCAATAGCTATCATCTTTCATAGAGGAATCTTTCGAGATTCGCACGTGAAACTTTCAACGAGCATGGCGATGAGTGGTCCGTCGGACCGAAGCGATTCCCCCCCAAAAAAAAAGAAAAAAAAGAAAAAGGAAAAAGAAAGAGAGAAAGAAAGAAAAGGAACGTCAGAAATTCGTTTGTGATTGCATATTTGTCGGTCAGATAATTGTCTCAAGGAATGCAATCGTAAAAATATTCGTCCGACGAATGGACGATAGATGATACATTAGGATATTCCACGAAGGATCACGAATCATGATCTAAATCTCGGCTTATGGCGTAAAGAACGAGGAGATAACGACCGGTCGTGTTAGTGAAAGTTTCGCGTCATTGGGCCGAAAAGCACCTCTTGTGCACGTACGCACGCTCTCTTCATTGACATAATACGATAATGCAACGAACGAATTATATAGATACTACGTCGCAATGATTTTATAAATATAATTTTTATCATTTCGTCTCGATTGAATTTAGACGAGAGAACGCGATTGTTGTTATATTAATTTCATCATCGTTGAAACGATGAAAAAGGGAATATATAAAAATTCGATGATATGGGGGGAACTGCGGTTATATGCCTCGAGAGATCGATAGTAATAATAACAATAACGATTTTAACGAAGGAAAGAAATTTGTTTAATATATCGATCGTGGCCGTCGAACCCGAACGTTTTTTCTTTGCGGTGTAATCGTAGCCTTCGAGCGGTTTGCTTCGACCATTATTTTCCTTTCCGTGATTCTTCAAAGTTCTCATTCGAGAATAGAAAATTGATTGGATTCTTGTTTAGAAAGGTGTTGCGTTGTTGGTTGTACTCGGCCCCCTTCGCGTGGCCAGGGTTGAGCTTTGCGGTCGCGTTTCTCGCATAGGTAAGGCTGATCAGCCGCAAAAGTGAATGTTTAAAGTAAAGGAATTCATTTTTCTAAGTTTATCGCAACCACGGGGAACGTTTGATTTGCATTATCCATATATTACAAATGTTTGGAATAAACAAGGAACTTGATCAAATATATATCATTTTTACTTAAAAACGAGAGAAATATCTTTACAAAGATTTATCTTTTCATTCAAACAAGTTTTTACTCGAGACATTATTATTGTTATTACTATTATATCTCTAATCTCTTCTGACACATAGCTTGCGATATAACTTTCTTTTGTTCCGGCTCACGAAATAGTTATTACTTGTTGAAAGGAAAGAAAGAAAGAAAGAAAGAACAAATCAGATATCGAAAGGAAATAATAACCGTGTCTAAACGTATATTCTGCGTATTCTTAATAATAATCGATCGAGAGTTAGTTTCTAATATTTATTGCGTTCTACGAACCCGTCCAATTTCACGTTCGACGATGACGTGAAAGGGTGATCGAGAGAGTTTATCGAACGTTTGACCGACGTAAGCTTACCCGATAAGAGAACAAAAAAGATAAACTAAAGGCGAGTTAATAATTTCCGATATTTACGTTTTCGTACGATCAAGAGTCGATTGAACGTCGAATAAGAAGAAAATACTTTGTTTTATTTTTTTTTTTTCTTCCGATTCGAATGCTTCCTGCGAATCCACTGGTTCGCAAACTATACCTGCAATCAGTTTTTCGGTTGTTTCTTTTTTCAACAATAAACGTTGCGCCGATAAATGAAGCTGAACAATTTTGAACAAATATTTCGCCCGGTCTCTGATAATTTTATTATTATTATTACTACTACTACCACTACCGCTACCACTACTAAAGAATCCCTTTGAATCCTTCCTACGACCCCCAATGCTAACCCAGATCTAGGTAAGGCCGAGGAAAAGGGAGTTAGTCGCGAACGTCGAAGCCCTCATTTCCGGAACCGCTTCTCAACTTCCGTCGTGAGACTAGGCAACGCGTAATTGCGGATACCACCGATGGATGCACGGGCATAAGCTAAAATAATTAGGCCGACGAATCGATCGATAAACGTTTACTTTTTAATCTTTCTAACGAGTGTTCACCACCAGTGATCAAATAATAACACAATTACGCAACAATGAAGGAAAGAAGATGATTATAATCGCAACGAATTCACGCATGATTTACACGCGCGATTATATCAAACTATCGTCCAAATAATTCAAGTGAACATATTTATATAACCGGAAGAAGCGTTTCACCGGAATAAAACAATCGCGTACGCGTATACACGGTCTTATCTGCGGTGTGAAGTTTAACGGTTCCGGTTCACTCGAAGAAGACTGGTTACGTCGTTAACTTGACAACTTTTTCAACCTATAATTAACCCCCACCAACCGCATTACGTCCTTCCTTCCTTCCTTCCTTCTTTCTTTTCTTCATTATTTCAATCTCTTTGCGTTTCTATTAACATTAGTCTCCCCACATTTTTCCTATTGTCCGATGTGTCACACTCCCATGAGACACCCATCCAAATGAAACAACATGATAAAACATATAATTAGACTCTTTCGCGAGTGAAAGGATAGAACGTAAAGGGGGAAAAAGGGAGAAAAAAAAAAAAAAGAAATAAACGATAGAAAATTGCAACTACTTACACTCATTCGAGAAGCTTTCCGATCATTTGGAGTATCGCATTTATCGAACGATTTTTCTTTTATTCCGAATATCCTATTAATTCGCATGATATTCTATGCCAAGCGAGCAAATGCGAACACGAATACGAATACGAGAGCAATACTTATTTTGTTGAGTTAAAAAGTATCGACACAGATTTCTCACACGAATGACCAAAGAAAGAGCCAAATACTATATATGTGGAACGAGAAAATGAATGGACTTACGTAGACGAATGATATTATATTTCGTGTCCTGCCTCGCAATTTCCTCTCTTTCGTTGTCTTATACCTCGTACCAGTTTCGAAGGAAATTCATTTCTTTTTCGCATACGTCACTGAATACACTTCTTATTAACATTACTTTTCTTTTTTTTTTTTCAATCTGATTTTCGTCGTAACATCGATTATGATATAAACCGGTTTACGTTTCGTTCATTTAACGCGAGGTGAGGAACCTAAAGGATATCTAATAGGACTACTTTCGATATATCAATGTCTAACGCTACTATTTGAGAATTTAATAAATCCATGCCTCTTTCTCCCTAATAGAAACAGGAATATACCGATGATATGAAAAGGATTTTATATCCAAGGGGATGGTCATCTTACTCCTAATCGATCGTTCCTCTTTTGAGATCAAATTCAAGAACGTAACAACGATGAACTGATACCGAATCTGTTTAAACGTAAACGTTGTGAATTTTTATTAACGAACCGTCAAACAAAAATCGTTCGCGTATCATTTCTTTTATATTACAAACTCTCGCGCGCGCGTGTGTGTGCTGCGATTCGGTATTGTGTAATTAATGCCTAGAGTCTTGAGAAATACGAAACGAACGTCATCTTCTTCACAGTAACGCTTACGAAATGTTACAAGAATGTATTGTTGTAAGAAGAAGCCGTAATAATAGGTCAATCGTGATTTTTATGCGAATAAAATTATAACGTATGTTCTAATTTATAACGTCATTATAATCGAATATTCCTCTATTCTTTTTTCCTTTGTCTCCTTCGTTAGAAACGAACGCACGTAAATGAAAACGATTCTATCGAATCGATTTTCGATTCTTGATTTTATCTCGTTCTATTTAACGGCAGAAAGAAAAAGAACAAGAGTGACGATTGATTCTCCATCGATTCGTAAAACGTTCGTTGGCGAGAAAATAAATGTTTCGCATCGTTGAATTCGACGGCTTCGGCATCGTGCCGTACATAGTAGGAACAAGACACTCGAATTTGTCGGGGAACTTTGAAACCTGTTCGATATCTCGATTTGCCGGACATTCTCAGGAGAAAAGCGAGCGTCGACGAAGCGAGACCGACTGGAACAACGATCGATATCGTTATTTCTATTTTAAAAATGATTCGCGACCTATCTCCTTTTCCTCTTTACACACACACACACACACATTTTTTTTTTCTTTAATTTCGATCTCGAGAAATTAACTTGGATAATTTTGAATAATTTTCTGACCCCGACAAAGTGAAATCGATATCAATTATTTCAATCGAAACAAATCTAATCAAATATCGAAGAGTATTACTTATATATATTTGTTAACAAATAAAAAAATTAGACAAGTAAATGTTTAAACGATTCGTCCTTTTTTCTTTCTTTTTACACGAATAAATCGTAAAACGGTAAAGAAAAGGAGGACTTTGTTACTAATTTGCATGCATGGTGTACTCTGTTCATGAGCCACTTTAATGCGCATCCGCGCTACATCTTACGATGACTTAAACATATACATACGAACGTTTGAAACCTACTGAATGATACTACCAAGTTTAGAAACTATTCGCAAAACGATGGTCGATCCTAATTATAATCGAGAAACAAAGAGAGAGGAAGAGGGAGAAAATCGTCTACTATTAACGATATTAATAACAACGATTACAAAGGGACGTCTCTTAGTAAAATATGCACAGTTTAGTGACTATTAATAATAATAATAATGATAACAATAATAACAATAATAACAATAATAATAATAATAATAATAATAATATTGAAATTATTAAGTAGTTAAAAAAAGAAAAAATCACTATACCAATGAGATCATGAAATTCTATTCTAATCGCTAAACAAATTATTATCATAGACTAATAAGATACCGATTTCTCTCTCTCTCTCTCTCTCTCTCTCTCTCTCTCTCTCTCTCTCTCTTATATATATAAAAGAATATTTCTTTTTCTCTATGTGTATATATATATATATATATATTTGCTAAGAGACCGATGTTGGTAGGATCGTCACATATGAAAAGAGTTCCTTGTTTGCCAGCACGTTCCTCGCGTGTATGCGTTTAGCGAGATGGAGCAGGTAACAGTACTTAGATAGTCGGTTAGCATACTGTGCCGATTGGTAGCTGGAACCGTTACAAACATATGGAAAGTTTGGTAGGTCGAGAGAGAAGACGGCCTACGGAATATTGTACATATCGTACATATTGTACGCTAAATTATATATTAGATTAGCCAATCATTGATATATCGGCAAATTTTCAATACTTTTATATTTTAATTATAATTTGTATTTTTTATATGATTAGATGGAACATAGAACATGGAATAATAGAATTGGGAAATGGAATGCATTGAATGGAGAATACTGCAAATTTTACCATTACTTTTATCAGCTAACTTAATACTTGAAATTTTGTTTAAGAAAAACAGAAAAAATCTAAGTAAACGATCGTGACATACAACTTGTATCTGATTTCTGCGTTTGAAAACGTGTATATGATTTAAATAAAAAGAAAAAAAAAAAAAAAGTCTCGTTCTGTCATGAAGATAATGCCCGCGACTAGAAATCCACTCGTTCTATAGGCAAAAGAAATTCCGTGGATTAATTTATTCCATTAGTTTACGCGGATTGCATGCGAGATGAAAAGAATGAGCGCGCGCAGGATGTAAGTGGTATGTAATGCCGTTCGCGATATTCCGATTTGTCTCTTTTTGAAACAACTTATATACACGGATACGTACATATAATATATACATACATACATACATACATACTTGGAGTTCCCCTCTTAACTTTTTTCTTTATTCTTTCATCATTAAATTTCTCTTTTAAAAATTACTATCATATAAGACGAGTATGCTTCATTCGTTTTCTTTCTTTGTTCTTTTTTTTTTTTTTTCTACATTTACACATACGATGCAATTTCTCCATTGTTCGTTTCCAAGTAGAGAAATGATCATGAACGTGAACGAACGAATGAACAAAAAAAAAAAAGAAAAAAAAAATGAACGCATCTTTTTGGAAGGAGGACGAATTTATTTCGGGGATAAAATGTGTGTGTGTGTGTGTGTGTGTGTGTGTGTGTGTGTGTGTGTGTGTGTGTGTGTGTGTGTGTGTGTGTGTGTGTGTGTGTGTGTGTGTGTGTGTGTAATAAAAAAGCAAAAATAAAAGAAAATAAAATCATCGCATCGAGAGAAAAAAAAAATAATAAGTAGGAACGTAATACGTAATTCCCGAGGACTCGCAAGAAGTATTTAAGAATTCGATTCGACTCGAGAAATCTCTTCCACTTTCTCGTATAACGTTCGAGATGAATGGTAGACGTAAGAGAATTTACGCAACCAACGCAAGGATTCATCAACACCTTATAACATATTCATCAAATTACACTCACATAGATACCGTTCGAGAATTTCAAGAATTCTCATTTATTCGAATATATTTTAATATCATTTAAATGATTAACATAAACGGACGGTGAAGAGGTCGTAAGTTAATATCGAACGAAACGGGACAATGCGAACGTGATAAGTGCTAGACCCTTAAAAAAAAAAAAAAAAAAAAAAAAAAAAAAAAAAAAAAAAAAAAAAAAAAAGGAGTACATTAGCGTGAGAACTATGCGAGAGGTCGATCCTGAAGAAAGATAAATACCGTTGGCCACGAGTCGGAGTTAATCGAATCACTGTATCGACTCATTCTAATATACTCTTACCAGATCTATTATAGTAGAAAATCTTTATCATACATTTCGATCTTGCGTCGAAAGAAAGAAGGGAAAAATAAAAGAGAGAGAGAGAGAGAGAGAGAAACAGTCAAAAGGGAACGAAAGTGAAAGGCTTAGATTCCTAAGCAAGTTAGTTGCACCTTGTGCACGTGTACTATACGAGTATATTTCAATCTATCTAATCTCCAAACTATAGGAAATCCTAAAGACTTTGAAACATAAATTCTAAAATCGTTCCTAATCACACTGGATTAGAAAACACTTAATTGTAAGAATCTACATTTAGCGCACTTTCGTTCTTTTTTTTGTTTCTTTTTTTTTTTTTTTTTGTAACATTTCTAACAACACAATCATTAATATACTTTTCTTTCTTTAACTGATCCTCGAATGATTAGAAAAGAATTCGCAAGATCAATGATAAAAATAATTACAAATTACTCGTGAAAGAATCCTTATACCTTGTTTCATAGTCTAATACCTCTTTTTACGCTAGATGGGATGAGACTAATGATATTATTATTATTATTATTATTATTATTATTATTATATATACCTTCTTTTTTTTGTCGACACACACACACACACACACACACAGACACACACACACAGACAGACAGACAGACAAGCACACTGAAAGTTCAATAACATTGTACGTAATACGATCATCTCTTATTTTACTTAGCGATCTCGTGCGGAAAATGACGTAACACTTGAAAGACTCTTTCAAAATGAATATTTCATTCGTTGAACCCATTTTCTTTTTCTCCTCTGCATAATAGTTAATAGAAAATAAACTAATAAATATTTTAATAACGAGATATCTCGGTTCGTATATTTCCAAGGTCAGTGACACTAACACAACCTTTAGAAAACTTGAACCGGTCATACTCTGATAATGTTAACACGCGAATTACCGATTGATGTGTCCATCAAGATTGGTTTGTTGCTAACGAGCGTAACAGATAAGTATCTCGATGGTTAATTTAACGAACAAAATCCGGCTTCGATAAAAACGTGCCGCGCGCAATCCGTTATTAGAATTTATTTAGAAAGAAAAGAACAAGTTTAAAGAAAATTTGTTAAACGATTTATTTCACACAAATCACTTGTTTTCTTTTCCTTTTTTTACTACCTAAAAATAAGAGTATAATAATCAAAGACGGATATATGTCTATATATATATATATATATACATATATAACTCGTACGAGAGTCGATTATAATATAACCTACGGTTATTTAAGCTAATTTTTATTCTGCTCTCGTTAACAAGTATTCCAAGATCCGTATTGCAACGGTACTTGATTCAAGTAATTAATTAACTTGGCCAGTAGCTCTTTTGCTTTAGCAACCAAGATCCAAACTGATGAGAGGAGCAATTTTTCAAATACTAACTATTTCCGGAGAAATCCTAATGTCTGTATACATAATAACATTTTCTAGATCGCTCGTTAAACAAATATATATATATATAAGCTCTCCAAGTAAAATGAAAATATATATTTTTCAATGAATATCTACGAAATTTCCAATTTCTCTTCGATCGTGGACACGTTCGCCTTGAATTTTAAATAACTCGAGTCGACGAATGAAATCACCCAAATGAAATCTTTTTGACGCAATATACCGAAGAATGTCTAACGTTATAAGGTCTCTTAAAAAAAAAAGAAAAAATATAAAATATACGTACGTATAGAAAAGAGATTATGACGCGAGGATTATTCCGAGAGAGACAACTGGGACAGATCGTAGGTCTTCTTCCGTAAGTGAAGCACGAGTGAAAGGTTCCAAATAGCTCCCCATTCATTGTGCACGAATGCAAGGAATGTGCACACGCTTGAGCTTAATGTAGGTGACTTACCGCGTCTAAGAATTGTTCTGCCCGAAAGCAGGTTAAAAGCTATCGCCTAACTCGATCGCACTAGAAACGGGGGAAGTATCTTAGTTATTCTCACAGACGTTCCTTACTTTTCCCACGTGAATTTAGTAATTTCTTTTGTCGGTCGATCCCCGACTATTTTCACAAAAATCTATTATTATTTTACCTAAAAGTATTTTATTTTTCCTTTGGTCGACGAAATATCTTTTTCATTTTTACTGATTAACGATGGAGAGAGAAAAAAGAAAAGAAAAGAAAAAAAAAAAAAAAAAAGAAAAAGAAAGAAAAAAAGCTACAAGCAGAAGAAGTAATATCAAAATTTCGAACCAAAAAGGGAAATGGTTAATGTAAACTAAAAGTTCGTTATGGCTATGTAAATAGGATGAATAAAAACTGTCGAAAGGATTACGACGAAAACAAATAAAAGGAAATAAAGATGAAATTAGATCGGGAGGCAGAGTGCGCGTAAACCAGAACCCACGAGCTATCCTTACACGCTGCAATGATTTTCAGAGTAACGAAGAAACGTTCTGTTTCTCCCCATATACGTAGTATCTAACTACGAAGCTTGAAACCGTGTCGTCGTTGCGTTGCCCGATAGCGCAATAACCAACTCGAAAAGAAGAGAAACAGGATAGAGATCGAAATTAGCTCTTTTCCTAGTTAGCTCTGCGCAAGTGACGAGAGAGAGAGAGAGAGAGAGAGAGAGAGAGAGAGAGAGGAGGTGAGAATGGCGAGAGATAGCGAAACTGTCCTAAGAAAATCTTCGACCGTTCTCTAATTGCTCCGAATGATCCTAAACGCGATCGCGTGCCAAAAGACCAAACTGGATTACTTTCACTCGAGATGTATATATATATATGTACAAACAACATCGTTCGACTATCTGATTCAATAAAAAAGAAGAAGAAAAAGAAAAAGAAAAAGAAAAAGAAAAAGAAAAGAAATGCATAATCGTCCTCTAATCGCAGACACTCTCTGTAAATCTATCCATCTTATTTCGATGCAATTTGAAACGATTAAAAGAGAGCTTTCGATGGGACGTGTCCTATCGATAAGATCGAACCGAGAAGAAGCATATACTCCTCCGGCCATTGACTCGTAACGGGTTCGGTCTATGCCCTATGGGACTGACTGATTGACTGACTGACTGACTGACTG
This sequence comes from Dolichovespula sylvestris, assembly GCA_918808275.2. NCBI lineage: Eukaryota > Metazoa > Arthropoda > Insecta > Hymenoptera > Vespidae > Dolichovespula > Dolichovespula sylvestris. Next base: position 5,279,261 of record OU964982.1, on the reverse strand, counting down.
ACTGACTCTCTCTCTCTCTCTGTCTTCGTTACGAGCCTATCGAGACCGCGCGCAACACGCGAGTCCAATTTTCGTCGTCGCCAACGATTTTCCAAAGGCGTCTTGAAAAGACGTTCCGACGCGTAATCGTATCTCTCGTTTATAAAAAGCCGAATGATACGTGTTTTTTCTTTTTCTTTTTTTTTTTATTGTTTATTTTTCAGATAAGCTCACGATAAAGGCGTTACTGCTCATGGCAGGGACGGTATGCGTCGCGAATGCAACCTCGGCCTGCCCTTGGGCCCAAAGCGTCGCGGAACTCGAAAACTCTTGCATCTGCGATTACAATCTGGCCAGGGAACTGTCGGTACAATGCGACATCGTCGATTACGGCCAATTACTCTCGGCTATGAGGCGATACGCCACGAAGATCATCGTCGATCTCTTTTACATCAACAACAGTACAATCGGTACTCTAAAGAACGGATCACTTTCGGCGTTAAGAATCAATAACGTACAATTATCGGGTTGTCGTATCTCTATGGTCGAACCCGAAGCATTCAAGGGCCAAGAGAGTTCATTGAAAAGTCTCAATTTGAAGGATAACGAACTGATCGAAATACCTATCGAGACGTTGAAGACGTTGAAGAATCTAACGGTGTTGGATCTATCGATGAACAAGATAACCAATGTTCCGGATGATGCCTTCGCGGCAGGATCGAAACTGGTAACCCTAAAATTGTCCGACAACGAAGTCGCTCTCTCGTCTGGTGCCTTTAGAGGTTTGGAAGCGACATTGAAAAATTTGAATTTGAAGGGTACCCGACAAAAAAAAGTACCGGAAGCATTGAGAGGTCTAAAGGCACTGGCCTTTCTCGATCTCTCGCAAAACGGTATAAACGAATTACCCGGGTCGGCCGGTATAAGGGCATTCGAAGGATTGGACTCGTTGACCGGTCTCAATCTCGAGAGGAACTTGATACAAAGTATCGGACCAAATGCCTTTTACGGCGTGAGAAATACTTTAAGCTCGTTGAGTTTATTAAACAATCTCATACCTGACTTTCCAACGGCCGCGATCAACAGTATTCACGATCTTAGGGTAGAAAATTGTTATAAAGACGATAATGTCTGATATTATTATTGTCGGATGATTAGTCGAGAATTTTAATAATTCATTTTCTACAGGTACTTGACATAGGATTCAATTTGATAACGGAATTACCGGTGAATGCTTTTCAAGGTAATCCATCGGTAACGCTTCTCGCTATCGATGGAAATCCTTTGTCCACCGTACCGGAACGAGCATTGGCAAGATTGAATGGTACACTCAGAGGACTGAGCTTGGGAGGAAGGTTCCTCGTGTGCGATTGCAAATTACGTTGGATCGTCGATTGGATCAAGACAAGGGATCTTCAAGTGACCAGCCGCGAACGTAAACCACCATTTTGCGGTAGTCCCCTGAGATTACAAGATAAGAATTTTTACAACGTCGATATAAACGGTAAGAAAAACAAATACTTTCCGATCACAGTGTTATATCTTTTAAAGATTTCACGTTGACGACAATCGAATTTTAGATATGACATGCGAAAGAAGGCCAGAAATTATTGGAATTGGTACCGTCGAAAGCGTCGACACGAGAGAACCGACAGGTCCGGGCGAGAATAATCTAGGTGTCGTTGATCATGTCTCGACGATGAGACCGCGTATATCGACCTCTACCCTTACGCCTACTCCTCCTACGACGACGCCAACGACGCCGACGCCGACGCCGACGCCGACGACGCCGACGACGCCGACGACGCCGACGACGCCGACGACGCCGACGACGACGACGACGACGACGAGGATCTTTTCAACGACAGAATTTAAAAGAATCAACACCGAAACACCTCAAACATCGGCTACGTTCGCTTCGACGACCAACAGACCGAACGCGGTTCGAACGGGAAACGTAGTTATAACGAGGACTACTTTGAGTCCTCCCAGGATTGTTCAGGATCAACCCCAACAACATCAACCGAGACCACCTTTGGTTCTCGGTTCTCCCCTGTATAAAGCCAAGTCAAGCGACAGGGATATCATAGTGAAGGACGTACTCAGGCAGGATAACTCGGTCATCATTTATTGGGACACGAAAGCACCCAAGAGTTTAGGATTTCGTGTTATTTATCGATTATTCGGAGACGATAGTTTCGAGCAGGCACCGCCTCTTGACGCTAGCGAACGTGAATTTAAAATAAAAAACGTACCCTATCAGGTAGAACATATTTTTAATTGTTCAACGTAAGAAAGGAATGAGAAACGAAAGAAAGAAATAAACAAAGAAATAAATTTGATCGATCGTTCGATTTTTACAGGAATGCATCATAGTGTGCGTCGTTTCGTTGGAAGAGACCAATTTGACGCCAGGTAACGTTCCCTATCAACAATGCAGAGAGGTTAGAACAGAAAATTCACCGACCTCTAACATGGACAAAATCACCATAGCTGCTAGCGCAGCGATATGCGCCACCATAGTCGTAGCTGTGATAATATTTGTGGTTGCCAATAGAAGAAGAGCTCGTAAACTTCACACGCTTCATAGTATAGATCAGACTAACATGGGTGGCCCTATAGCAGGCTTGCCAGTCAATTGTTGCTCGACCGGTGGTCCAACGCCGAGTCCTGGAGGACCTTTGTCCTCTATGGCGACCTTGAGCGCTTACAACGCTCAAAAGGAATGGGATCAAGTATCGGCTTACAGTAACAGAAGTATACCGAGACCTAGGATCTTTCCCGTCGATCGACAAGGTACGTTACGCGCAGCCCACCGCCTCCCCCTCCCCCTCCCCGACTACGAGATATATCCTATATAGAAATGACGCGGAGAGAATCGACAGATACGTTATTATATCCGACTCTTTAGGTTCGATCACCAGAGCTTCCTGCATCGACGACGTTCGTTCCCAAGCAGGCCACTACGCCGGTAAAGCGTCGACGCGTTCGGTCGCCGATGGACAATCGCAACATAGCTTCTCAAACAACTCTACGCGGTATTTCGCCAACACCACTTTAGGATCTAATCTCGTCAACTCTAGGCCAGGTATTTAATAAAAAAGACAGAAAGAAAGAAAGAAAGAAAGAAAGAAAGAAAGAAAATCGGATGGATTATTAACGAGGAATTTTGTCGATTCTAGAGTTACGTCAGTCACGTCAATCGTTGGCAGCAGCTTCCGACAGAATGTCGCGCAGCAATTATAACAACAATCACATGCCCCCTCACGCTTCCTCGAGAAGACAACGGCCAAGATCGCGTAATCGTACCTTGGAACAAAACCCACCGAGGCCTGGCAGTCGCTATAGTTTAGCCGACTCGACGCACACGTTGAATAATTACGATGAAAATAATTGGACCGATCACGACATGGACATATACATGACACGTAATCCAACTACGAGAAGCGGTCTGATGCCAGTATGATCGCATCGAATTCACGTTTTATGTGATTTCGTAAAGAAAGAAAGAAAGAAAGAAAGAAAAAAAAACGAAAAGAACAAAACACGAAACAAAAGGAAAAAAGAAAAAAGAAAAAAAAAAAAACAACGTACTCGTATTAGAGTTAAGTTAGCGACAAACGAAAGGGCAACTGTCCTTTGGATAATCGTATCGATCCTTTTTTATATATAAATTTTATTACTTCGGTACTTGTAATGCGTGTATCGACGAGCCAAACGATCGTTCGCCGGTTCGTTCCAACTATCATCTTCTCTTTCGAACGAGTATTCGTTAAAACGTATAATATTTATTACCCAAAGAGACTGCGCAGCGAGATGAAACGAGTCCATTCGACGGAGCAACAAAAGCGTTTCTGTCCTAAACGAATGTTAAATACTTTTAAATATAATTAATGTATGTAAACACGCTGGAGAATCAAGTGGATTATCGTCGATCGATCAAACACCAAATACTAAGAGAATTCTAATGGAGATTAGGATCAATCAGCTTTTTTCTTTTTTTTTTTTTTTTTTTTTTTTTTTTTCGTTTTCTCGACGAATCAAGAGTAAAGGACTCACCCTGGTATAAGTATGTCCGATTCTCTGCGAAATCTAATCTCTTGAACGAACTCGTGCCAAAGTTGAGCCAAGGCGGTGGCTCCTCCTAGATTATGCGTGCAATGCGCGGCTACGACCGCTAGACGCCATACCAAACTGTCGATTATACAGGTCTTCACTCCTTTCCACTGTTCCTCCTCGTAATACACGCTCGTATCGCGGTACGGCGTTTTCTTAAGGAAATTCGTACGATTATTGTCATCGAGTAAAGCGAGCCAAAGGAACGAGATAAAATTCTATACTCACGGGATTGTCATCGGTATCGGGAAAAAGAAAATACAATATGGACATTAATATTTCTTCGGAAATTGGACCTTCCACGTTCTTTTGCTTCTTCGCGTTTCCTTTGGCGATTACCGATGAAATCGTAGGAATTCTTGACTCGCTTAATATATTGAACGCGGCACTCAAATTGTTCCCATCGTCGGCGAGAAACATGGCATTCTCACCTAGCAAATCGACCATGGCTCTTTGATCGTTACACAGGTGTAGAAAATCCGTTAAGTAATCTCCGAGCAAACAAGCCGGAGAGGGTACCATAGTCACTTGAACCGACCACTCTGGCGCCAACTGCGGTTCCAAATCGGTGAATCCTTCGCTGTCTACTACGACGTGCTCCGACATTTGCGGCCATGTGGCATATAGATGAAGTTCCCTAAAGACGCCATCGAACTCGATGATAACGGACACCACCGTACACGGTATACATTTATCCGTCTCTCTCTCTCTCTCTCTCTCCCTCTCTCTCTCTACCTATGATCGATATCTCGCCTTACCCGACAGGATCGAAGGTCGCTCCGAACGGAAGCTTCCCCAATTCCGCCACTCCGAGCGTCTCTCCTTGCATAAAATCAAAATCCGGAGGTTGCTGAGTCCAAGTACTGCACGTCCAATCCCTCAATAAATAAGAAAATCTCACAGAGACCAATACCGGATCTAACCTCGCTCCGCAGCCCTCCGTGATTTTCTGTTTGAATATGGCGAGCAAACCTGCGAATAAGACCCTTATTCGTCAAACGAACCCATGTGTCGTCTTCGATAAAACAAATACGAGTAATAATTTTCGTCGTAGAAATATAATTAATCGGATGAAACCTTTGTGAATGTACATACCGGTCAGATATTTACAATGAGGCGGTATCTTTTTCAGGTGCACCATCTCGAAATTAACGGAGCTCCCTCTACCTACGCTCGTACCGAGATACAGTTTTTGCCATGATTCTTGTACCTGTACAAAGATTGGTACTTCGCTGAAATAAGAAAACGAATTAATAAATTATCGTCCGAGCGTACGTTCGACGTCCATCGAATAACATTACCAATTTGCATTATTAGCGGCAATTGTAATAGAACTTAATAAAATCTTCATACGTGTCTCGTCTATTATAGCATTTCTTTTCCCTGGCACCAAAACGAGAAACTCTCTGACCCCGTAATAAGGAGCTATTTCTAAATGTTGTTCGTCTATACGAGCAAAATCGTTGGACGAATTTAATATATCCTTTTGACATTCGGTTTTTTCCTCGTCCTCGTCCTCGTCCTCGTCCTCGTCCTCGTCTTCCAATGAACCTTTCATAGTTTCGTCGTTCGCTATTACTACTCTAAAGTGCTTAAACGTAAATTCAACGTCTAAAACATCACGTAGAGAATTAACGAAAGGAAAAAAAGGAACCGCGAAAGAGGTTATCAAATGTTTCGTTAGCTCTATCATATAGATCGTATATAAGTATAAAAGTATAACATTTGCACGCAATAATTAAGTGAGTATATATACCTGCAAAATGAACCTTCTCCGTATTGTTTTTCCATTGAGAATTAACAAAATCGCCGGACTTCAAAGGTGGACCGTTTCTTTTGTCGGACATTTTCCATTCGTGCATAATTTCTTCCAAACGCGCGATAAAAACCTCCCATTCCGTAGCAGTCGTGAAGTCGTGATGATAAAAATCTTCTATTTCGATGTTATTCATTTTCGTTGATGACAATCAGGCCTCGAAGTAATATTTATCCCGAGCCATTCGATTTGACGAACTTGTAGGTTATAAGCGACGGAACGTTATCGAACCTGTCGGTGATCGTCGGTGATCGTCGGTGATCGTCGGTGATCGTCGGTTGTCGTCGGTTGTCGTCGGTTATCGTCGGTTATCGTCGGTTAGCATGAACGACGTAATGCATTTCTTGGCAGCAAAGATGGCGCCACAAGTAGCGTACTCGATCGATGTACAAAATTCTATCGATAAATCAATAAATTACCTACGATCAATCGAAAGTATGGGCAAATGTATCGCTAAAAACTAAATTAATCTAAATTAATAACATCCTTTGGCGTTGTATGCTTGAAAAAACGTTGTATGTTCGATCGCGTGAAATGTTCGAAAAAGTATCTTCGTTTAATATAATTTGCCATGGCAAGATTTTAATCGTTACAACATTAATTATTATGCACCTTATCCTACTTTCTAATTATTTAGATAAAAATCTAAAGTATTTACAAAATTCAGCCTAGTTCTTTTCTAAGATTCTCACATAGAAGTGCTATTTTTATTTCAAACTCAATTCTATTAGAAGATTGGCCGATATTTCAGTCCGAGCTTAAAAGCAACCTTAATCGAATCAAATGACACGCGATTAAAAATTTCAACTTTTTATAAAGTAATGAAATAATAATTTCATAACGTTCGAATATCCCGTTCAAATTACACTGCATTGCACGAAACTTGAAAATTCACGAATTTAATTGTTTCTTTCTTTCCTGCTTTTCTTTTCTTTTTTCTTTTTCTCTTTTTTTCTTTCTTTTCCTTTTTTTATCGACGCGTATAATCGAACAATTATGAGTATTTTTTTTTTTTTTTTAGATGCTCTACGGTTACAAGATTGACAACATGGTCAAATATTCTCGCGTCAACTGATCTTCTCTGCAAACTAATGACGCGTTTCAAATTTCCTAAGATTATAAAATACAATCCGTTTTAAAAATGACCAGATAAACGTTACGAATCTACCTCCTCGTCTCTGCATCTAGAATTTTAGAAACGGAGACAAAGTATCTTTCGAGAGCATTAAATGTGCCAATTTGTAGTTTTGCTTTTTTTTATCTGCAACTTACGTAATTACATGAGTCGTATTTCGTTTTATTCTAATTGTACAAGCGATAACATTTTTTCTGTCAAGTCGAACGATAATCTTTGTGGCATAGCTACCGAACGTCTCTAGCTATCTTTCGTACCACGATTTATCGTGCCTATTATTAAAACGATATTCCAATTTACGATTGAAATTTATGTAAATCTCGTTCGCCAACGAACAAAAGAAAAATTATAATTATTCTCGATCATTATTCTTACCACGTTGGACTGTTATAAATAGATAACTTTTCGGTAGATGAATGGACTTTGTCCGTTTGCCGATAAGCTTTGCGGTGATCGGCTCTTTTGGCATTAAACAAAATAATTCCAAGCGTACTCCTGCGGCCCACGGAAGAAGAATAAAAGGGGGAGAAACGAGTAACGGAAGTTCTCAATGCAGTGGTTTGCAACCATTTTCAAAACGCGGTTAAATCGATACAGTTCGAATAGATATATATATATATATATATATATATATATATATATATATATATATATATATATATATATATATAATTACATGACGCAAGCGACGAAAAGTTGGCGACGAAAGGCTTCGTTCGTATCGACTGCATGAATTAAACGTGTTCGAATAAAAAGAAAAAAAAAAAAAATAAGGGATAAAGGAAAAATAAATGAAATAACTTTGAGCGATATTCTCAAGTTATAGCCAATGAAATCCCGCGACATCGTTCGTTCGACGCGACAATTTAAAAAATGAATTAGTACGTATGTAATTAGTTAACGATAAGTTCGATCCGAACGGAAGGATGATAAAAAGTTGTGCGTCACTGGGCCACTCGCAACGGTCACTTCATAGGCGTAGAATATATAAAAGTTGAAAAATAATCGTTGTACATCGTCGATCGTCGAATTAAATATCGACGCCAATGTTATCAATGGGTGTCCCCAAGAAGATTCCATATCGTCGAAGCGTTAACACGCAGTATTTCTAATCCCGTCAAAGTATATGCTTCACGCGAGATTCAGGAGAAATCCATCGAATCGTCAACATCCGGACAAACGCCGGAAGATGACGATGCTTTCGACTATCGATTCGTTACATTCCCTTCGTAATCGAAAAAATCGATCCTACGTCGGTGAAAGGAATATTACGTTTTCGATCATTTTATAAAAATTTCACCGTAATAATCTACGGTCGTTGTATCTTTAGACATAGATACGTCTAGATAAGCAAATATTTTTTCACTAAATGGTAACGGTGCGATGGAAATCTTCGTCGAGGATAAATAAAAGTGAAGTTGTGTGTGTGTGTGTGTGTGTGTGTGGTGTTTAGGGGTAGGGGGGTGGTGGCGGCGGTGACGAATAAAGAGACGGTAGGATCGATAGGTTACTGCCGGAAGTGATGTACTAACGACGTATTATTTTAATCCTCTACGCATATTCAAAACTTATACGTGATTTTCGTTAAATTCCTTCGAGTACTCGTTTTCTGTCGCGTCGAATAAATCAACTCCATTTCGAATATTTTTCATTCGTGCCAATCGTATTATTCCCACCTAAATAACAATCGTACCTACATATGTATTTCTTAAAGAGTATTACATGGTGTGCGCGCGCGCGTGTATATATATATATATATATATGATGTGTGCGTATATATGATTCTATAGCTAATGTTTACATACAAAGCTTGCGTTATCGTCGACAGATACTTTTGTTCTAAAACGAAATGAGAAAATGGATAACGAAATGAATATATAATCATAATCCAACGATAAAAATCTATCTTCTGTTTTTTTCCTTTTTTTCTTTTTTTTTATTCATTGATAAATGTATGAACTTTGATTTGGAGTTATCTAAGTTTACAAAAAAAGAAAAAAGAAAAAAGAAAAAAGAACGACGAGAACGCGGCGAAGGAAGAAATGCGACTGAGATATGCGTCCGGATGCGTAAGGGAAATAAGGACGCCGAGGTTACCCGAAAAAATCCGAATTACGACGGAACGAAACGAAGGTAGGTAAGCGCGCGTTCTTCGTTTCGACGGGGACTCGACGAAGAGAGCCGAACGTTGACGTTCTTCGTAGTTCGGCGGTGACCAACGAAGCGAACCGATTCGAACCGAACGTTCGCCTTCTCCCCACCGCGATATACTTGCTGCCTACCCCTTACCCCCACCCTCCCGTAAACCTCCTCGTCAGAACACATGTGCGAAGAGCACGCGTCCGTTTCGTTCGTATGCACGTTTGGGGAAGAGGTATGGTCACAAGAATTCGAACCTTTGAGTGGGTCGTAACGAAACGACGTTGCCGAAAAAACCTCGATTCGTTATTCTCATCTATATTGAATCGTCTTCGTTCGAAAATAATTGATATCACATAAAAATGCCGGACAAGGTAGCACCAGCCGAAAGGCAAGTGATACTGCTTAATGCTTCGAAAAAGAATATTCCCGAAGATAAGGGGGAGGAGAGTGGTGTGAAATTGAAAAAAGAATTAGGATTGCTCGATGGCGTTGCGATAATCGTTGGTATCATCGTCGGTGCTGGCATATTTGTTTCACCCAAAGGAGTTCTTACTAACAGCGGTAGCGTTGGTCAAGCTCTGATCGTTTGGATATTCTCCGGTTTACTTTCACTCGTCGGTGCTCTCTGCTATGCCGAATTAGGTAAGTGGAAATGAATTTTCCTCTTATTCGCTCGTGGGTTTTTCAGAAAAAAAAAAAAAAAAAAGAACAAAAATTCCCGCATATTGTATATGTCGCGAGGGCGAGGAACATACAGGTACAAACGTACAAACACGTGGCCGCAAAACGTCGCGAAACTCTTAACCGCGATCTAGTCGCGCGTTGCTATGACGCGGAACGAGTATCGTATATTTTACTACATTATTGACAACCATATTTTTCAACCAACATAGATTTCCACCCAACATAAATGATACTGCCTTATTAAAAATAATTTTGTTCATTGGTCGTACATTTTCCTAAATAATAAGATCAACGTTTAAACGATTACCTTTAAATACATTTTGTTCGAATAAATTAAATCGGATAAATTTCCTCTTTCGGCAAAATTTGTATTTTGCATAACGAAAGGATAGAAAAATATGCTCGATTATATTTATGTGATATTATCTATGCCTTTTTTTAATAAGTTTTTAAACTCTTCGACTTTTTCTTCCTTCGCTTTTTAATCGCACACATTATTTCGTATACAAGATAAAGTTTTGACGGAAAAAGTAAAAATACAAAGAGACTAAACTAAAGATAATATTTCACCTGTCTTTACGACATAGCGGTAAGCGATAGAATCGTAGACTCTTGCATCATCTTATTGGTAGTTGAGAAAAGCTATGGTCCTCGTGGAAAATGATATAACAAGAAATATTTCCAGATCGTAATAATTCAATAATGATATCTCATAAAAAAAATATCGCGCGTGCGTTTATACAATTTTGTTATTTAATCGTCGTCGTCGTTGTTATTATTGATGTCCCATCATAGGTATATACGTATGCGTGTATATGGATCGATTAATTTATAAATGGCGCCTAATATATAGATCGAAAATATCGTATCTCGGTTATGCTTACTAAGAGAGATAAGATATAAGAATATTTTTCTAATAGTCTAAATAGAGAGTATCAAGAGATTTTTATTATCTATACTTTATGGAATTTAAACGATGCCTAATATTATCCGAAAAAAAATGTCGATAAATTATAGATCGATCGCGTACGAAGATAACGCGATGTAGTGATCTATACATCAAGTGCCTTTTTTGGTTTTTTTTTTTTTTTTTTTTTTTTTTTTCTTTTCCCTTGGACGAAAGTCCTCTCTCGACGATCTCTTAAATAAAGAAAAGAAAAGAAAAGGTAAAGAAGCCGGAAATTCGCTACAACGACACGATAGATAGATCTATTCGTTTAATGTTAACATTAATAAAGAAATAAACGTTCGTATAATTTATATCATTATCACGAGCTAACATTCGAACTGTTCCGACGTATATCGTGATCACGCTCGTCGCTCTTCTTCCATTTTCGTAATCACATGTTTTAATGCACGTTACATGTACGCGCATGTATTTACATATCTGCACATACTTAACGTAAATTGTTTTTCTTGTCTTTTTCTCTTGTGTTACAGGTACGATGATACCAAAATCGGGTGGTGACTACGCCTACATTAGCGTTGCGTTTGGGCCATTACCAGCGTTTCTTTATCTATGGGTCGCATTATTTATTCTCGTTCCAACCGGAAACGCTATTACCGCACTTACGTTTGCACAATACATTCTACAACCTGCTTGGCCAGGTTGTAAACCACCGTATGCAGCTGTAAGACTTCTTGCAGCAGTTGTTACATGTAAGGCGTAATAAAATAAAAAAAAAAAAAAAGAAAAAAAAAAAATTGGAAAAAAGAAACAAAAAACAAAAAAAAAAAAAATAAAATAACATCATCATCGAAAAGAAAAGAATAACATTTTCTTTTATTATCCCTAGGCCTGTTAACTGCAATCAATTGTTATAATGTTAAATGGGCAACGAGGGTTCAGGATATATTTACCGGTACAAAGATCTTTGCCTTGATCATCATCATGGTTGCTGGTTTCTGGTGGCTCTGTACCGGTCATACGGACAATTTTCATCAACCAATGGCTGGAACAAATACGCAACCTGGTTATATCGCGCTTGCTATATATTCAGGATTATTTTCCTACTCTGGGTGGAATTATCTTAATTTTGTTACAGAGGAATTGAAAGATCCTTACAAGTAAAAAAAAAAAAAAAGCACACCCACACGCATGTATATGTATATTTATCGTATGCTACGAATGTTTGTTTCGACCTAATTCTCGTCTTTGCCGATAATCCGATAATTAATTGGCGTTATTTAAAAAGTTTATAAAGTGTTACAACGATAATACACCGTACATTTAATCTCTATCTTATTTATATGTTTACTCGAATAACATTATTACAGAAATCTTCCAAAAGCAATTTGCATATCTTTGCCATTGGTGACGGTGATTTATGTCTTAGCAAATGTCGCATACTTCGTCGTCTTGACGCAAGACGAGATACTCGCATCGAACGCAGTCGCTGTTGTAAGTTTCGTTTTTACATTAAACGCTCAACCGATTGATTTTTATAATCGTTTAATCGATTAATTCGATATTTCTTATACAAAGATATTAACCTTTTTATATTTTACGATACGATTATATATATATATATATATATATATTCTTTTGTTTTTTCCTCCCCCAGACGTTTGGCGATAAATTATTAGGAGTAATGTCATGGATAATGCCGTTTTTCGTAGCATGCTCGACATTCGGTGCATTAAACGGTGCAATCTTCGCTTCTTCGAGATTATTTTTTGTTGGCGCACGTAACGGTCATTTACCTAATGCCATAGCACTCATTAATGTACAAAACTTGACACCAATGCCTTCCCTTATATTTCTGGTAAGTATTTTGCTTCGATTTTAAAAGAAAATTTTCGATTTAAGAAAAAGAAAAAAAAAAAACAATTATCGCGACTTTATATATTGCAATAACAATTAAAGGAATAATTTTGGTACGATATTAAAGATAGATATGTAACCGATATTAAGTTAAAAATCAATTTACAGTTTCAGCATCATTAATTTCTATTATTTATTAATATAAGTTCCGCTTGTTTGAAAAAACGGGTAATATATATTATTAATGAATCAAGTAGTAAGTAATATCATTCTTATCCAAGTAACACACAAGACATTCGAGATTTCAACTACCGTGTCTTGTTTTGCGACACGCTAATTGAGAGTAATAAATTGGATCTTTCATGTCGCTGACCGTCTCTCTTTAACGATAGCCGCCGCCGGAAGTCTCCTTTTCGTCTTTGTTCCTTCGTTTGTGAGAACGTTATTTGACCTGGACGACCTAGAGGTCGACTCTAACGTTTTAACACTGCACTGATATATACGCGCGCGCGCGTGTGTGTGTGTGTATACACACATATATATATATATACATATATAGCATCAAAGAGACGAGTCCAAACAAACGTGAATAAATATCAATTTGTGTGTCTTATATAGGTATTATATGCATATGTGCGCATACATGTGTATGTATGAATGTATTGCCTTGCGACAAATAAGAAGACGAATGATAGAAACGATGAATTCGGTAAAAATGTAAAGTCGCACCTGTGGACACAAGAGAGAACAATTTTTCTGTACTTGATCGCAAACTCCAATTTAAACGTTAAACTGTAATTTCCGTTTCTAGTGCATTATCACCCTGGCACTTCTGATCATAGAGGATGTCTATGTGCTGATCAATTATGTTAGCTTCGTTGAAGCACTGTTCACCACGCTCTCGGTATCTGGCCTCTTGTGGCTACGTTACAAAAGGCCCGATCTTCATCGGCCGATAAAGGTATTCCATTCGATAATTCATTTTTTCATATGTCTTCTTAATCGATCCACACGTTATTTCAAATTCGAGTAATTAAGTTTTCTTTGTAATCGAACTTATCGGTCTCGCTTAATGTTTCGAACCAAATTTCTGATATACCGTGTAATCGTGTTTTTATGTAATTATATATTTCTCCAAGATATTCCAGTTAAAAACGTTAAATAATTTATTTAATACAAGTACGACTGATACAAAATTTGTTATTATACTATTATCCATAAAATAATATACAAGTATGTATGGGCGTGCGTTCTTCTTCTTCTTCTTCTTCTTCTTCTTCTTCTTCCTTTTTTTTTTCTTTTTTTCTTTTGCCTTTGTTTTCTTCTTTAGGTATCTATAGCTTTACCCGTAATTTTCTTCATAATTTGTACATTTTTGGTAATTCTTCCTTGCTACGTATCACCATGGGAAGTAGGAGTAGGAATAATTATTATTTTATCTGGAATTCCTGTATATTTGATTTTTATATACTGGGAAAACAAACCGATGTGGCTAGTGTCGGCGTCGCGTAAGTATTTATCAATCAATTTTCAGAAAATTTTCATTGCATTTAAATACGCCATTAAAATAAATAATTAAATTTCAGACGATTTTAACACGTTCTGCGCGAAACTTTTTCTGTGCGTACAAGAAGAGAAGAACGATTGAGAAGGTGAGTGCCTTTTATGGTCTTCTCTAAACAATGCAAATACGTATATATTTATAAACGGCAAACCGACCTAAAGGAGCAATATTTCTTTTTTATATGCAATAATTATATTAACGAAAGTTCCTCCTGGCCATAATAATTAATGACGCATGAAATAGAATGAATGGTTACGAGTGGATGAAGTTAATGGTGAACACTTTACAGATAATATATCAAAAGTGTGAATGACGTTCTCATAATACTGCCAAATTTGTAAAATTTAGAAATAATTTAGCAGATTTTTTATTTTGACGTTATTTAAATAGAGGCAAGAAAAAAAAAAAGTAAATTATTTAAATTGTTGATACGAATGCGAGGCGACCTTTTTTTTTTTTTATGTAAAAGTAACTTTATCATGCATTACTTGATGTATCCTGAAGTGCTATGCGTATAGTCCAAGTATTTAATAACGTATTGAAATATTTAATATTATATATTACGTGCAAACGCGATCGATGACAAATTTTGCTTGATCACATGTAATTGTACATATAACGATCAATCGAATAACGTGTAATCTGTTCTTTTGCTAAACATGATTAATTAACGCGCGCGCGCGCGTGTGTGTGTGTATACATATGTGTATATATATATATATATATATATATATATATATATAGATATAGATATTAATTTTGTACGCAAAATAATAATTGTAAATATTACATCATGCATCAGCCTTCGCGAGTCAATTATGTTTCGTCTATTTATATTTAACAATATGTATTCGATATATATAAACGAATATCATGTCAATAATTAATATGTACATATATATATATATATATATAAATCGCGCGCGCGCGCGCGTGTGTGTAAATGAGACAATTGGTATAAAATAGTCAAATAAATGCATAAGCGTTATTTTGTAATATTTCTTTTTTTCCTACTGGTTGTGTATTTATACTCATTTTTAATATAATTCAATTGTAATATACATGATCGAGAGCAAATGTAGAATAAAATCAATCACTTTTTTCAATCCCCTTTCCATCGCCGACACATGTGCGATCGATTGCTAAATTCTATCGTACAATAAATTGAACGTTCGTCTAACGGTAAAGACAAACTTGTATAAAATGTGTTCTCTCTCTCTCTCTCTCTCTCTCAGCATTTTTAAATGTATGCATTAGAATTTATATATTTGGCAATTTGCAAAATTGTAATAATTTTGTAACTCTTTTTCGTTTTGTTTATAATATAACAAATTACACGTGGTTATTACATATTTCCAAGAACGTTGAAACTTTTGAATTTTTTATAAGAAAGTTCTTATTTGGCACGTATATAGTATTTATATGATCGTTCCATGATCGGCCAAACGTTTACTCGAAAAATTGGTACCAATATGACGTATCCCAGAAAAAAATCTATATTTTCTATTAATATTTACCGAAGCGAAAAGATTTCTTCAAAGATATATGTATGTATGTATGTATGTATGTATGTGTATATATATATATATATATAACAGAATTTTCTAAAATCTGTGTAGTTTCAACAACAAATCTACCTGTATACATTATCATATACATACATACATACATACATATGTATATATATATATATATATAATATTCTCTATAACATTCTTGATATTGGAAGAAACGGAAGAAGAAAAAGTTCAATAAACAGTTGTTTAAAATATAGATTGTCGAAATTGAGATTATGTTAAAAATTGATTGGAAACTTTTCTCTCTTTCTCTCCAACGACGAAGATGTGAAAAAAAAAGAAAAAAGAAAAAAACATCATTTGAAAAATGTACGAAGGAACAACACCATTATACCTAAACATTCGAATGTTTCTTTAAATATATTTGCAATAAATAGAGAAATCGAAATGTAAAAAGGGTTATTTTAATTTGACTTTTACGAAGAACATCGTACGCTAGCTCCAAGTTAGTGTGGTAAAATATATATATTATCCGATGAAGGGGTATAAGTGTGTTTCGTAAGGAAAACACCGTAATGAAAAGTGCTAGATTTTGTTCAAATCATGATCCAGCACGATAATACACGATATTCTCTGATAAAATTATTTACAAAGGATGCACGCATATGACTAAACTCTATCAAAGAAAATTGTAGATAACGGATGATGCATCGCACAAATTCTTTTTCTTTTTTTTTTTTTTTTTTTTTTTTTTTTTCTTTCTTTCTTTCTTTCTTTCTTTCTAAGAACGTTGTGAAAAGAGAGGATCGATTAAATAAATAATTGAAACGATATTACCCGATCGAGATAATTAAGATCAACCTTCTGCGAGTGGAGGGGTAACCCAACCATATTTCTCGTGAGTTTTAACGACATTTCGAAAAGATTCTTCGGCGGATCGCCGACTGAATTCTTTATTGGTCTTTGGTTTTCTAGCAATGCGTCCCTAGAAAATTGAATCCATATTAAACGTGCTCGAAATAATATAGGGTTATATTATGGGGGGATCGAAGAGGTTTAGATAAGATTTGGAGATATATTATATTTCCTCACCTGTCCCTTAACGACACTAGCAGCGAACTGCGTTATAACGGCTTCGACGGTGTAAGCACTGGCCCATCCTCTAGGGGTTAAAAGTTCCATACAAATAGCCCCACCTTCCATGACAAAACCTTTCTCGATTCTCGGCGAGATCACCCTCATGAACGGAGGCGCGAAAGGAAAGTTTTCTGGAAAGACTACGTGAAGTAGTATGTAGGGTATTTCGAGTTCCCGCATGTCGGCAGCCAGCTCGCTCTCCGGATCGATTTTGTGAAGTCTTACGTGCCACTCGAATATATTGTCATTGACGAGCTCCGCGGTAAAGGTTGCATCTCGGCGATGTTGAGTCCTTTGGATCTCGCCGAGTTCTTTCATCAAACGACGTAATCTAACTCCTCTCTCTGGGATGCCCGCGTTACTCTACAAATTTGTCACGAAAGAAACAAAAAAAAAAAAGAAAAAAAAGTACTTTTATCGTTAGGGAAGACTCGCGATCGTTTTAACATTCAAATATAAAATACTAAACTACCTGAGAGGAAGTACCGGAAGACTTTTTCGTTTTGAAGAAGCAACTATCGCCGTCTGCGGTATGACCGCTGGTGCCTGGATTTTCGGGCATCGAGCCATCGGACGGCGTGACCGCGTCAGCCCGATGATGATGATGATGATGATGATTACGACGATTATGATGATGATGATGATGATGATGATGATGATGATGAGGATGATGATTATGACGACCGAGCAATCGTCTCGAAGGTGAATTCGTCGAGTTATCGCTTCCATCTTCCTGTTCGGCAAGCTTCTCCGACGATCGGAATAATTTCCGAATGGCAGCAACCACTTTCTCCTTCGATCTCGTAGACATGGCTCGCACGGCACGATGGATCAAACTTTCCTCCCTTTCGAATCGTTCGTCCCTGCCGTCTATGATATCGTCGAATCAAAAGGGTATCCCATCCGATAACGATCCTATGATAAATCTAAGCTGGTACAAAGTTTATCGCGAAATTGTCAGAGAAAATTATTCGAACATTCAACAGAAATATGAAATATTTGAAAAGTGTCGGAGCTAAGTCCGTCTAATAAATTGATTATAGAAAGTTGTAGGTGTCGATCGAGAACATCTATGCGAACAAAAGAAATCTATTATAAAAAACAAGATAAGCGTGGTCTGTAAAATATAGAAGAAAAAAAAATACTAGAGAGAGAGAGAGAGAGAGAGAGAGAGAGAGAGAGAGAGAGAGGTGATAAGATTGATTATTGTACGAACATAAATGTGGATAGATAAAGAGTGATCACCTTTTTCGATAATATTATCTTCGGTGAACATAATGCGTAACGAGTCGCATATCTTTCCTTCGTCACTGGCGATCCATCTTTTCTACCCGATTCGCCGATCAAATTCGTAACAACGTGAATCGTCGTGAATCGTTTGCAACGTTTTAGGATAACTCGCTCACTTTATTATCCTTGTGCGAGAGTAAATAATGCGTAGATAGTAAATAACGATAACGCATAAGAATTATACCGACTACGGTGTGTATATAGGAGACATACGGCGGTACAGCGCAGTCTCCACCCTCATTGAACAGAGTAGAACGCCTCGTTGAGATACGGATGAGAATGCTTGGAGGGGTTGACATGGTCGGTAATGCTGATTCGTGCCAAAAGAAACGCCTGGACGCGGAGGACGCAACTCCCCGATATCGATCCGGTTCGAAGCGCATCTTATACTGTCTAAAAAAAAAAAAGAAAAAAAAAGGAAAAAGAAAAAACGAACGAACGAACGAACGAACGAACGAACGAAACAAACTCATATTCATTTTCAATAATTATCATTGTACAATACGTTCATTCTATTTTTTATACCTATGCGTATGTGTGTATGTGATATTCGTTGGAAAAAAAAAAAAGAAAAGAAAGAAAAAAAAGTATTACAACGAACGCGTTGCCTTCTCGACTAATCGGCCATGTTTGTGGCGCTAAATTATGAAATCGCCGAAATCGTCGAAATGCGAATGTCCGCATTTAATATTATTATCTTTTTTATTTAACTCTCCACGGCACTACAATGTACGAATTTAAATATCGGTTTGAGAATAAAAATGTTAGAATGTAATTAGTTAAATAAACGAATACGATAAAGCACGATATATACTGTATCCATGCCCATTTCAATTCTTCCCACAAATTAGGTTGATAGTATATTAAATAATCTTTGTAATGCAATTCTCCTTGGACCGTAATCTTTTCTTCGTTAGAAAATCCTGATTCGGCGATAACATGGCTGTTAGTAATTTCGGCTGAAACTAATAGATTATAAGGATATAAAAATTCGTTCCTAAATTTTGTAGCTTCGAGCGCAAAATGAAAAACAACGCTTACACTTTTTATTAAAGCTTTGAGATAGCAATTGCAGCAACGATAGATCAGTCAACTCTATACTGTGATTGTACGTCTCGTACAAATGATCCCTACGAAGGATACCTCTCTGTTTTAATTCCAAGTCGGCGATAAAAGAAATCTTTTGTTCGTCTTGACGTAACGTATGATCGAATGTCGCCAATGCTTGAACGGAGCTTTCAAAAATTTGCTATCAAAGAAAGGATATTTATCATAAAAGTTATATTTCGCATCGACGTATAACAAACGATGTATGCGTCGACTCGTCAGACGTCTTACCTTTAATTTAAAATCAAAAAATAAAAAGAACCTTATGTTCTTAATCGGCGAATCCGTATAAAACTGAGCTTCCAACTTTAATATATCCTTCTTCCCGTCGTTGTTTGTATCTATCTCTTGTACCTCAAAGATATACATATAGATATACACATACATATGCATTCTAAAGTAGGCGTATAAAGTAGATGAATTAAAAAATATTAAGAATAATACCTTTATGATCGAACAATCGTCAGAAATGTCGTTTTCTTTGTAACTAGTAAAGGTAGAACATACTATCGGAGCCATTTCTATGCCTCTTTCCATTAGTAACAAATATTTATATTGAAAAGATATGTCTGGCATTTCTGCATGAGTTTTTGTTCTTATCCAGAATCCTAAAAACACAAGTTGATCTTGATACTCTTTCAAATTTTTTTATGTCAAATTCAAATTTATACCTCCTGCATTAAACATTAAGAAGAATGGAGTGATCATTGACAACATAACCAATAATAACACGATTAAAGAGCTCAAAGAATATATTCCAGCTCTATATTTATAATAAATAGAACTCGAAAATATTTCAATCGCGGTCATATCGGAGCTCGGTGTTTGCGTTCGCTTCGTTAATGCATATATACTCGTTGCTTTGGTAACAGCCATCGACGAGAGAGTCCGGTCGTTGTGTGAGAAACGCCATCTTGTGTAAATAATAATAAATACCTGGAATAAAGTTCATATTGTGTTATTGTTAGATGGAAACTTGGATTAATTATTATTCATTTTCGATTATACGATATTAAGATTTATATATTACAGTTTCTTTTTCTTTTTTCTTTCTTAATTAATATATAAATAATTACATTTACTCGATTTGATTACTATTATTATTATTATCGTTATTATTATTATTATTATTATTATTATTATTATTATTATTACGATCCGATCGACAATTTTATTTTACCTTTAATTGTCCGATCGATGCATTAAATTTGTTTTTATATTATCGGAAGCAAATTTTTTATTTAAATAAAATTTTTATTTCGTTTTAATAAATTGTTAAAAAGACACGATCAATTGGCGGCAAATTTGAACGACGTTAGTTCCCTAAGAATTCTTAGATCGTAGGAGTGCATGACGTGTCATGGCACCTTTCGAGATTTGATGTTCGTTGCGATATAATGTTCCATGCGATTGACAAACGTGTGTAACGGAGTTGCAGGACGGGAATTATTATGAAGTGATGCGACTAATCATTTGATGTAGTATCCAAAATACGTTTTTAGTAGACAATAGATAATTTACATTAAAAGTAAATGATAATGGCGAGAATATTATCGATATGGCTGTTGTGTACGCTCTACGTAGTTAAAGAAATATCAGCATTTTATTTGCCCGGTTTAGCACCAGTAAATTTTTGTAAAACCGACGACGATTCGAAAAATTGTAAGGTATATTATCTTTTCGTTAATATCTCGATAAAAAAAAAAAATTTAAAGAAAGTTGAACATTTTTTCCACCTGTACTTGGTTAAGATCGCCAATTTGCGTTTCATAAGGATACCTTGTTCCAGTGTTAGAGCGTATCCTTATCTCTTCGATTCACGGAATTACGTTTCTTACCGTTCGCGATATTTATGCGGTAATAAGAAGTAAATCTAAACAATGTATTCGTCAGATCGTTTTTCAATTATTGTCATTGCTCTTATTATTATCAAAATTATTATTATTATTATTATTATTATTATTATTATTATTGTTGTTGTTGTTGTTGTTGTTGTCGTTGTTGTTGTTGTTGTTGTTGTTATCATCATCATCATCATCATCATCATCATCATCATCATCATCATCATCATTATTACTACTATGCTTTAATATTATTTTTTTTTTTTTTTATTCAATGAACGTCATTCAATGTCATTATAATCTTATCTTTGATGGAAACTTAACGCGGCATCTTAATGTTTCAAGCAAAATTTAATAACAATAGTTACAACGATTTAATTACGAAACGAGTATTAAATATCGTTGTCTTAGTATATTTTACATCGCTCATGTAATTAATACGATCTTTATGATATTTATTCTTTTTATCCTGTTTTTATTTTTTTTCTTCCTCTCTTTTTCCTTTTTTTAGTCTGAAATCAAATTATACGTCAATCGTCTGAATACCGAGAAATATGTTATACCTTACGAATACGATCGGTAAGTAAAATAAAAGAACTTTCGTTCGATTTCTAGATATTACGTATTACCGCGTACAGTTTGGACAGACAGTACCGTTTTAATAACGAATCTTATTTGTCAGTTTCGACTTTTGTACCGCGGAGAAAGAAGAATCTCCTGTTGAAAATTTAGGGCAAGTAGTCTTTGGAGAACGTATTCGCCCTTCTCCGTACAAGGTAAACGAATGAATGTAATTATTTGAAACAACCAATAAATATAATACTTAATATAATCTATATATTTTTTGCAGTTGAAATTCTTGGAACCGGTGACGTGTCAGGTAGCATGCAAAAAAGTTTACAAAGGAGGAGACGAAGCTTCGGAAAAAAAGTTGCAATTCCTTAAAAAGGGAATAGCGCTTAATTATCAACACCATTGGATCATCGGTAAATGTCTCTCTGTCGTGAGAAATGTATTATTACCAACATTATTATATTATTACTTACTTTCATCATATTATTCGTTAGATAATATGCCGGTCACGTGGTGTTATCAAATACAAGATGAAAAGCAATATTGTAGTACAGGTTTTCCGATGGGCTGTTTTACGAAGGACACTCATTCTCAACAGGACGCCTGTAGCATTAATGTACGCACGATTGAACGTGATCACAATAAGAACATATTTCTTATACAAATTATATTACATATTAAGAGTACTTTTGATATTCCTGTTATTAGGGCCCATATCACAATCCAAAAACATATTATTTATTCAACCACGTAGATCTTAACATAACGTACCACAGTGGGGTCAAAGAAGAATGGGGAACGAGTTTCAAAGCGAATGGTGGTCGCATTATTTGTAAGTATTTGCTATGATCTTTATCGATATGATGACGTAGGATAATTTTGGTAAGACGAAAATAGGAATATGTTCCCTTTCGATTGTAAGATAATTAAATAATTTTCTTTTCTCATAGCCGTGAAAGTTATTCCTCGTAGTTACAAACACGAAAATGGCCCCGATTGTAATAACAAGAAAGCCATGGATTTACCATACGGGGATCTTAATCAAAACTTGGAAATAACGTATACATATTCTGTTACATTTTCCGTAAGTTTTCCTAACTACGTTATCATAGAAAAAAGAAAAAAAAAAGTAGAAAATACAAATTGTTAATTATCACTTTACTCCTTCTTACGTAATGTTCTAATTACAGCAAGACAATACGATCAAATGGTCATCCAGGTGGGATTATATATTGGAATCGATGCCGCATACAAATATACAATGGTTTAGCATCCTGAATTCATTGATTATCGTCTTATTTTTATCTGGGATGGTGGCGATGATAATGCTTCGTACATTGCACAAGGATATCGTGAGATATAATCAGGTATGTATATATATGCGCGTGCAACATTGTGACAAACGCTAGGGGAATGTTTTTAAGATCGTATTAAAATATTATAATTTGCATCGTTAGTGCGATCGTTATAATTCAATTTTTCCCTGGAAAACCTTCACTTTGTTTATTTTTCTCTTTCTTTTTATTCCACGTTCGAAAGTGAAAGGTTCCAAGATTATATTATTGTATAAAATGATGATATTTTTACGTTTATCTTGCGATAATGCAGGCCTACTTCCAGATAGAGTCAGGAGAGGATGCGCAGGAAGAATTTGGATGGAAGCTAGTACACGGTGATGTCTTCCGACCACCACGTAAAGGGATGTTACTTTCAGTTTTACTCGGTTCGGGTACACAAGTCTTTTTCATGACTCTTGTTACGCTAGGTGAGAAATTCAATGATTTTTATATATGACTTTAACATATAATTCGTACGTCATTAAAATACAAAAGTAATCGATTTTTCTAGTTTCCCTTTACAAAATTAATTACCCGATGCATTGTCTCGATTGATTACAGCATTTGCTTGTTTTGGTTTTCTGTCTCCTGCTAATAGAGGAGCATTGATGACGTGTGCGATGGTATTGTACGTATGCCTTGGAACATCGGCTGGTTATGTGGCTGCTCGAATTTATAAAAGTTTTGGCGGCGAAAAATGGAAATCTAACGTATTGCTTACGTCAATGCTGAGTCCTGGGTAAAGAGGAAAAAAAAAAAAAAAAAAAAAAAAAAGAAAAAAAAAAACAGAAAAGAAAAGAAAAAGACTTTATCTATGGAAAGAAAGATATATTAAACTTCTATTCTAATCAATGCGTGTATTTATATATTTGTTTATTTTTATATATATATATATATATTTTTGTTTTGTTTCATATATAATTTCAGGCTTGTCTTCAGTTTATTTTTTATAATGAACTTAATTTTTTGGGGAAAAGGAAGTTCAGCCGCAGTACCATTCAGTACTCTCGTTGCCCTTTTAGCATTGTGGTTTGGAGTTTCCGTTCCGCTGACATTTATCGGAGCTTATTTCGGATTTAAGAAACGGGTAAATACATAAAAAAGAAAAAAGAAAAAAAATTCTTACAAGTTGTCGCTTAATATTCATACGATTGTAGTCGTTGGAACATCCGGTAAGGACCAATCAAATACCAAGACAAATACCGGAACAAAGTTTTTATACGCAACCAATACCTGGCGTAATAATGGGTGGTGTTTTACCTTTCGGCTGTATATTCATTCAATTATTCTTTATTCTTAACTCGCTTTGGTAATTAATACTTTAAAACTATTTTTATTATTAATTAGTCTCGAATAATAGAATTGAGAAGAAAAGAAAACCTACAATTTTATTTTTGTTTAGGTCTAGCCAAGTGTATTACATGTTTGGATTCCTTTTCCTAGTATTTTTAATACTTGTGATTACGTGTTCCGAAACAACTATCTTACTGTGTTATTTTCATCTTTGCGCAGAGGTAATTAGCACGCGTTCAAGCTTACGATTTTGTAATATATATATTTTTTTTTCTACTATACGATAGAAATTTGATTTATATAGGATTACCATTGGTGGTG
This sequence comes from Dolichovespula sylvestris, assembly GCA_918808275.2. Taxonomy (NCBI): domain Eukaryota; kingdom Metazoa; phylum Arthropoda; class Insecta; order Hymenoptera; family Vespidae; genus Dolichovespula; species Dolichovespula sylvestris. Next base: position 5,254,645 of record OU964982.1, on the reverse strand, counting down.
GCGCAGCTTTTTGACATCAGGATTTACAGCCTTTTATTTGTTAATATACTGCATACATTTCTTCATGACAAAATTAGATATCGAAGACGGCACATCCACGTTCCTTTATTTTGGGTATACCTTCATTATGGTCTATCTATTCTTTCTTTTGACAGGTAAATATTCAATAGTTGGATTATTATATTATGTGACAAGAAATATGTTTAAATATTTTAATAATGAAAATAATTTTGTTCAAATGTTATCGTAGGTTCAATAGGTTTCTTTGCTTGCTTCTGGTTTGTGCGTAAGATCTACAGTGTTGTAAAAGTTGACTAATTGGACAGTGTTAGTAACCAAAAGTATAAATATAATGTGATTGCGGTGCAAGAAGATGAAGCGAATGATAAAAAGAATGTCCGATAGTACAATGACCATTTGTTATTAGTATATAATTTATGTTGAATTTATTCCAATTCTCTTATTTGCAAATATTATTGTGTAAAATAGAAAAAGAAATAACGTTTATCTTACAATAATGTTCGATTAAAATTTATAATTCACGATTTCATAAGATAATTTAGAGAATAAAAATCGACTATCGACCATTCTTGACCATTCATAAATTTTATACAACAAATATTGGGATGCGAGCAAGCTTGCACGCACACCGCACTTTGTACGAGTGCAATCTAATATTATGTTATTACGTTCGAAAGAAATTTTTTGGCGGTGTACCGATTAATATTTATGAAAACGCGTCTGCGAGGAGAGAGTACACACGTTACCTACACAGTATTTGGCCTACGCAAAACTAAGAAACAAAAGTAAAATGCAGGTGTACCACTGTTTACGTTTCGAATACATTGTACTTTTTCAATTTATTGTCGCATTAATATTATTAGAATGATTTTTAGTTGCTACGAAATATCATCAACAAGCGAAATAATATTAATTCTATTTAAATATTTATCGCGAGAAATATACCTTAACAAAATAAAAGAAGATACTTTTTCTTTCATTTCGTTCGTTTCAAACCTATAAAGTTTTAACATTAAATTCGAGAAGCTGCTACGATAAAAGTACTTCTTATATGGAGGAAAAAAAAAAAAAAAAAAAGAAAAAAGAAAAAAAAAGAGAGAAAAAAAGAAAGAAAGAAAAAAAGAAAACAAAACATGTAAACGATTTTTCTTTCCTAATTAATAATATTTATAATTTGGAAATATTTTATTATTTTAATCGATATGCACATTATTACAACAATTTTGTAAATTAAAGCCATTTAAATATTAGTATTAATGATGTTATTGATATGAATAAAGATATCGAATAAGTTTATGTACATATTCCATTAAAACCGGACAAACGAATAAACTTTTGACGTTAATAGTATTAGAAGCATATTCAACTGACAAATTGAAAAGTAAAGAATGGTATTATATCAATTATTAGCCAAACGTATCACTTTCTGAACACATGTATATTTTGTTAAGTATTACTTATCGTTTATAACTCATCTACAGGTAAATAACAAACTCCCAATTGGGTATACTGTAAAAAGTAAGCGGTAAAGATACTTCGTGTCCTATCGTGTTTTACATTTATTGATAATTTTACACATGTCACATTATGGAATATTGAATATTATTATATATACAACGTGTGTTTTTCCTGCACGACTATTTGGCAGGTACAACGACACTAGTGTTTCTCACGTTCTACTACCACATTTTATAGTGATAGGGTCATAATCCATTAACTTTGAGTATAAAGTTAAGGCGAACAAGAAAGTGAATATTATAGAAAGAAACTCTTTTTTCTTTTTCTTTTTTTGTTTTTTCTTTTTTTTTTTTTCGCGTGTCTGTTTCCACATTCACATTTTTTAATCGATCGACAATATTGCAATTTGCATGCAGCAGTATTATTGCTATTCGCGCGTCGATTCAAACGGACGACTAAAAGTGTTCGTTTCATAGAAAAGGAGAAAACGAATAACTCGATTCAACGTTACGCTTCACAAATACAATGTCCTTTTCGTTATTCGACCGATAGAGTTTTTTTTTTTTTTTTTTTATATTACTTTCTCTCTCTCTCTCTCTCCCTTTCTTTATATTCTCTTACGAATCCCACGTTGCATGTGTGTGTATACTCGTGATGTGCAGCATTACGAGTAATAAAGTTTTTATCGCATCGTATTTATACGATGGATTTTGCAGTGAAAATGATGCAGTGCCTGTCCTGTACAGATGATCAAAACACAGTGTGCCACACTATCGAATTTGTTCTATTGTTACCGCGCCACTCTGTCGAATAGTAAATGTTGTTGACCTGTAAGAAGTAAGGTTTAATGCTCAAAGCTGAGGTGTGGTGTCAAGGAACGAAGGAAATTATGGAGCGTCATATCATGCAAGAGGAAAATCTTTCACTGTCGTTAAATTAATCCAAATGAAAAAAATTATTGATCGTTCCCAGTAATCTAAAAAATAAAAAAATAAAAAAAAATCCAAGTAATGCATATAATAATAATAATAATAATAATAATAATAATAATATTATTTTGTGACTTGTTTTCGAAAAGAAAGAAAATAACAAACGAATAATATTAAAACACTAGTGCAGCAGCAGCAGCATCATCATCATCATCATCATCATCATCATCATCATCATCATCATAGATTTTCAAACAAATTAAATAAAAATGAATCTTAATAACACAAGTGACAAAATAAAATGTAAATTCGATGAATATGAACTGTCGGTTGTTGAAATTATTCTTTTTTTTTTTTTTTCTTGTTTTTGTCTCTCAATCGACAACTGTAAAAATGTCCTCTGTCTGTGTGTGTGTGTGTGTGTGTGTGTAAGTTCGTCAAAGTACGTTTTCGTCTACGTCAGGAAAAAGGTACGTTTTTTTTATCGGAAACGGTGATCTGGAAATTTTCTATTTTCTTGGACTACGACGGCGTCGGCTGTCTCTGCTTCTCTCGGTACGTCTCATCTCTTCCAATCTGCGTGCGTGCTCGGCCATATGTTGTCTTCGCATTTCCTCCTTTACTACTATCTGTGTTCATGAAAGATGCACACATAATATTATAACGTTGAATATATATGAAAACACACACACACACACACACACACACGCACGCACGCACACGTATCCGAATTAATTTAAGGTCTTCCGTAATCGGTCACATCGCATCTATTCTTTTAATCGTCCAATTAATAATTTTTACAAAAAAGAAAAAAAAAAAAAAAAGAAAGTTTTCATTCGTATCGGAAGAACCTTATCCTCGATCATATTTTTACTCTATTAAATACGCGTCGTATGAAAGAGAAATGAAAAAAATGTACCTGTTCATTCGTAAGCGGTAACCAATATATGCAGGGCGTTGCCTTCGTTTTTCTGAAAAGATCATCTAAAAGTTTAGCCGGTGGTGGATCGTCTTCCTTCTTTTTAAATTTCCTCGCAGGAGCCGGAAGGTGAGCTTCCAACGCGGGACTCCGACTTCTTCTTCTTTTCTTGTCTTGCTCCTTCTTGTCTCGTTCCTTCTCTTTAACGTGCTGTTGACCGTCCTCTTTACCCAAATCCCATTCTCTGACAACGACCACCTATATACACACACACACATATATATATATATATGTATGTATGTATGTATGTATGTATGTATGTATGTATGTATGTATGTATGTATGTATGTATGTATATCATGATTTTCCATCGATATAAAATTTAAAGGATCGTTCGTACCTTCGCCGAATTGGTTCTTTCTTCGCGATTCCAATCTTGTTGCCAAGAATCCGTCGTTAAAAGCTGTTCCGTTTTACGCGAAACGGGTTGATCTTTCGATAATTCTCTGGCCAATCCCATATCGTCCTTGGTCGCATATTCGACGTTAAGTCTTTTTGGATTTGACACGGGCCAAGATATACCGTGCAACGCTTGCCTCGTTTCGAACGCTTGATCCTCATTGGCGTACTATAATAAAAACGAGAATAATGAACACGTTTAATAGGATAGGATACATAATTTTGAACGTTAATCGATGACGAACAACGCTTTTTTTTTTTTATCGACGAACCTCTACAAAACATTTCGATTTAATTCTATCCATCCAGAATCCATTTTCGACGATCGTACCGGTACGAGAAAGAAGTTCTTTGATTTGATTCAAAGTAAATGGACGAACCAGATTTTTTATCAAAAGAATATTTGTAGGCTTCGTCGCCGGTGGACTGGGTGACTTCACGTGAGGAGGTTCTTTAACGATAGAAATCTTCCGTCTTGCTGCTGCTGCTGCTACTACTAAATCAACATTTCAAATTCGACGTGATGTAAGATGTTTGTTTTATCTTTTTCTTTTTCCTTTCTTTTCATTATTATAAATAATTGAAAGTAAAATTATCGAGGAAACATAATTGTCGTTTATACCTATGTGATTGTCGACCTTCCCATCTCCTTTCTTCGCAGCACCATTCTTCTGCGCAAGAATATCATTAGACTTTTGATCATTGATATCGTCGTTGAGCCATTTTTCGTTATCTTTTAGATCTCTTTCGTCGTCGTCGTCCTTCGACAAACGTACCTCGTTGATCGACAATGGTTTTGCACCTGGCACCAATGCCTGTAACACGCGCGAACGACGTCGATAAAACGTAATTCGAATTATATTAAAAATATCAATTAATTGTACGAACACGGATACGGATTTTATTAATATTAATTACCTTGAGAGAGTCGGTTGAAATCGAGAAGGAAGGTGCGCTATCCGTGGATAATGCAGTTCCCCATCTTCGCTTTCTTGGTACGGATTTAAACTCATTATCTTCGTTACTGTGATTTTCCTGGAGAAAACGCGAGTTCTTATCGTTTGAATCTTTTAGATTTTGATAGAATAAAATTAATAGAATATTGCTACGACTTCATACCTTGGTTTGATTATTGGACTCGCTGTTGGCATTCGGATCGGTATCGTCTTTTTTGGAATCATTTTTGTCAGCCAATATTCGTGTCGTACTATAAAAGAATCATAATAAAAAAACGTATTAAAATACACATCGGGCAATCCCATCGAATGAAATATATTTTCAATTGTCTCCAAGGGTATACACGCACGCACACGATACGAGACTTACAAGGATCTTTTCAAATTGACTTTGGCAGGTTTTTGCATTGACGCCGCCTGAACTTGCAAATCAGCCGATGGAACGTGCTCCTGCTTTTCGGTTTCATTCTCAACTTTTGGTTTGACAATTTCGGAATGTTCGACTTCGACATTTATATTATTCGATATAGGATTAGATTTAGCTTCCGGAGATCTTGATTTGTCTTTTTCTTCGCACACATCAATCGCATTCGATTTTTCTATGTGAGCAAAAGATTCTTCGTTTTTCCTTTCGGCAGGCTGTTCATCTTCGGAATCGGGCGTTTCAGAATTAGAGGAATCCCTATATTTATTTCTATGCTTCCTGCGACTGGCACGCGATGCCGCCGTTCTGTTGGTACCGCAATCGATTTTAGTATGTTTCTCGTCGTTCGATTCGGACGACGAATCCAATTTACGAATTTTCCGTTTGTCTTTGTCTTCCTCTTCCTCTTCCTCTTCCTCTTCCTCTTCCTCTTCTTCTCCTCCTCCTCCTCCTCCTCCTCCACCTCCTTCTCCTCCTCCTCCTCCTCCTCCTTCCTCCTCCTCCTCCTCCTCCTCCTCCTCCTCTTCCTCTTCTCCTTCGTCATCCGTACTAGCCTCTTTACAGGCATTCTCAACGCTCGCTTCTTGTTCAAATACTACCGTAGGTTTCTGCTCAACGATTTCCTCAGGATGCTCTTCCTTAGGTATAACGACCAAAGCGACCATTTCCTCTGATATATGATCGCCGCCGTTCGAATTAGGAGCTGGAGCGGTGGTCGTACTACTTGGCTTACCGGGCTCGCTATGAAGATTTTGGTTGGAACAACTAGCCTCATTTGAATCACCTTGCCGATCTATGTTTGGTTTATCGTCAGACAAGTTGGCTGAAGTGGTTTCAGGCAGGATCTCCTTGCTATCACTTACCTCTTCGTTGGAGTCCTGACCTGGGTATGAAGAGGAGGGATCGTACGGCTGTTCAATGCCACTGGACATTCTTGTACAAGATACCAGCTGCTCGTCTGCCGAGTCAACCTCCCCTGCACCTCCCTCACCACTTTCTTGCCACTTGTTCGACTTTTTCCTACTTAAAGAGGCATCAGACGATGCTTCTGACGTATTACGTTGTCTGCACAATTTCAATTTTTGTATTTCGCCGGGGGATGCGTCGGCTCTTGCCACTTTCCAAACAGAATCACCGTTATTGTCCTCCTCGGCCTCCGGTGATCTTGCCTTGATATCACCTTCGGTGGACGAAACTTTTTCGTCATGGCTATCCGATATCTGCTCTAATTCCTTATTCTGAAGACGCGTCTGTACCTGAGACTTTTCCGTTTCTTTCATGCAAGTACCGCTCGCCGCGGTTGCTTCCACGTTATCCTTCTCTGGTGACGTAGACGGCGAACGTTTACTACGCCTGCGAGTTGATTTTCTTGTAGGCTTCTCAACTTTTTTCTCTGGCGTTGCTTTAGCTTTATTTCTCTCGCTCTTGCGCCTCATGCCTAAAATATACGTACGTCGTTACGTTCCATACGATACACATCCACCTTATTCTATCGTATTGTAAAATAATATTTGCGCGTCCAGACTCTAAACATAGTGGGACGCATAGATGGTAACGCATTGATCCCAAGTTATATAAATTTATAATGGCTTTTTTTTTTTTTTTTTTCTTTTTTTCCTTTAATTATTATCATTATACTCGATCATTTTATTAACGATACTGTTATTACGCAAACGCGTAAATATAAATTTTAATTTGATAAACGCACAGGAAATAATACGAACGCATTGCATACGTACTATACCGGAGAATCAGCTTAAAGTTTTCTTAGACACATTATATTATTGGAATAATAAGAAAATTATTATACCGCACGATACGCGTCTTCGAACGTAGAGAGATCCGATTAATTTTTAATTTAATGAAAATTATTTTTCTCCCAACGCAAAAATTTCTGGCACGATATTAATTGGAATTAATCGACGATAATCGTACGAGATATTAGACGGTTTAGCATTTAAATGATTAGCGTTTGCGAGCGGCAGTTTGTGGTTACCCGAGAAATCGCGGGAGCATTTTTAGGTATTAGTGGCCCGTGGAAACTTACTCATAAATGTATCCCGTCCGCGGGTAATGCTTCTACCAGAATGTTGAGTCCCTTCCAAGAGGTTCACTGAATATAAATATTACGCTTCAACAGAAACAACGATCTCAATGACGCTATTAACAATCGGTCGAGCTACCGTACTCGCTCGATCAACCATGGACGACATCCTTAACCGTACGAGATATGGGACCTTCGTATTAAATTTCTTATCTTTAACAGCGCCCCTATCGGAGAATATTTGTACTAATAGTTGAAAAGAAGATGGACGTCTCATCAATCGTTCCTCGCGGTCGAGATAATTATCGGCCGAGATACATTCGTATCGATTAATTGCGATATAACAATAATCGTCGTTATCAAATTTTTTTTTCTCTCACTCGCTCATACATCACACTTCTATGATACGAGAGAAATGACGACGAAAATATTTATATTTAATTATATAGATCGTGGAAAAAAATCATTAGGATATTTTTTATAAGAAATATTCTTGTGTGCAATTTGTTGTTTTCACAGGCCATTGTAATAAATAAAACGTAAAAATAATATTTATTTATCGCTCTTCGCGTTGATCAAATCTTTCGTAGCGTAAACGCATTCGGCTAGAAAAAAGAATATTGAAAGAATATACACGTAGCGTGATATTAATAACAGTAACTTTAGTAATATGTTTTACAATATATTTTTCAATGAATTTAAAATTAATTTCTTACATTAACTATTCTGCTTCGTCCGTACGATGATATTATCTCTGCAACTCGTAAAATTGCAAATTCTGTAAATCTGAAAGTACTTTGGTCAGCATTTACATACAAAGTATATGAAATATATATATACATATATATATATATATATATATATATATATATATATATATATGTGCACACATCAATGTTTCTCAACTTTGTAAGTTTGGTCGGTTGTCATGGCTTTTTCCATCAAATAAGATGACATTTATTTCTTTGGATTTTCCCACATAAATAGTAAAGAGTAACGAGAGATAAGAAATAAAGAGATATTTCTATTCGCAAAAATACTGGATATTTTCGTAGAACGTATTAATTTAAGAAACACTGACCTATACTTTTATGTTATGTCGCTTGTAAACATTACGTATAAATGTGTTGTTCTCGCTAAATCTATATTTATAAATATTTATAAAATGCAACAGAAAACAAAACAAGCAAGAATTTCGCGTGTGCGTCTATACGGAAAGACGGAGCAGCAACGGACGCACTAGCATTATCCTTCCTTTTATCAGGTTGCGAGAGACAAACATTCTCGCATTCTTCGTCCTCGCATATATCGCAAAGCGATGCGACTCGTGGCTCATAAAAAACTCGTGCTCTTCTCGCTGATAGATTTAAAACAAATTATATTAATAATTAGAAATAATAATAATGCGTGTATATCTATTTATATGTGCGAAACTTACATGAATCGTAATAATCGTATATAGATACAGGTACTGGTTTTTGTTTAGCTACTTTGTGCGTCCTATATGCAGACACAGTCGGACAATACTCGTGAATAATCATCTGTAACGTCGCATCACATTTTAATAATAAAAATGATGTGTGTGTGTGTGTGTGTGTGTGAGCATATGTTCGTTTTCTCTCCAAGTATAATAATATGCAAACCTTATCGAAATACAAAACAACCATTGTATCGCCATTTTTAGTTTCTACTCGTTTAACATTTTGCGATACTTCTAGACTAGGCAGAGAATCCTTATCGACTGTAAAACCTGATGGCAAACTAATTTCCATAACAGCCATGTTACTTTCATTAGCTTCCTTTGTTGGTACAAATCTATTAAACATAATATGTGTGTCGATATTATTTACAACAAAAGTTTACGTATATAAACTTAATTTCCTTAGTTCGCTTATAATATACAATTGATTACATACCCAGAACAAATAGATAGTTGCAAATGATTAGCATTAGAGTTTCGATCTACCTGGGGGTCTAAAGTAAATAGCGGCCAAGCACCGGTTACGTTCAAATTATATTCGTATGATACTTGAACTATGGCAAATCCATTACCGTTGGCAGTGATATTGACGAACCGTGTTTTTTTTGGAATCTATACATTTATATTAAGATATAATTATTTTCTCATATATAGATGTTATATAAATTGATCAACTTACAATTTGTTTTTGAAGTATCATAGAATTGCGAGAATTTATATTCAATTGATTTTGTCCTCCTTCGTAGGCTAACGTTACGAAAACAGAATTGTCTTTTACCATTAATTTTTCACCCAGTTGCGCTAAAGCGTATATACCTATCACAGTGTCCTAAAATGAAAAGAAATCTTTGCGTTAAAAACTGAACGCTCTCTTTTTCTTCTTACGAATTATATATATATATATATATATATATATATATATATATATATAAACTTACTTGCGTAGATGCGAAACCACCTTCCGAATTTCTTTGTTTGACCAACCATTTCATAATGGGTATAGACTCGGCAAATAAATTCCTCCGCAAGTACGTAAGTAACGCGTACGATGTCATTTCTACGTCTACGGAGCGAGGTAAAGAATGCCATGGATTTTTGTCATATTTTGCGATTGGTTTACTCCACCATTTAATGTCACCTTCCATCGATGCTTTCGATTGTAACGCATAAAATGCATTAGTCTCGTATGGATGTTTCGCCAAATTTAACACGTACGTGCATATACTTAAAGCGTATAGATCCTCCAATCCATCCATGTTTCTTACTATATAATCGACACCTTTATTTATATTATTCCTATATTTTTCTATCGCATTCTAAAGTAAAAAATATCTTTTTAATATTTATTAACGAAAGAAAATAATATTATATCACTATATAAAATGTACTTACCGGATTTTCAAGAAAGGCAATAAGCGTAAATGCCGTTAATGCGAGACCTTTCGCAGCTCCACCTTGCATGTCACGATGACTGACTCTTCCTACTTCGGGAAAACTACCATTTGCAGCTTGATTATTTGATAACCATTGCAGAGCTTCGTCTATCACTTTGTTATCGATAGTTATATATTCTGTTGCTTGCCTGAATGATTTAGCTACGAATGCGGTAAGCCTGAACAAAAAAAGAGAAAAAAAAAAAAAAAAAGAAAAAGAAAAAAAAATCATGAGAATAAAAATCCATCTTCGTATATCGCAGGAAATACAAAATAATTATCTATTTTACCATGTACTTCCATTAGAATCGGACATGCCGAATGCGCTGAACGATCCATCGTCGTGTTTGTATGTCAATTCTTGTTGATAACCAATTTCTAAATATTTCAATGCTTTAGCTTGTATCGCTTGTTTCAATTGATTCGTGCTCTATAAATAAATTATTTCCAAGTTATACACACAAGTCTATAGAAAAGAATATATATATAAATTAAATTAAATTACCTTGAGATAATTTAATATAACAATATTGGGCACAAAATTCAACATATTTTGTTCTCCGCATCCAAACGGCATTTTAATCAAATTTGCTAAATTAGGTATACTAGGACCCAAGATATCACCTAAAAAATTAATATATCAAAATTTATAATCGTAACAAGAAAAGCTGTTAATAAATAATTAAAATAAAAGATATAAAAGTATACGAATATTATTACCTACTGCAGATATTACAATATGTTCCGAATCTGCTACTATATTTTTAGGCATCTCGATAGTAATATTCGTTTGTATACTTTTCGTATTTCTTAAATCTAAAAACACTGCCTTATTTGCGTATTGCGTTTCTCCCTCGGCCTGTAAACATGTGAATAATATTTTATACGAATATATATATATATTCGTATACGCGCGCGCGCGCGCGTGTGTGTGTACACAGACATAATAGAAAAGAGAATTACCTTTACAAGTAATTTGTGCTCAACGCTATCCCCTGCTAATACGCTATGTGCCCTAGCCTTGATCGTTATATATCCTAATTCTCTTGGAATAATCATAAAAGATACGCTTGCACCAGAATTAGCTTTAATTTCTACTTTCTTCTTGCGATATAATTCCAACTCTGTATAAAGAAAATATATTTGTAATATATAATATGGTATCGATAATATAATTAAATAAAGAAAAATTGATTAATAAATTTACTCGATGCGTCGTGGACTTCGTTGGAAATTTCTGCAAATTCAAATTGTCCAGTATTTTCTAATAGGACGTCGGATACCACATCTTTATTCATGTAATTAAATACGACGATTTGTATCGCCAAGATCTCTCCTCTTATTACGGAATAAGGCAAATCCATAGAAATAAAGAAGGGTCTAAAAACTTTTAGCTAAAATAATATTTCTCGTATTATTTACTATAGCGGAATACACACACAAATAAGAGAAAAGAAAAAAAAAAGAAAAGAAAATATATATATACAACAACCTTTCTAGGTTCTTTAATGAGACCTAATCCATGCACGTCGCTTAAAGAGAACGCTGTAAGCACCCATGACGTTATGGAGTCTGGCACGACACGTCGAAACTCCGTTTCTCCTTTGATCCTAAAAATGAGAAAAATCTTTGTTTATTTTTTCCTTGATAAAAATTCAATATTTAAAATACCAAGGTAATCTATGGTAAAATAAGTTACGTCGTATGCAAGAGCTTATAAATTTGTATAATTTGTATAAAATATTCGTGTAAACTTTTTCTATGAGTATGTGAAAAATGAATAAATAACTATAGCTTTAATTATACATTGACAACGGCAATACTACAAAAAAATTGAAGCAGCTTCGGTTCCTTCCTTCCTGCATTCTTTAGATATAATACACAAAGACGAGATTTACTGTGTATAACATAAAAGAATATTATGTACAGAGAAATATGTATGTGTGTTTACAAGTTTTGATATGGACGAGAAATTGACATAAGCATGCACATACATAGAAATATACAAGATACAAATAAATACCCTAAAGAGAAATTTGTGAAAAGCCAGGTGTTTGAGATGTCATGCATAAGAAATACACGGGGCTTATTCCAAACGGGAGGTGGAATGCGAGAGAAGGCATAAGGACCTGCCAATGGTGGCCTTGTCGCTAATCTGAGCGTTACGGGCGGACCAAGATCTGGTCGAAGCGTAGACGCTCCATGAGACGAGCCTTCTAGCCTACCTTCCCAATTCCCTGGGTATCCTGTAATTTAACTATATGTATTCAAGATGATTATATTACGGATAACACGGAATGTTACACAATGTTCGCATCAAATACAAATTACATTTAGTCATTGGCCGTAAAAAATAATTTCAATGTCGATATACAACGCAAAATTTATCAAACAAATCTATGACACATTTTGTAAAACGGTAAATGTAAACAAAAAATTATATTCTTTTCACCAAATCTGTTAGAAACAATATTTTTAATTGCAGAATAGATGCATGTGTAAAACGTGCGTGTGTGTGTGTGTGTGTGTGTGTGTGTGTGCGTGCGCGTGTGCGTGTGTGTGTGCGCGCGCGCGTGTGTGTGCACTTGTTATAAAAAAGAATTTCATTTAATCGTCCATAGAAACCCAAACCTAAAAGTCAATCATCAATTAGTTAGCACGAGCAACAACAAATCCTCGCCAAGCATTAAAAAGCAATTTTGTATTTGCAGAGTAGCAGTATTCGTAACTAATTATTATGATTATAGTAGATGAATGAAATGAAGTAGTATTTGTGCACATTGTAAAATTGTACATTTTCTATAAAATAAAGTAAAAAAAGAGTGTGTGTCATAATTTATTAATTAATTGGCATTACCCAGCATCAATCATTTCCCAAAGCCAAGTTTCAGGGAAATTCTTACGAACAGTGACCTTCTTGGTTGAAAATGTAGCTTGGTCGAAATGCGGGCTTGCAGAAAGAGCAGGAACATTAAAATCTTCCATGATAGCTCCCATGCTAGCTCTGTAGTATACTATGCACATACAAGCATTGTTATATAATTAAGATTAACGTAATAAATAAGCATAATAACAAATATTCAGCTCACTAGAGATTTAAGGAATAATAATAAATAAATAATTGATTCGAGTTAAATTAAAGATAAGTATAATCTAACTATACTACGTTATATATACCAATGTTACAGATGTAATTATGTTAAATAAATATACAAATTATTTTCTTCATTTAGTTACCTCAGATAAATAAATATATACTTACTTGGTAATAAATATTCAAAAAGATATCCATTTGTTAGAATCACAGCACCAGTTTCCTAATAAATAAATTTTAATATCAATATATATTATAAATTAATAATAATCTAATAATTAAATGTACTCAATGTAAAAGTTTTTCTTTTTCTACAAATTTTAAATATAAGGGAGAAAGTGTGTGTGTGTGTGTGTGTGTGTGTATATTTACCTGAAATACATCATAGGCTGTACCTGATCCGGGTCTCCAGAACGAATGATGAAAGTCGAAATCTGAATACGGAGATTCTTGAATCGAATCATATGATTTTAATTCTTTCTCCACTTGTTCCTGTAAAATATATTAAATTAATCTATTTCACGCACATATTTTAGTTTATCGTTTATTAGACATATTACATACGTAAGAAATATCATTTCCTGATTTTAACAGAAGAGACCGTTGATCGACACCTAATATTCCTAAATATGAATTTGGTTTTGAAGAAATCGTCAAACTGACATCCTTCCCCGGTTCAACTTCTCCCGGTGTCACTTTAATGTCAACCTTAACTCCAATAAAAAAAAAAAAAAAAAAAAAAGAAAACAAAAACAATAAATATCTTATTGTTACATTACGAATCATAATGAGACAGATAGTATTGACAACGAAATGATAACGTATGCACATACAAAATTTTGTAGCGCTCCTTCGAGTTCCACATCTAATGCATCCGCGATAACTTCCCCATCATCTCGAATGTAATATACGATCACATGCGCTGTGGGTGCCATAACATATGTGGCCAAAAATCTACGAAATTTATGTATCGTTATGAATGATGAATTATGAATTATAAATTATATCTGGAGAAGCTTGCACAGGAATATTATGCATTCGCTTACTTAAATTTTATATTATGTTTATCTTGTCCGTATACAGAACCTGCATCCAAAATATCACCACGACCAAGCACCTCGTAACTTATATATTTAAGCGGAGTCGTGGAATTAACTTCGATCTCAATGTCGCGATTTACCATAGGATTTTCGGTTTTTAAAATGGCTTGTATATATTCATTGCTACGTGACATGGCTTGATTTCTACTGGGAAACCACTCATGTAAATTTAAATATTGTGCCTAAGAAAGTAATTAAAGTCAATCATTTATTAATTATTATTAATTATCATTTATTAATAACCGAAAGATTGCTTCTATACTAATTATCTTCGTACCTCGATATTAAGTGGGACAGAAATATCGTCTTTAGCGATAGGTGGATAAAAATCTAATTTTATCATGCCATGTTCATCTAGAAAACTTGTAATATTAGAGAAAGCTGATTGATTATAAGTGTATCCGTAAGCTATTAGAACAGGATTTTTGGTATCTCGAACAGGGGCACCATCGTGATAGGCCAATTTAATCTGAAAATAATTACGATATATAATTTATAAATTAATATATACGATATGAAAAATTTTACTTACAAATGCCGTATATTTTAATCCTGGTTTATAATATTCAGATGTTTTTATTAACTCCATCGTATATTTATGTTTATGCAACGTTATCTCGCATGAAACATTTTGCCTTCTACCTGTTAATTCTTCTTCTACCATAGCTTCAATTCTAATAGGCCTTTCGTTCTCATCTGTAAGCCTGTAATATCGAATAATATAACAAAAAGGACGTGTGTGTGTACAAATGCTTTTTATAATATAAAATTTAGTTTGAATAGTTGTACATTTTTTCTTTAACGTACTTGAGCTCTGTAACAATATCAAAATCTACAGTAACTTTTCCATCGATGGGCATAACTTTTCTTACTGGTTGTTGGAAAATTGGTTGAATAACTCCAGAAAAAATATTTGGATAAGCAGTTATAGTGGCTTCTCCTTTGACAGGCTTTCCGTAAGTATATCTAAAGAATATATATTACCATATTATATTATACACGTATATTTCGATTATATTGTTATATAATTTATTTTTACTTCTTTTATTTATTTTCATTATTATTTACAATAGTTTACTACTTACTTTGCACGAACCGTAGCTGTAATTTTGGATTCTTTAAAAGTCGAATGTTTGGGTGCATCTATAGTTACTTCAAATTTAGGAAGTACGTACTCGGCAACTTCGAATTCTTTTTCAAACGTTTGATCATTGATATTAACTGTAATCTTCCAAGTGCCCAAGACCGGAGACATGGATAATTCAATTTCGTTACTAAAGATCCCACGTGTTATTTGTGCTCGTTGCCATTGTTTAATACGATTACCGCCTCCATCCTATAATAATTGTCAGTAATTTCTATTAGTACAATATTTTTATTGGACCATTTACATTTATCGATAAGTATACTTACTTGGATGTAAATATCTACTTGACGCGTAAGACTCGGTCTTAATCTGGAATCTAATATAAGACAACGGAGCATGATTTTATTACCGGGCTTATATATAGCCCGATCCGTTTGTATGAAAACAGAATAACTCTTGTGAACATATCGTACGTCCGTCGAATTAGTAAATTTTATGCCAGATATACCGCGTGCGAAAAGTGTATAACGTCCTGGAGAGGTATCTCCGACCTGTTAATATATAAATAAAAAATTAAACAACTAATAATACTATCTATAAATAATATGGAAACATATATAATTTTATTATATATACCTCTAATCTCACAATTCTTGTAGAATATGGTTCTACTGTAACAGTTTGAGAGACGTTAAAACGATCCCCGCTGTCAAGATTTCCAAACAATTCTATATATATGCTCGAAGGCGTTGAAACACCGACGGTGCTTACCGTGACATGGTACTCGGAATCAGGACGTACTACCCTCGGTGCGATAATAGCATAATACCTTGAAAATATAAAATATTTACATTGTATCTGCATAGAGAGAGAAAGAGAGAGAGAAAGAGAGAGAGAGAGAGAGAGAGAGAGAGAGAGAGAGAGAGAGAGAGAGAGAGAGAGAGAGAGTTGTAGTATTAGATTTTATTAACAACCTGTTGCTTTATTACCGATCAAACTGTAAATATTCACTTACGGTTTCCTTTTCTGATTATGAGGACTCAAATAGAAAAAAGTAGTAAAAATAAAAAACGTCGAAAGAACAGCAATAAAAATATAAACAGAGAAAGCAAATAGATTGGTTAATTTTGAATTAAATTTCGAATACATTATTTAATTCTCGAAAACATAATACTAATGGAAAAAAAATAAATGAAAAAATAAGAAAAAATATCCTCGATACTCGATAAATAAAACTGTTGCGACGACGTTAGATTATATGAAATAAAAGTCAAGAGAAACATTAGTCACGAACGTAGGTACTGCGTATGAAATATCAACAATGGCGTCTGATATGGGGATTCCCGCCAATATTCATTGGGATTACTCCTTTTCAAATCTTCTACTTTTTATTTTATTTATAAATAAATGCATTAAATTAGAAATACATATACTATTGACATTAATTACGTACGGTTCAGCTAATGCATTGTTTACTATTCCCAAAAGAAGAAAGCTGCACAAACATAACCAATCCATTATTATCGAAATATTTCACATCTGAAACATATATAAAAATTCATAGTTTATATTAATTTCAATTATTGCAGATATTAATGTCTACGTACAATTCGCTTTCATATACATAATTATTCGTTATGTCATATTCAAGATAATCATCAGTCATAATCGTGCGCGTACGTCATAACACATATTCGTATACATTGTACATAAATACCGATAATATTTTTCAACCGGGGGTTTTTCCATTTTTAAATTGTTTCTTATTATTACGAGATTGAATATTTCCAAGAACGATTGCACAATCTTCATGTTGAAAAATAAACTTCGTTATACCGCGTTTATATATTATTAACAAATACGTCGAATATATAAAATTGAATCAATTTTATGTGTATTAATCATAAAAATATAATATTTAATAAATTGTTTATAAAATTATGATCGTTGTAAATAATAAGATTACAATGATCGTAAAAAATGATAAGACAACACTCGGGTGATTAGACGTTAAAAATTTTATGAATTATAAATTATATTTTCTCTCTCGTATAACCTAAAAAAACAAAATGTTTTTTATGATATTAAATACAATAAATAATTTAAATAATTCTTTTGTAACCGAGGCAAAGAATCGTTGCGATGCTAAAAAGGAACATAATAAAATAGAAACTGCTGTCTACCGTGTGACACTTTCGTTAATGTCAAGCAAGACATTTTAGAATACTCGCTTTCACACACACGCACGCACGCACGCACGCGCACGCGC
The DNA here is from genome assembly GCA_918808275.2 of Dolichovespula sylvestris. NCBI lineage: Eukaryota > Metazoa > Arthropoda > Insecta > Hymenoptera > Vespidae > Dolichovespula > Dolichovespula sylvestris. Next base: position 5,236,972 of record OU964982.1, on the reverse strand, counting down.
ACACACACACACACACATACACACACAGAGAGAGAGAGAGAGAGAGAGAGAGAGAGAGAGAAGAGAGAAGAGAGAGAGAGAGAGAGAGAGAAGAGAGAGAGAGAAGAGAGAGAGAGAGAGAGAGAGCTTGTATACTGGAATAAATTATAAATACGGTCGTCTCTTTACAGAATAAATTGTTTAATATGAACGATGATAAGCTTGATTTTTATAAATCACCAATTTAATACGATTTCCTTGATCGTTAATTAATTAAATATTATAATTATATCACGACGCAAATGCACTATTATAAACAAATAATAATATAAATACGAAATATATTTAAAATTCCCGCTGAAAAATAGCTCACTATACTAAAATTTTTTTCTCGAAATAAAAATCTGTAAACTAAAAGAGATAATGACGTTTAATTATATCAAGACGTTATAAATATCGTATTATCGCAATAATTATAAAAAAATAAAGAAAAAGAAACATAATCTTGAAGCTTACTAATCGGGTTAGAGCCGACAAGAGAGGTTCACGCAACACTTCGAAAGACCTAGTTAGTACCATCGAAATCATTCCCGGCGCTGAACCATGAATCCTTTCGGAGGACGTCATTTCGTTAAATAAATAGAATGACTCACCAGTCGTCGATGTAATGCGTTTCAGAGTGCCACCTTTAAAAGGTGCCAAGGTATTTTTTAAATCTCCTTTTGGATTTTTTAAATATAATTTTGATTATATCTTCAAGTTGAAAAGATAAGGAAAAAATTGGGGATAAGAATAAAAATATATATATATATATATATTATATATATATATATATATATATATATATAATCGAGGAGCAATGACAACAATCCTATTCAAGTCATCCGGTTCTCTCGCTGTCTCAAACGACGGCTAAATGTATACTGACGGATACTACCAATCATGGACGCAAGAAACCGGACGATCTGGCTTTCCCTTCCATTTCTTTTTCTCTCTCTCTTCTCCCTCTATCTCTTTCTATCCGTCTCTCTATATTTCTCGCTCCTTCCTCTTTCGGTAGCCACGTCTTTACCGTTAGAGGAATAACGACTGGGTCTACTACAGTCGTACTTGACTTTTTTGTGTTTTCCTCTTATACTATTTCTATTTTCAAAAGAGAGACAAACGTTATCGACGATAACTTTTGCTTATAGTTTATAACTTACGTCATCGATTAATAATACGTTTCAAAAAATAATTTGTTGGTGAAGTAGACCGATGCTGCGTCTTCGTCTACGAATGAAGGTCATCCTCCAGCATCATTTCTTTCCTCGAGACAATGGACCTCGTTAATTCTTTTTTTATTTTTCGTCTTCGTTACATGCAAGGAGAACGTGATCGAACCGATTATCTAAAAGAAAAAAAAAAAAAAAAAAAAAAAAGAAAAGAAAAAAAAAATACAATCAATTATTTACATATTTCCTAATCGTCGATTATAATTGTACGTACTACCCGCTTATAGAAAGAACATCGATTGTTTTGTAATTAATAGTATAAAAGATATAAATACAACATAAAATAAGAGAATACAATAATTAACGTAAAAGACTAATTTAGAGAGACTTTAATGCGTGTACATGCAGTGTTGTAATAGGATCACTACGTTCATTCGAATGCATTTGAATTTTTGCTAAGTATACACACAAACACAAACAAACAAACACACACACACACATTTGTTCTTTTAACTATAGCAATAACGACCCAATAATATAGTGTCAGTCATTTTTCTTCGAACGAGCGAACTAATTTTCTTTACCTAATTCTACATGTAAAGTCAATGAATATTATCTTTATAATTACATTACACATTACAAGCATATATAACACGCATACTGTTTTACTAAACTGTAGCGAGTATTAAAGAATTAAGAGGAAAATAGTATCGGAGAAAAATGGCTTCCCTTTCCCCTCTATGTTCTCTTTATGTAAAATCGACCTATTAATAAAAAATAAATAAGAAAAGAAGTTTCACCTACTTTTCTTAATGTATATTATTTATTATAAATGTTATATACAGTGAGATTATCCTCTCCATGTAATTGTATTTTCCTTTCCATCCATTTCATTAATTCTCTACATTCATCGTCCAGTAAGTTGTTAAACTCTAAGAATAAAATTTTTAATGAGTGAATTGGTGACACTGTTAACAGATTGCCAACTCGAGTTTGAATTTCGGCGGGAGAAAAAATATTTTATTTGGAAAAAAATCCGAGCGGGATTCGATCCTGAGTCGTTTCGATGACTCGATTCCAAAACTCGAGACTTCGACCGAACGACAGCAGATCGAATCCGCCAGGAGAAGAACTTTATTTTTTATGTAAACAAATTCAAAATTAATTATAAAAATAAAAAATTCGTTTGCTACAACGAAATCGATATTGGATTTTGCTAAATAATCTTGAAACATTACAAAATACACTAACATTGCGTATGTTTGCAAATTAAATCTATATACTAATTTTTTTTTTCTTATTTTATGCTTAAACTATGCACTTATATACTGCACCTATTAACAATACATATTCTTTCCAAATTACACATAGAAATGCTACACACACACACACACACACACACAACTTTACGTTAATTGGCACTACATTATCTTAAAAGAAATATTATCTAATTTGATACAAGATGTAAGTGAGAATTAAAGAACTTTATGAACATAAATATTTATTAATTCTTATTAATTAAATCTTGGATTTATATATCTAAGGGTATTATGAGATAAAGATGATTTATATTTTGAAAAATATTTATTGCAGGTTTAAGCAATAAACTCGTAAGGAATAGGCGCAAGTAATATAGGTGCCTCACGTCCTGAAACGATATGAGCTTTGGATGGTTCGGCAGGCTGTCTTTTAAGTTGAACTTGAACTTTATTTTCCTTGGCTTCTTTCCTAAGCCTTTCATTTTCTTTCACGCGTGTTAAAAAATCTTCTCTGCACTTTGAATGGGTAAGATGTTCGATGCGGACATTAATACGTTTCGCGATGATACGGCCACGCACCCTTTTGTTAACGATAACTCCAAGAGCGTGAGGCGTGACATTGAATACTCGTCCAGTCTTCCCGTGATAAACCTTATACGGCATTCCTTTTTGAACTGCTCCATTGCCCTTGATGTCAACTATGTCACCGACCTTGTAAACTTTCATGTACGTTGACAGAGGAATAGTTCCATGTTTGCGGAATTTGCGGGAAAACAAATCCCTTGTACCACGACGATAACCTTTGGAGTTAGTCATATTTTAAAACTGAAAGAAAGATTTAAAATATATCGTAAAAATAGATTCAATCGAACAAGAAAATATTTCGTTGCGAAGTAAAAAAAACAGCTGTCGTATATTCGACATAGCGCAACTTTCGTATGATCGAATACTTCTTTCGTACGAAGTATCATAAAAAAATTAAAACAATCGATTAACACGTAAGAAACAAAACGGCAGGATCGTCAAATTAAAAGATCTTCGAGAATTTTCGCTACAGTTACAAGTTTCGTCAAAATACACGTGGTCACTTTCGACATTGTCCGAGTTCCAATATTTCTAATAAAAATACGTACGATGCAATACGCGAAGGAAAAGATAATTTACACTTTGTACAAATTCTATCAGTACATCGAAACAAATAAGATATTAAATGATTATTTTTTAATACTAACCTCTACGAACAGAAACGATGGCGCAGCTCGTCGGACAGGAAAGAAAGAACCTCATCGAACTTTTCTTCTAAGATGGCGCATGTACGTCGCGTCCAATCATCGTTCGATGGCACCTTCGATCAATAAATTTTATTGGCTGGAAATAGAGCACTCTTTCTCGACCAATCACAACTCTCGAATGTATCGCTCTCGTGTCGTTACTAAGAGCGGATTGGTCAAGACGTGGCGTATTCTTTCTGACCAATCACAACTTTTAAATTATTGGCGCCTGAATTGAAAACGACCAAAAGATTTATACAATGCTAACAATGCTAATTTAAAAGTTTGGCCACCTTGTATGTCAGTTCGCGCCATGTGTGATTTTTCACGTAGTTGTTCTCTCATAATTCATATTTTCTTTAAAATTCTTCGTAATATTGTGTAGCAATTAATATTCAACAATGAGTTTTAAAAATGATTTTGATGTCTTCGTAAATTATATCTATATACTATTTCAATATTTTTCCCTATTTTATTTTTTTAACTATGCACTTATTTACTGCACCTATTAACAATATCTGTTATTTCCAAATTATCTAACATGTGTGTATATATATACATAACTTCGTATCAAATATATGTACGAGTTACCCCACCATAAGCAATATACAAGTCTACATCTAGAGGGCATCTGAAACGTAGTTTCGATAATATATTTTTAAAAGTGAATAATTCGTTCCGTAGAATAATAATAATTGCAAAGAAAATAATCAGTGAAAAATCGAAAATGGCAAAAAGTGGTAGAGATTTAGCGTTATTCATGTTAAGAACTTTACCTCGAGTAGTATTGTCGAATCTTCGACCTAACCCTGGTGCAAAAAAGGCCGTAAGAATTTTTTTTTTATTTACTACTTATGCATGTATCAGATTCATTAGATACATATAATATACTTATATATATATATATATATATATATATATATATATATAATAGTTTATTATATATATATATATAGTTTAATCGAATAGAGATCTTCACGATTCCGAATATTGTTATGTTATTATTTAAGTTAAATGTATGTTGATTAATTTTGAAAAACGTTTAACGAATATGCAGTTTTATATGTAATTAATAGATTCGAAAGATAGTTTCATTTTTATGTTATAATTAGTCGAAAAGAGGTAGGGGTCAACACGGAGGAGACAAACACGGAGCAGGAAATAAAGGTTCAGGTCAAAGACAAAATTATATGAGACCTGGATATGAAACTGGAAACAACCCGTTTTATCTTAGATTTCAATACGAACCGTATTATAAAGGACATCAGTAAGTATAATGTTTCTTGTTATAAGGAATATTTTAGATTATTTTTATTTATATTATATATTTCAAGCAATTTGTGTCATGGATTTGTCCGTTACAGCTTAAGAAGAGAGTATCCGCCGCTTTCTTTACACCAACTACAAATGTTCGTAGATACAAATAGGATAGATATAAGTAAACCGATCGATCTTGCGACTATAATAAATACTGGATTATATAACTTTCACATTAATTGGAAACATGCTGGAGTCCACTTAACGGACGAGGTAATTAAATTTTTATTCGAGCTAAAATTATTACCATTGGATATTAAAAAGCATCTTTTAAGGGTGCGGATTTATTCAAAGCGAAAGTCAACATAGAAGTACAATGGGCAAGCGAACCTGTGATCGCTGCGATTGAAAGGAACGGGGGCGTTATAACTACAGCCTATTATGATACAAATTGCTTGTTTGCTTTAAACGATACGGAACAATTTCTTCGCAGAGGTATAGTTATATTATTGATTATTTAATTATATATTTTGGCGATATAGTCGATACGCCAGAATCAAACATATTTTGTGCGTACTTATATTATTCGAATGAAACGTTTGCTAATTAAATATTTCTGTTATCTAGGTGATCCAATACCCCGTAGATTATTACCACCTGCGGATTGTTTAGAATATTATTCGAGTCCTGCATCGAGAGGATATTTGGCAGACCCTGAAAAAATATCCAAAGAACGTTTAATATTATCTCAAAAATATGGCTACATACTTCCAAAAATCGAAGACGATCCCGACTGTGAAATGCTAACGGAGCGAAAAGACCCACGACAGTTATTTTATGGCCTTGAACCAGGTTGGGTTATAAGTCTTGCGGATAAAGCAATTCTCAAACCAAAGGCAGAATATTTGAAAGAATTTTATGCTAGTTAAAAATATCGTATATGTTTTTAATGAATATAAAAATAGGTTTAGTTTTATATTAAATCATTTAAAATATATGGTATGAATAAAATAAAAATATATTATATATCATGAAATTCCTTTGTCAAATTATTTCAAAGCTAATTCTTGCCAAAGTTTATCTTTTTTCATAACATTTATGATCAAATCTTGAGAAACGGACCATAATCTACTCGCTAATGCAGAATCTACTGCAAAATTGGAGGGATCGCAACGATAACAATTATTAAAATAAAGTCCTGTTGCCCCTTCTAATTCTGGTGCGGTTGCGCAAAAAATTGTCGTGCTAGCTGCTTGTTGCTGAAAGTAAAAGAGAAAAATGATACAATTAATATTTTTTCATTAAAAACGTTCTAATTTAACGAAAAATTGGAAAGGTACCAATGATTTGGTGAAGGGTCTCACTATGGCATATAATATTCGGAAAATCCATGAATAACGAGGTAAAGACGAAGAAACCATATTGCCAGGATGACAGCTAAACACACTTACTGCAGGCCATCGCTTAGATAATTCTTGGGCAAATAATATATTACATAGTTTCGAATCATTGTATGCACCCATCGGCCAATAATGATATCTAGGCGGCGATAAAGTTAAAGGATGAATATCTTCTATGTGTTGTATAGAAGAAAATCTACGGAGTAATATAACGACTTTTTTAATTATACATTACAAAAATAATATTTTTTACAAAAAGATTATAATGAATCTAACGCATTAAAATTACCTGTGCGATTCACTGGAAACGAGTACTATTCTTGCATTATGACAACTGCGTATCGGATGCTCCAATAAAAGTGTAAAATAAAAATGCGAAAGATGATTTACTTGGAATGTCGTTTCATAACCATCTTTTGTTAGTTCGTATGGAATTGCAAAAACACCAGCGTTCAATATTAAAATATGAAGAGTCCTAAAAAAATGTTATACTTGTCAAAATAACGTAAAGACGTTTCTACGCGAACATTTATTTTTTATAGAATTACCTATACTTTTGTTTAAACTTTTCTGCAGCATTACGTACGCTCTGTAACGACGTTAAATCTAATTCTAATACTTCGCAATTTACATTTTCTTTTTCTCGTCTTATTTTTATCACTGCCTCTTCGCCCGTCTTTAAATTTCTACAAGCAAGTATAACGTAACAACCATGTAAAGCTAACGATCTAGCCGTTTCGAAGCCTAAAATCAATGAATGTTTTATGTTTGACGCATAAACGAAATTAAAATGACAAGTGCGCGTGTATATATAAATGTATATATATATCAAATACCTATTCCAGTATTAGCACCAGTGACGAGTGCTACTTTACCGCGTAAATCTCTACCGTGTAAAACCGAAAGGGCCGTACTACTACCGTCGAACCTTTGCCGTACCGGTTGCGAAATTTCTCTATATTCCGTGGCAAAAGCCAGCCTTGGATCGGTGTAAGTCGTAGTACGATTCATGTGATCGACAAAGAGAACTTTACCATCATCGGATATACATCTTTCCCACCCAGATGGTAATTCTAAGAAAAAGTCACGATACTTCAACTCGGTTATTTAATTAGAACGAATGAATTTAAGCGTATATACGTTTTTCTATAACAATACCTCCTTCGACAATTTTCTTACGTCCAGTTCTAGGATGAGTCCACTGCGTACCTTTCGTATAATGACTACAAAATAAAGATCAAACATTTCAAAGGACAATAGATAACGAGTAAATGGAAACTTATTATAATTAAATATATGAGATTAAAGGACCAACTGTCGTAACTAATGGGGAAATTAACTTAATTATTATTTGTCAAATAAACATTTACTTTACGTAATAAACGTTTCCATCTACGGTGGCCCTTTCTTCCCATCCAGGAGGTAATTCGTCCTCGCTATCGGAGTCATTTAGGACATTAACCATGTTTATACATTATCGTGAAAATCATGTTACTTCGTCGTTATGCTAGGGAAATATCTAGTTTGAAATTTAGCGAGATGTAAACTTACTAGCCGCCATATTTACTATATGCTATCTGAACAGAAAATATTCGATCGTTGATACGGATATTTGGACAAGTACCGTTATCTCGAAGTATAAATTTAACAAAATCAATTTATATTACATATTAAATAACAACGGAATCTTTGAAATTAAAGGTTTGTGTGTGTCGAGATTTCTATTATATTAATGATTATAAATTGGAGTTATACGAATTAATAACTAACGCGTAAATGTGCAGTTTAAGTCGTATTGCATATGTCGAACGGTCGAACGTAATAAAGTTATTCTATTTAAAATTTTTTTCTCCAACAGGAAATTTGAGACGCCAATCACGTATTTAATTCTATCTCTCTCTCTCTCTCTTTTTTTCTTTCTCCCTCTTCGAAGAGAGCTTCTCTTGCGCATGTAGATATATATACATATATATATATGCTAAAGTATATGCGCAACTTGGCCTTTTCTTAGAAGAAACGTTCGAGTATACGATTGTGATAACTTTATTGACTTACTTTACTTCGAGAATTTTAGGTAATGAATCAATAAGTCACATTAATAAGATGGAGTTTATATCGTTGACGAATTTTATGTTAAACGTTCGATATACAGTTGGGGCTATAAAATCATAAAATGGTAAGTGTCAATTTGATATCAGTGCAGAACTTTTGTAAATGATAGCAACATTTTTTCTCCCATCTTTATTCTCTTATTTACATTTGCGATCTAATTGCTATGTCCTATCCGTGTCGTTTAATTTTATTTATATATCGCGTCTTACGTAAATTTTCACGTGACAAATTTTAATATAAATATGTTGAAAGTCGATAACGGGTGAACTTATTTTTCATATCGGTCGTTCGTCTATTTCTTAATACACTATCCGTTACATTCTTATTACTTATACGTTTCTATCGCCTATTTGATATTTCTTTAGAATGCTGTTGTTACAGGGTGCAAACATATCGCAATTAGAAAGAGATATCGGCTCCGATCAGTTTCCTCCAAACGAACATTATTTTGGTTTAGTCAATGTAAGTAGAAGTAAATGTAATGGTCGAACGTCGTTAACAATATATATTTCTTATTATTGATCGATTATAAATCATTTCGTTCTTTTTTTCTAGTTTGGTAATACTTGCTATAGTAATTCGGTATTGCAAGCTCTATATTTCTGTAGGCCGTTTAGAGAGAAAGTATTAGAATACAAAGCCAGAAACAAGAGAACCAAGGAAACGTTATTAACATGTCTAGCCGATCTGTTTCATAATATTGCTACGCAAAAGAAAAAAGTTGGTTCCATCGCTCCTAAAAAGTTCATTGCCAGGTTAAGAAAAGAGAAAGGTTTGCTATTTTTTTTTCTTTCGACTCGATTTCCTTACTTTGATTTTTTTTCTTTTTTTATTAAAGATAATATTACCTTTTTAGAGGAGTTTGATAATTATATGCAACAAGATGCACACGAGTTTTTAAACTTTCTTATTAATCATATAAATGAAATTATTCTGGGTAAGTACTTTAATTCTAAGTTTCTTCTTTTTCTTTGTCTAAAATCATTGTTACTTGTTATTTCAGCGGAAAGAAGTCAAACCAAACAGACGGGTGGGAAAGGTGCGGGCGATGCTGGGTCCCAACCAGAGCCGACATGGGTCCATGAGATATTTCAAGGAATATTGACCTCGGAAACACGTTGCCTTAATTGTGAGACTGTTTCTAGCAAAGATGAGGATTTTTTTGATCTGCAAGTTGATGTAGATCAAAACACCTCGATAACATACTGCCTGCGTTGTTTCTCTAATACTGAAACTCTTTGTAGTGATAATAAATTTAAATGCGATCATTGTAGCAGCTATCAGGAAGCTCAGGTATACATTTATCTCGTTTTTCATTAATGTTTTATATAAAATTAGATAATACCGATTAAAATTAACAAACGAAATTAATGTATGATCTGTTACATTGTATTTTAGAAACGAATGAGAGTTAAGAAACTTCCAATGATCTTAGCATTACATTTGAAAAGATTCAAATACGTGGAACAATATAATCGACACATTAAAGTATCTCATAGGGTAGTTTTTCCATTGGAATTGCGGCTTTTTAACACTGTAAATATCACGAAGAATTTACGTTGTGCATGTTACTTGATTTCTCTCTCTCTCTCTCTCTCTCTCTCTCTCTCTCTCTCTCTCTCTCTCTCTCTCTCTCTCTCTCTCTCTCTCTCTCTCTTTTTGTAAATATTTAAAAAAACAAAATTTTCAATTGCAGAGCGATGATGCCGTCAACCCTGATCGCTTGTATGATTTAGTTGCAGTTGTGATACATTGCGGAAGTGGTCCTAACAGAGGTCACTATATTTCTATAGTAAAGAGTCATGGATTTTGGTTGCTTTTCGACGATGACATGGTTGATGTAAGATTTATGCCAAAATTATTTATACATCTTTCAAATACCCTTAGAAAATATATCCTCATAAAAAATAAAATATATACATTTACTACTTTAGCCATGAATATATTTATAAGTCAACTTTATCATATTTTTTAGAAAATTGATGCATCAACTATAGAAGATTTCTATGGGCTCACCTCAGATATACAGAAGAGTTCAGAAACTGGATATATTTTATTTTATCAATCAAGAGATTGTAGTTAAAAATCACTCGACGTAACAAAAGAATTTAAGTTACGTTAAACTTAGTCATTATCATTTGAAGTCAATGTCATTCTCTGAATTAATTTTTACGCATTGCAACTGTACAGTCGAGAGATTTTATTTCTACAAATTAATACGTATATGAACTCTTTTTCTATTTTATTAAAAATATGCCAATCCTGAACTATTAATCTGAGAATTATCTCCCTACGTAAAAAAAAAAAAAAAAAAAAAAAAAGAAAAGAAAGGAAGAAAGAAAAATCGTTTATTATTTGTTATATGAATGTTATACTATGTTATCTGAAAAGAAGTATTATCTAATCTTATATAAGATATAAGTGAGAATTAAAGAACTTTATGAACATAAATATTTATTAATTCTTATTAATTAAATTTTGGATTTATATATCTAAGGGTATTATGAGATAAAGATGATTTATATTTTGAAAAATATTTATTGCAGGTTTAAGCAATAAACTCGTAAGGAATAGGCGCAAGTAATATAGGTGCCTCACGTCCTGAAACGATATGAGCTTTGGATGGTTCGGCAGGCTGTCTTTTAAGTTGAACTTGAACTTTATTTTCCTTGGCTTCTTTCCTAAGCCTTTCATTTTCTTTCACGCGTGTTAAAAAATCTTCTCTGCACTTTGAATGGGTAAGATGTTCGATGCGGACATTAATACGTTTCGCGATGATACGGCCACGCACCCTTTTGTTAACGATAACTCCAAGAGCGTGAGGCGTGACATTGAATACTCGTCCAGTCTTCCCGTGATAAACCTTATACGGCATTCCTTTTTGAACTGCTCCATTGCCCTTGATGTCAACTATGTCACCGACCTTGTAAACTTTCATGTACGTTGACAGAGGAATAGTTCCATGTTTGCGGAATTTGCGGGAAAACAAATCCCTTGTACCACGACGATAACCTTTGGAGTTAGTCATATTTTAAAACTGAAAGAAAGATTTAAAATATATCGTAAAAATAGATTCAATCGAACAAGAAAATATTTCGTTGCGAAGTAAAAAAAACAGCTGTCGTATATTCGACATAGCGCAACTTTCGTATGATCAAATACTTCTTTCGTACGAAGTATCATAAAAAAATTAAAACAATCGATTAACACGTAAGAAACAAAACGGCAGGATCGTCAAATTAAAAGATCTTCGAGAATTTTCGCTACAGTTACAAGTTTCGTCAAAATACACGTGGTCACTTTCGACATTGTCCGAGTTCCAATATTTCTAATAAAAATACGTACGATGCAATACGCGAAGGAAAAGATAATTTACACTTTGTACAAATTCTATCAGTACATCGAAACAAATAAGATATTAAATGATTATTTTTTAATACTAACCTCTACGAACAGAAACGATGGCGCAGCTCGTCGGACAGGAAAGAAAGAACCTCATCGAACTTTTCTTCTAAGATGGCGCATGTACGTCGCGTCCAATCATCGTTCGATGGCACCTTCGATCAATAAATTTTATTGGCTGGAAATAGAGCACTCTTTCTCGACCAATCACAACTCTCGAATGTATCGCTCTCGTGTCGTTACTAAGAGCGGATTGGTCAAGACGTGGCGTATTCTTTCTGACCAATCACAACTTTTAAATTATTGGCGCCTGAATTGAAAACGACCAAAAGATTTATACAATGCTAACAATACAAAAATGTTAAAAATACTGGCCGTATTTTCGTATATATTTATTTAAAAGTTTGGCCACCTTGTATGTCAGTTCGCGGCATGTGTGATTTTCCACGTGGTTGTTTTATCGTAATTCATAATTTCGTCAAAATACTTCATAATATTGTGTAGCAAGTAACATTCAACAATGAGTTTTAAAAATGATTTTGATGTCTTCGTGGGTGGTAAATCAGGAGTTTTTAAAGGTTGGCACACTTATAATGCCAGGCAATGACTTATAATCGAACAAAAATTCATTTTTTTTTTTTGTTCAAACAAATGATTTTTAAGTATAAAATAAATTAATTGTAGGCATCAAAATTGGACAAAAAGAATGTGTTCAAAAGAATCTAAAGAGTTTTTTATCGATTGGGTATAACGATGAGATTACCACAGCAAGCTGGGGTGACGAGGAAGAACGAGATATACTTATAGCTTATGGTACAAAGGAAACAAGAAGGTTTTTATATATACAATATAGTTATAATCAAAGATTTTTACTAATATAACTATACTTTTTTAACCAATACTAAATGTATTTAACATCTTATAGCATCAGCGTTTATAATACCGAAGATATGTCATTTGCGAGCACGTTTGTCTGCGACGTTGGCCAAGGAAGTATAAATGGCATATCGCGTTATGACGGGTAAATCTTTATGATTATTTGGGTACACATTGCACTACTACTTTTTATAAATACAAACCTTCAATTATTGAATACATATTGAACACCTATTAGGTCAATTTTGACTGCAGTTAATTCCGGCGAAATAAAATTATGGAAATTTAATGATCAAGGTCAAGTTATATTAAATGCTGGTGATAATTTACATAGAATGCGTCATTCTAATGTTAACAAGAAGATAATAGCTACTGGTGGCAAAGAAAATGGATTAAAATTATTTGATTTAGAGAGGCAAAAACAAATTTTTAACGAAAAAAATGTACCACATGATTTTTTAAATTTGAGAGTACCAATTTGGGTTTCAGATATTGCTTTTCTTCAAGACTCTCATAAAATAGTCACTGTCAGCAGATTCGGACACGTACGACTTCTATTTTCTATGAGAAAGTTAAAATTTTGGAGTTAAATATTTGATGAATGAATTTTGATATTATTCTAGGTACGTTTGTACGATACTAATGCACAAAGAAGACCAATCATAAATGTCGAAATGAAAGACGAACCTCTGACTGCTGCAACGGTACCTCGCAAGGAAGCGTAAGAATTTTTTACTTTCATACACATAGTAAAAATATTATTATTACAGCATAATAAAAATGTCATCATAGGCAAGTCATGGTGGGTTCGGGTAAAGGCACGATGAAACTGATCGATTTACGTAAACCTGGAAAGATATTGCATACGTATAAGGGTCTGGTTGGCGGCGTAACTGGATTAGCTTCTAGTAAAGTGGGACCGTACGTAGTTAGCACTTCTCTAGATAGATATTTGAGAGTACATAATATTGATACAAGAGAAATGATCAAAAAGGTAATTTCATTGATCTAAGTAAGTGTTAACGAATTATGTATACATATATTATCGTATATAAAATATTGTTTTGTTTCTTTTTTACGTTTATATAGGTTTATCTGACTTCAAAATTAACGTGTTTAATATTAAGATCAACGTTCTCTATAGAAACACAGATCGATAATCCTGAAAAAGTTCCAGATAACAATAGTATTAATAATAACGATAATGAAGTTATCCATATAGAGAATAAATTGGAGGATACAAATGACGATCCAGAATATGAAGCATTATTCAATAAAATGGAAGTTATTACATCGAAACATAAAAGAACAAATTTGTGCTATAAAAGAAAGAAATGTACTAAAAGTGCTTCTTCGGTTGATCATTCCGTATGTAATTTTCTAATTAATATATATGTTTAACATTATTATTTATACAAATGTTTCTGAAAGTTCTTAACACATTTTACTTTTTAATTTCCATTTATAGGAAGAGTCAAAAACATCAGCTATTCTGGAACCTTCAAATACTATTGTAAAAAGTAATAAAATTAAAAAAAGAAAAAAGTTAATATTCAATAATTAGTAATAAATATAGTAACAAATTGTGTATATATGAAAATCAATGAACCTAAATGCACTTTCATACATTAATACATACGTTTGCTCTTTCTTTATACCTTCTTACGAGGATTGGAAATATAGACCAGAATAAAATAAACGATATAATATTTTATATATATATATATATATATATATATATATATATATATATATGTATGTATGTATGTATGTATGTATGTATATATATGTATATATATATACATACGTAGTGTATTCTATCGCTGAGCACTTTCTGCATTTATGAGTTACATATGTGAGAGAGCCAAGGATCGATCATGCGCCAATCACTTTGCTCAGGGTACATAATATTAAGATGTGATCGCTTTAACTAACTACAACACAAGTTTGTGTATCATACAATTCATTATTAATACCTCAATAAATTACATTTTGGTTTTTGCAATGCAAGAACTGTCACGTCCAAAATCTTTATCTTTCTTCCTTTTCAAGTTTCTTGCCGAATTCTCTCCAATTTCTCTTATGAATTTGTTGCTTCGTTCATTTAAGTAAATAGTGAATTAAAAAATTTTCATATAATATTCACGCGAGTCAAATTGATTCTATTTAATAGAAGCCGAAGGAAAGCGAACGTGACTGCTTGCAAATTTGCAGTATATATTTTGTACTAAAGAGATTAAGATTAACTACGGCACGTTAAACCTATGCGGATGTACAGGTTTGTTTCACAATGTACAAAAACCGTCGGTCTCATAGCTTTTGTCACAATACTACTATCGTAATCACTTTATATCTCGAACTTTCTTATTTTCTTTTTATCATTAATGGAATATTTAATCTTACACAGATAAACATATACAGGAATAATTTCACTAAATTATAGGCACTGGCTCTGCACTATCAAGTAGCGACTTTTACCTTTACTTTTATAGATAAAAAGAGGAACGTGTTAGTGCCAAAAATAGAAATGAATATTAACAAACAGGCCATTTATGTACATGATTTTTTTTAGTGTTTTAAGTATGTACACATTTTTTTCAGTAGAAGGCTCTACATACAATTACTACTTAGCTTCTTTTATTTTTTTGTTTTATATATATATATATATATATATATATATATATATATATATATATATTATATATATATATATATATAGATTAATTGAAATAAAAATTATTTTTTTCAAAAGAATACATTTGTCCTCATAAAAGTAATTGTTAACAAGTTTTCTTGGTATATTCTAGTACATTCAACAAATTTCTCTTTTATGCATCGTTAGCATCTATAATATGTGCCTAGAATTTATTTAACAAGATCTACATACATATCGTTTCACGAGAAACTTCTTCTAATAGGATTTTATTATTTAGATGCTATCCATTTCTTGGAGGTAAATGTTAAGGAGATAATTGGTTTAAATATTTCATAGAATGATGTATTTGGGTCATTTTCGATAAAGAATAATTTAGAATAGAAAATATATTACAAAAGCAAAACATTTTGTCAGAAAATCAAAACAACAATATAATAATAAGAAAACTTGAATTACTTTTGTATGTCATACATTTTCTATTTGGGTATATAGTGTAAAAAGTACCGTGAAAGAAAAGAAATTCTTCAAAATTTTTTCAGGTATAACGTATAATAAGTATGGTCAATGTATATGCGAAATAAAAAAAGATCGTTGGTTAAATATCCTTTCAAAATAATGTCTACGCATCTATACTCTTATCATATACTTTTGTTTTTTTATATTTTAAAAAAGAAAAGAAAAAAAAATATAAGCACATAAAGATTGCTATATATATATATATATATATATATATATATATATATATATATATATATATATATATGTATACATAAAAGAAATTTCCTATTAATTTATAAAATACATACAAGGTAATCCGAAGAAAGCATTAGAGCAGTGAAAATACAAAGATAATAATTTATAATGTATACTTTTAATACAGTTGTAAGAGAATGATTTTCAGCGTGAGTACTACACTCGTGTTTTATCTATCTCCTGCCTTTTAAATTCATACATTTGCCTGTGACTCATTCTTTGCAAATATGTTTCATAACGAACATGAAGCCTCTCCTTATAATTCATTTTCATTTATCATCAATTTTATCATTACACATACATCTGCAATTTTGTCTAATAAAAGAAATAATTAACAAAATCAATTTCTCCCTATTTTAATGGTAGCATTATGTATAACAATGCGTCATTATTGCTTAATAATTTGATTATTTGAAAGATCGTTCATATATTATATGAAATTGTTAGCCTTAATGTAATATCGATCAGTGATATAGCAGTAATAAATGTCTCAAAAGCGAGCGCTCATGTTCGTTGAATATTATTTATATTCTCATCGATATTATTTTGCTTCTGGCATATTATAGAAGCTTAATAAAATTAATATAGTAATAAAAAAAAAAAAAAAATCGGAATATTTATTCTCTTCTTGCAAAAAGACAATTGTAAAAAAAAAAAGCGAAATAAAGTATAGACGTAATTAATGGCTTATTTCACTACTCGTTATATCACAATGCTTGTTAAACATCCCTAGTAATGACTTTTTAAAAGGGCACGAAGAATTCATATCCTGAGCGAACAATGGCCCATTAACCATTCTTTAGTGAGAAGCTCGAACGTTAACTGCTTTGTAAAAAGCGATCACGTTAGAAAATCTAATCTTAAACATCTTTATACATTACAGAGCATGTCTCACCGTGTATTTGTCACACATCTAGCGATAGGTCCACATAGGTCGTTATTCTCGACTGGTGTTCTTTTTCCGTTTAAACTTACAAATTTTAACCGCAAAGACAACAATGATCAATATTGTATACTCACGAACTAAAAAACATGAGCGCTGATAAAATTACTCTATATGATGTCATTAGTTCTCTCTCTCTCTCTCTCTCTCTCTCTCTCTATGCGATTCAACTTGTACGATTCAACTTTCCCTCAATTTTTCCTTGTCATGATGCAATTACGATGGTCTACGAGTGAAGCAACAATACCTATATTTCAATTACAATTTCACTGTAAAAGTGAATCATTAAATGTTTCATTCGCCGCCAGATACGGTCACTTCTCGCCAAGATGGTTCTTGAGACGGTTTAACGATCGTCGATGAAGATTCCGAAATATCTACAGCTGCTGGACTGGAAGGTGGTGTAGGTGTTGAGAGCACGTCTCTCGAGTTACCATTACCCGTTTCATTTTGTTCGGTTTCAGTTTCGCCATCAACGTTCGTCGTAGTTTCAACCTGAGAATTTGTAACTTTGGATGTAACTGACTCTTGTGTTCTCAACGACGAACCACCATCTTTAGCATTGATGCTATCCTCGCCTATATATCAATATCATTAATCGTTCATGAACGTTTATAATTATGAGTAAATAACTAATTATATTGTTACCAGTTTTCAAATAAAAATAAAATATTCGGTGACAAAGCAAAGGAAAAAAGTCTACTTACCACACGGCCTAAGAACCAAATAATACAACAGATCGGATAGAGAAATTATACCGATTACTTTGTCGTCGTCATCCACCACTACAAGTCTATGGACCTAAAATGTATGAGATAATTTCGTCAAAAAACACACTGCACCTTTTCTCCCTCCCCATTTTTTTTTTTTTTAGAAAAATAATTATTCCTCTAAATCTATTCTAGATACCTCTGCTCTTACAATTCTTTCCATAACAGTAAATAATGTCTCATCTAATTTACAACTTTGAACACCTTCGAACCATTCGTTCCTGTGTTCGTTAGCAGCTCGCAACGATACGTCCAAATTATTGTATGTCTTTTCGGCTGCTAAATTCTACATAGGGGAAAAGAAAAAGAAAAAGAAAAAGAAAAAGAAAAAGAAAAAGAAAAAGAAAAAGAGAAATTTAAATTGCAACCACAGAGGGAAGAGTAATGAAAACTGGATTATTAATAAAAGAAATGACTTACGATAACATCGAACTTGGAATAAATATTAACTAGTTTTCCTTCGGCATCGATAACTGGTAATGCGGAGACCCTCCTTTCAACGAATTTTTTGAGAGCTAAAATTATGCTAGTTTCTTCCGTTGCCGTTTCTATATCATCAAAAGTTCCTATCCTAAGTTCTCTAAGCGTTTTATTAGTAAAGGATGGTTTTGGTAATTCATGAATCTGCATAGAAAAAATTTATTAATAGATCTCAAATTTCGTTATCGTTCTACGTTCAGGCAATAAAAAATATCCAAGATATCACATTATAAAAACTCACATAAAGGAACAAAAACCTTAATATTCGTTTGTGTGTTAAAATATAAAGCACATTGCCAGTATCGGGATCGATTACTGGTAAACGATGAATCCTATTTTGTATTAAAGTTCTTATAGCTTCGTACAAGGACGCATCAGGACCAATGCTCACCAACGGATGAACTTGATCCTTTAATACTTCTGAAACAATAAAATATTTACTCGTAATTCATATAATATTACAAATATAATCGAAGAAAGATATTTACTTCTCCAAGTATCCAATTCGTGTTCCTCCAATTCGTCCATCGTAACGGACGGACTCGTGTAATACATTTGAAGAATTTTTATAAAATCCGTTATGGTCAGCATGCCAACGAATTCTTGCCTCGCGCTATCCCATAAAGGTGCAGCTCTTACTCCTTGAAAATATGAACGAAAGAAAAATTCAATATCCATTCTATAAAGATTATCGTGGCATTTAGATCGTTCTCACCATTGTATACGAGGGCAAAGAAGGCTTTCTTCACGAGAAGATGCGTGTCGAATACAACTAATTTTGCACTGGTCGGTATCAGATCGTAACACTTGTGGAATTTGAAAAATTTAACGAATATCTGCGACTCGTCTTCTTCTAAAATTATGAACAAAAGAAAGGAGAGAGAGAGAGAGAGAGAGAGAGAGAGAGAGAGAGAGAGAGAGAGAGAGAGAGAGAGAGAGAGAGAGAGAGAGAGAGAAGGAGGTTTTTAAAAAATCTTCATAGATCATTTAAGAAATTATAATAATTCATGTAAAATCGCAAAGAATCAAGGATCGCTCGAAGGAGTCGATTATCACCCATAGATCGGATATAATAAATAGATCCTCGATGATCGCACCTTTGGAAAGAATCCAAGCGAGTTCATCCTCGAGGGGTGGGTTTTCAAGTTCAAATTCTTTGATAAGGTCCTTAGAAAAGACAGGATCGTCTTCCTGGCTCCACCAACTGGATGCAACGTGTCTTAGAGCGGCACGGATGCTTTCAGAATTGGAATAGTAATGTAAAGCTAACATTATTCTTATCTATTGCCATCGTTTGGACGATCGAACGGATAATAACACGCGAAATCACGTAAATTCAAAACGAAACTTAAAACTCGTCGATTAACGCTTTGAACGATCGTCGATGGTATTAGCTGATCGACGTCCTTCGATACGAATCGTCGCATCATCGATGAAGCCGGAAGACGTATTATCCGGTGATATTTTGGCGATAACGATTATAATGAATATTCATTCGAACACGAATGCCGATGTTGTCGAGAGAGATTACGAATCGAAGATCAACATATTAAGCGAGACAAACGAAACGTTCTTTCGCATCTACGCGTCGGTGTCAATCACTAAACGATCTATTATTAAATCGAGTTGCATTCTAACGTCGAGGAATATAGTCGTGCAGGTGGAAGGAGCGCACGTCGCGGAGCCCCTTAACAACACCAACACACACAGCCGCCAGCCGATGCCGCTGATCGTTCGCCCTGGCCTTTATAATTCTCCTTCCAATTCGCAAGGTTTATCTTTAAACTCTCCCACCATCTCCTCCTCCTCGTCTTCTGCTCTATACACTTGCGGCATGTACATACGATTCATTTTCAAAGATAATATTTACGAACGTTCTAACAGAAATCGAAACCTGTTATTCTCTTCGAATAAAAATATCGATACGAAAGAATGTGAAAAGGCGTCCAATTAAAAAAAGGAAACAAAAATAAAGAAAGAAAAAGCAAAAAAAGAAACCGCCGTTG
The DNA here is from genome assembly GCA_918808275.2 of Dolichovespula sylvestris. Lineage (NCBI taxonomy): Eukaryota > Metazoa > Arthropoda > Insecta > Hymenoptera > Vespidae > Dolichovespula > Dolichovespula sylvestris. The sequence continues at coordinate 5,216,594 of OU964982.1, read as the reverse complement.
TTTTGTTTAATGTAAAATCGACGATGTTTAAAAGAAGAAAAAAAAAAAAAAATGAAAAGGAAAAAAAAAAGAAGAAGAAGGCTCGTCGAACGACGTTATAATTAATTAATTGAACGAGCAGAGCGCTCGAGTGTAAAATCACTCCTGTAACATCGATAGCAATAAAATAACTCGTTGATTATAGCAGGACCGGTGGCAGCTTATGTATCAACGTTGATATTACAATTAGGTCCAGTTTTATCGGAAATATATTCCAAACGATAGGGAATTAAAAGATGACGCCAATGCGAATAGAATTATTTTCGAACGAAAAAGTTGTGTTTTCTTCTTTTTGGCGTTATTTAAGAAAAAGAAAAACAAAAAAAAAAAAAAGAAAAAAAAAGTAAAAGAACACACCTATCTCGACACAAGTCCCCTCTCTCCTCCTACTAAACTGTCGCGAACTTGGTCAGCTTCATTGCTGACGAAGCAGCAAGTAACTGATTCGTTCGGAGCGAACGGAGTTACAATATTCTCTCTCGGTTCGTTCGTATGCATACGTGTTCCGTTAGAGTCCTCGTCGTATCATTCGTGCCAAGAATAACTCGAACTTGCCAAGAAAAAATTTGACTGCGTTTCGTGTTCTTAGACCTGACAAATGCGAAGCGATCCCTGCTTGTTCGCCCGTTTGCCTATTTCGAGTGAAAATTCTTTGATATTTTTTTTAGATCGATACAATACAAAATTAATAACAAACTTTTCAATTACTTTTGTTTCTTTTTACACATTTCCTTTCCACGTAAATTTTCTAAAAACGTATTACTGGGTTAGTGCAATCATAAAATTCTTTGCGATAAGACACGTTCTTATGAACTTTGCACTTGATAAGGATAGATAAATAAACTTACCAAGATCGGAGAGGGAAACCTTTTCTAAGAACGGGTCTACGACTGGTAGCTGTCGGATAAAAAAAAAAAAAAAAGAAAAAAAAAACAAAGAACAAAAATAAGGATCAAAAAATTGCTGCTTAATTTCACTCGATAAAGGTGAGAAGGAAAGTCACCCTTTTGTAAAACATTAAACTTACCCCTCGTGCATCTCTAAAGAGTATGGCAGCGTGAACTGGATCAAGACACGCGTCCGATGCTCTGTGTGGTATCGCTGGGGTTCCTAACGATAATCTTCTTGGTCCAGGATCTAAAGAACTTCTTCTAATTGCACCTAAATCAATCATATTCGCATCGTAAAAGTTACGGATAATCTGATCGAAAATGACATCTCTCTCTCTCTGTGTGTGTGTGTGTGTGTGTGTGTGTGTGTAAGAGAGAGAGAGAGAGAGAGAGAGAGAGAGAGAGAGAGGGAGAGAGAAACATTTTTATTTCCATCAAAATTCAATCGAAAATGACGAGGATTTTGTATCGAGCATTATCATAAATCGCAAATGAAGATCTATAAGAATGAAACTTATTAAGCTCCAAAAAGAAATTATTCGCGCGAAGATAAATCTTCCTCTCTGGTTACCTTGGCTCAGTATACTCTCGTAGATTCGATAAGTTGTTTCGCAGTCAATTTCACGATGATTCCCTTGACGAGCACCCCCATCGAGACTCTGACTCCTATTACGAAAATCGTCCTCACTTTTTCTCGGTGTTTCCTGACATTCACTTTGTCTTCTTATATGACCGAGCCTTCTACCAAAGTGTCTAATCATTTCCTGTATACCATGATGATAATTATGAGAATGATGATGTTTATCATGTTCTCCAGTTGGACTCGGTGAAGCTGGCGAACTTCTTCCACTTGCACTTTGTTGTTGTTGTTGCTGATGAAAGTAATTGTGAATAGAAGGATGAAGCTGACTCTGGTGCTGCTGCTGCTGCTGCTGCTGCTGCTGATGATGATGATGATGATGATGATGTTGATGATGATGATGCTGATAATAATGATGATGTAACCTGGTCTGATGATTCTGACCACTCCCATGAATGGTATGATAAACCGGTTGATTATGATGTAGTGGATGATGATGATCCAAAAGCAAACTATTATAATTAGATGGACGATGTGATAATCGGTAGGTCGAACTGACCGAACCACGAGATATCGCGTTCTCTCGAAGGGAGCTTTTATTACTGGCACTGTCTCCTTGATTCAAAAGTTCATGAAAAATCCGTGTATCCTGTTGGCGAGCATCGCTGGATGAACTCGACGACGACGACGAATTTTTCAAATCCTGCCGATTGCTCCTAGGATTTTCATCGTTATTATTGGAATTATGATGAGATAATAGATGATTTAATCCGTGCATCTTTAATCCTTTGTTATATATATATATATATATATGTGTGTGTGTTTTTCTTTTTCTTTCTCTTTTTCTTGATCATATACAAATTCGATTACTTTTCGATCTTCTCGACATTTAATGATCTTCTTTTCCTCATTATAATCTTCGTTATTTTCAACGGTGAAATATTATCGAGCTGCGGAGAATTACGAAGAATAAACATAATCGATTATTTTCTTTTAAGGTCTTCGAAAGTAGAAACGTTTTGATTTTTATTATTATTTCACTGTTCTGACAATTCTTCTTATAAATTTCATCTTATAAGGTAAATGATCATGAAAAATAAATCAAGGAATAGGCGCACACGCACACACACACCTCTCGGCAAGTGATTTTTTACAAAACTAAATTATTTGTATAAACCGTCAAGAGTTTCCTAATTTTACAAATACTTTCAATGAAGATGGTGACGGCGACGACTTCGACTTCGACGACGACGACGACGACGACGACGACGACGACGACGACGACGACGATAATTATTATCATTGTACTTGAAAGATTACTAATTAAGAGAGAATATTCCCTCTAACTTCAAAGTTTCTAATTCGAGTTAGAATTCAGTAGTATGAAACATTAGTATCACAACGGTTAACTATAAAATTGAGACGGGGAAGTAGCCGAGATGAGATTAAATCATCTCGCAAGGACAAATTTACCAATCAACGAATACGTACCAAATGTTCTTATTCTCTCTTATTCATTTTATGAAAGCTTAGATATAAGATCGTCGATATCGATTAATAGATATATAGGTTCAATAATACGAGAAGAAATGCTGATAGTTCATATCGCATATAAATGTATATACATACATAGGGTGGACCGAAAGTATCAAGATGATTTAAAAAATGAATTACATTTTTTGGAGACTGTAGTTGCCATTAAATTTCGTAATTTTACAAGTTAGGCCTTATAGTTTTATAATATTAAAAACAAAAGGAAATTAGCCCAAAACATCTCCAAAAAAGTAATAGATTTTTAAAATTATTTAAGAACTTTTGGTATATCTAGGAACTTTTTACCCACACTGTATATACATATTTATTACAAAAGGGCGCAGCTGAGAGAGAAAGAGAGAGAGAGAGAGAGAGAGAGAGAGAGAGAGAGAGAGAGAGAGAGAGAGAGAGAGAGAGAGAGAGAGAGAGAGAGAGAGAGAGAGATGACGATGATCTTGACCGAGAAATCTTGGCTCGTTAATTCAGCATGTGTTCAACAATTTCACGAAGAGTTCGATTTTGTTCACCTTCTGCCTTTAACAATTTTCAAACGTTTTTCTTTAATTAAAATCAAATTAATATCATACAATTTGGAAATTGTTCAAAAGAAAATGATTTGTTTTGTTAAAGAACAAATAACGATCTAAATATTTTCGAGATAAGAGATTTGCTTCTTGATCTTGCATTTGTATACTCGTTTATATCTATTATATACTATCGAGATTATATGTCTCGATCAAAAGAGCTTTTACGTTTTATAAGTTGGAAACTTACCAATTTTTCGACAAGTGGGTCGCTGAAAATGTATATTTTTGGGTCATAGGAGAGAGGAACTAAGATATTCTATCGATCCCTTTAACCAGACTTTCGAATTGAACTATTGATTACATCGTTCCACCGTATTAAAAATGAGGTAATATATATATATATTTATATATATATATATATATTTTAGATTAGGGCAAGAAATAAAATTAGATGTCAAGTATTATCACAGTTTGGAAAAAACAAGGTAAACACAAAAGATAATGCGACGTTCTAATCACTCGAGATAAGAATCGAAAGTTCGATTTAGAAACTTTTCAAAGATAAATCAAAAGAATAACTAACTGCTTTTAAAATCTAATATACATAGAAAAAGAAAGAGGAAGAGGAAGAGGAAGAGGAAAATAACGTAAATTTCTAATGTTTTTTCTTTAACTCGACGAGAGGGTAAGTAATATTACTTACGGTTATGGATGTATCGATACCAAAAAAAGCAAACCGGATTAAAGTAAGAGAACATTGACACGTGGATAAAATCTCAAGAGAACCAAGTATTTTCTATGAAAACATGCGTGTGTGTGTGTAAAGAACAATAGATTTTAAAACTAATCTAAGAACTTTTGGCCCACCCTGTATATACATATGTAGATGCAACAACTGCAGTACAAGATCTCTACTTATATATTACTTTACATAAGCTTTCTACATAATCGTTAATGCAGGTGAGGAGGCAACAAAACTCCCGTCCGTCTATTCTCAGAAACGTCTATGTATATGTCTCTACTATCTACAAATGTAACGAGATCGTAATTGCATCATTTCTACGTTTTTCCTTATATTTCATCTTGGTCGTTCAAACTTTTTCTTCGTTTAAGTAAATAACTCGCGTGGTATGTATCAATAAAAAATAAAATGGTCCTTTGATCGATTCATCGATAAACGCCATTTCCATGCACGAATACGTTTTATATATCGAGAGAGTATTGTTTTACAAGGGATTCATATTTCTTTTCGTTACAAAATTTGCTATCGTTTGCACATAACTCTGAATTATGCGAAATTCGCGACGACGACGACTTATACATATGTAGAATATATATACGACGTAGTAAAGAAGAAGAGAAAAGAAATCTTTAACTTCTCGCCCCCTTCTCCTTGGCCTTCTATGAAGAAAACTTATCAATAACGATGAATTAACGAAGAAGAAGAAACGAAACGGAACAAAACAAAATGTAAACAATATTTTTTCCTTTTATAATATGTTACTTTTCTTTCTCCGAATAATAAAAATAAAAAATAAGTTGCTCCCATAATAATCATCGTAACCCAATAAAGGTGAGTACTCATTTAGTACACGTCGTTAGAGTAATATATCATGCGGATGCGTCTGCGACAAGAGACTGCAGTAGCAAGGTGGGAGGGATTAAGTCGAAGAAGGAGATTCTTCGCGCGTTATGTCGTCTCGTTTCTCTTGTCCGTTTATCGTATATGCTTCGTATTCTCTCTTCGAGGAAAATAAAAGGAAAAAATAAGACGTACAACGAAGAAATTTCAACAGAGTCTAAGAACAGCCCGCATCGAAGGACTATTTTCATCTGCCATTCGTTCGATGCGACGTTCGTTCGTTCGTTGGTCAAGGTCAAACACGATGACAACTACCTTCCTTGTTTACTATTTTGGAAGAAACGGAAAGTTAACATGGTTATATGTTTACGTATGACGTAGACAATTTACGAATATGATCTACCTTTTTAATTGATTTTAATTGTTATTACAACGAGATGCATATTTTTCCTTTGGTTAGGTTTTCTTTATGGTTTATTCCGAACGTACGACGTAGAATTCGAAACGACCTAGAAAAAGAACTCTCTCTCTCTCTCTCTCTCTCTCTCTCTCTCTCTCTCTCTCTCTCTCTCTCTCTCTCTCTCTCTCTCTCTCTCTTCCTCGATAGAACCTCGATTGTAATAACGTTTACAAAGAGCAGATGTTAAAGAAGAATGTTGTGTGTGTACGTGCGTGCGTGCGTGCGTGTGTGTGTGAAAGACGAGAAAATGTAAGTGACAAAAGGGGAAATAAAAAGTGGGTGAACGTTGCAACGTCTGTATACGAGAGGAAGAGAGAGAGAACATAAGCTATTAGATTCCTCTGATTTATCACGGTAAAGAGAAATTAGAGAAAGATGCATCAGTGAGACACTAAACAATGACGTGTTTTCGTATCATAAAAATAATAAAACCGATAATGAAAAATTATTCAATTTGTAGATTATAGAAATCAATCGTGTGTTAAGGTTATGTCGTAGATACCAAGAAGAAAAAACATCGATATTTATGCATACAGATACATTATTTGTTTTCTATCACTTAACTGCTTTTCAAAATCATTTCGATTCTCGAAGACCATCCAAAAACAATTTATGATCGACTTACGTTTCCAAAATTGTAACGCGAAGGAGCGCAGCAACAAGAAGACCTAAGACGTAGATTTATCTTGAGACCTTCTGCGACAAGATTTTGCAGGGACGTAGAAAAAACGAATTTCTTTCTGTATCTTTGTAGAGAATCAGTTTCACAATTTAATGCCACAAATCTCACGAAGAAAGAAAACACTAAATATTAAATATGTACACAAAATTAGAAAGAAAAGCGTCAAGTCTATGTTATACCAAGCGGACCCTTAAGTTTCATCTTCGTTCTCTCTTCGACTTCGGCTTTTGACGAAAATACACGAACCCGTTTTCGCTTTCGATATATCACTTTTATTCCGCAGTTCGATCGAATTTTAAGTTCAACGATATTGAAAGAGATTCGTCGATGTATTTGAAGCACTGTGTTCGAAAGTAATACAAAAAGAAAGAAAACGGAAAAAAAGAAAACAAATCTTAAGAAAGAGTAAAAAGGAGAGAGAGAGAGAGAGAGAGAGAGAGAGAGAGAGAGAGAGCTTGGTTGATAGAGTTAATAATTTTAAAGGATGGAGAAGGCGCCACCGGCAAAGACTCGCGACCAAACGAATCCCGATTATACACCCAAGTTAGAAAATCGCGCGCTCGTGACTCGAAAACTTCGGAGAGAGAGAGAGAGAGAGAGAGAGAGAGAGAGAGAGAGAGAGAGAGAGAGAGAGAGAGAGAGAGAGAGAGAGAGAGAGAGAGAGAAAGCAACTCGTTCGATTCCTCCTCTCATCCCTCTTTTCTACTCTATACTTTCTATCCCCACTTACTCCGCAATGCCGTCGAATCTTTCAGTTCGAAAATGGCGCATTTTTTAAACCAACCAATCGCGTGTATACTACTCGAGTCAAGAATCGAACGGATGCGCATAACGTAGAACGGACCAATCGCGAGTAATCGCATGTGGTGCCGCTAAGCGGAACCTTTTCGAAATGTTTTGAAAATTTATTAATCGATCCACGTGATTCTTAAAACCGCAAAAGCGCGGCAAACGTTGTATACACATAAATTTCCATATTTTTCACAGCTGTCCACTTCGTCCTCGTCTCCGCTGTTATTACGATGATGATAATGCTCGATAAAGCTAACTGCGTGTGTGCGAAAGTTTTTTATATGTACATATCAATCGTCATCGGTGTTATCATTTACGCCGTACGGTAATATCTCGCAATAAAGCTAACGTGTAAATATGTATGTACGTTAAATAGAATACGAAGAAGATTATTTGACGTCATTTTCATCGTTTTCTAAAGTAATATGCAAATTACTCACCTTGCGCAGCTACCTGTGCTTGATGTTGGGCTGCTGCTCTCTGTAATGAAAAAAAAAAAAAAAAAAACTGTTAAAAATTCCGCTCGTCGATCAAACGAAACAGAGAGAAGGAGAAGAAAATGAAAAAATTATTTAAAATTGTAGAAACTAGGAAAACAAAAATTGAAAGATGTTCTTTTCGTCAGCGATACAGGAAAATGTAAGAAGATAACTTTAGGAAATACATTTTGCAAAATCAGACGAATGCCAGAAGCTTCTAGGGTCTTCGAATCCAAAGAGCGACTTCTAGGTTTTGGGGTCAAATAATCGTCCCTCTTGCCACTTTTAATCCATCGAAAATAGGATGACATATCGAATTCTCTTATATTTTTCAGACTATCAATGAGAAGTCACGTTCGAGTTTCTTATCGGCAACCTATCTAAATGAATATGTTTATTGCTTATAAATGTATTATCGAGCTAATATCTCGTTCCACTAGTTTACTAATTAAGGATAAAGCCAAGAACAAGAAAGAATAAGAAATAAAAAAGAATTACACCTATTAATTGATACGGTTAAAACTCGATGCCATAAATTTCGAATATATAAACACAAGCGTGTTATCGCAACGCGTGAAATTAAAAAAAAAAAAAAAAAAAAAAAAAAAAAAAAATATTAGATAAATAAATTTTGGCCTTCCGAACAAAAATATGTATCTTACACACTCGTACATTTTATCACTGATATAACGTGTAGGCGTAGGCAAACGTTCGTTTCTTCGACTTACATTAAATTAACGCAACTACAATTACGAATCGTCGATATAAAAGAAAGAAAAAAAAAAGAAGCGATACATAAAATCAACTCTTTTTTTAATACTATAGGTTATTTATATCTCATAGTTAGATAATAATTTATTTGTGATTTCTATTTAAAAGCGATATGTATATATCTTTTTTAATCCTTTTTTTAAAAGCAATAGAGAACGTTTTCGGTTCTTTTCTCATTGAAAAAAGAATCTAAGTAATTCCACACGTGTCCCAACTTATACAGTCAACTAAAGAATATCGAGTCATCGGATGACCTTTCAACCCGAGCGAAACGTGTAGAATAACACGACTTACGCGTATTTTACGTCGGCTGACTCGTTAATTTTTTTGTTCTTTTTATTATTGTAAAACCTGTTACAAAGTTCTACCTATTACAAGTTTTCACGTTGAAATGGATGCAAATAAGAATGTAACGTAACGTTACATCATAATGGTATTAATAAGAAATTCAAAGAGAGACAGATAAATACGAATACTAAAAATGTAAGAGAACTCGGATTTAAAAACGATTGGAAAAATCTAATGAGATTCGTATTTAATTTTGTCCTAATACAGATTCATTAAGAATGCACTAATTTTAATAGTTGGGTTCTTTTCTTGTGGTTTTTTTTTTTTTTTTTTTTGGTTTAAATATATAAAAATAACCAAGATCGACGTCCTCTTTATATTTTAACACAAAAGAACAATAGATAAAAGTTCAAAAAACTATCATCGAACACGTTAAAACGGATTTCGAGAAAAATGTGAATACGTATTATGTGATTTGCGAATATTATTTTATAACGTCGAAATTTCCGAGCAGGTATGACCGTGCACCGAGTGTAAAAACGCGTGTCGTACTCTCTCCGTCTCTCGGTTCTCACTACGCATCGCTAAAACGAACGTGATATAAGCGGGAATATTACTCCCACCAAATGACGTGCTTGCTCGTATGTACATACATATGTATACTTATGCCACGTATTCTTTCACAGGCACCCAGCTAATCGAGTTTGTTTAAACAGTGTTTACTCAACGAATAAACGTTAAAAAACCGTTAGGAGAGAGAGAGAACGATATTTCATTTTGCAGAAATCGTAATATTTCGTTGATCAAAATACTGTTAGAAGAAATTCATTTTTGGCATTGAAATAAATTTTCGACAAAAATTATGCAAAAGTGCTACTAACAAAATTTATATAGTCCCTCGTATATCCGTTGCATTTTAAATAATAGTAATAATAATAATAATAATAATAACTCACCGCTTTTCTTTTATCCTCCGCGCTAAGAGCACTATGGCTTCTATGTCTGATCAAATCCATAACTTTGCTTACAGGATTCCTATTACTTTCAGATCCTGCTCTAGGTCTACTACATTGTTCTCTGGATTCTCTAGCGTCTCTATGGTGTTCCTTTTCGGTGTGTACATCGCTCGATGAGCTTCCATGCGATCCTCTGTGAAGGGAATGCTATAAACAAGAAAATACGTGTTCGAATAGGATATATATGATATAGACGAAAATATTAGAAGAAAAGATTTATTATCGAGTTATCTTCTTTCCGATTAAAATTTCAAGTAATCTTATCGATTGATATCAGCAATACATTAATATGCACTTCCGATATAACCCTTCTTCATTTTATTTCAGCCGTTCGACATGTCCGTCGTAACAATTAATTGAAAATTTCATGAAATTTGATATTGAAAATGCATTAAAACGTACCTGCACGGCACTCTTCATGTTTGCGATAATACTAGGCTTTCTTTTACTGGCATCAGACTTGCTCCTTGGTCTGAATGCATCGAAAAGAGCTGGTTTTCTTGTAGGACTGGCCGTGTCATCGACTGTACCACCACCGCTTCTTCTACGCTCTGCACTATTACTTCGGCTGTTGCTACGACTAGTGGATCCTGAACGTGTACCCGAAGCCTTTCTACCACCCTTGCTCGAGCTGGACGAACTGGACGCCGAAGGTTCAGCATGCTGTTGGGGAAGCGGAGTGGATTTTCCTGATCCCGGTGCACTTCCAGGTGCTGGTTTTCTAATAGGTCTTGAATGAGAACCCCAGGTACCTACCCACAAATATTGCTTATCGGTATATGGTCCGTTTCGAGTAAACGTCTCCAAAATGTATGAAAACGGTTAAGATTTCACTTGAATTTTCATTATAAGAATAAGAAACAGTACGTTTATAATTTAAATATTACTTTTAAGAAAAATATATAGATATATATATATATATATATATATATATATATATATACTATTGTTAGTTAGTCGATTGAAATTTACCTGCTCTTGGCCTATGGCTTTGTTCATTGGAAGCTTGATTAGTATCAGCATCTTCGGTAACTATAGTTGGCAATGGCTGTGAGCCAAGTTCCTAAAAGCAAAAAAGAGTATCATCTAAGTACGGTAATAAAATTTTGAGAAAACTTTGAAACACTTAATCGATTTATATCTATTATAGAGGTACATAGTTTTCCAGTATATTCCATAGTAATCTTCTATACGAAAAGCCGTTGTCATATTTTGTTCAGGACATAGTAATTCGTGCATATTAAATACCCACATTGTAGAGATAAAATCCTCCAAATTCTAATATACAATTTGTAAGTCTTTGTAGTCGGCGGAAGTTCGATCTACAAAATCTAAACATGGTGTCATTTTGTAAAGTGTCTTGCACACACAGTGTGTGTGTGTGTGTGTGTGTGTGTGTGTGTGTGTGTGTGTGTGTTCATTGAAATATTAAAGGATAGTGTCCCAAGTTATACCAACAGCAAAGAGAGAACAAAAAATGATTGTCTTTTATATGTAGCATTTGCTTGTTCAATAATCCAAAAGTAATTAAAAGATACAAAACAATTTTTTTTCTTTTCAAATAAAATAAATATTTTTTTAAAAATTCAAATTACCTAACTTATGTCATAATAATTAATCCTAAAAAAATCTCTGGGATATTTAAAACTACCTTATAAGTTCCATATTCTGGACAACGATCCAAGTAAGGCACAAGTGAATATTTTCTGACTCTTCCTAAAGAAACCGATGACATAATAAACCAATGAAATAAAAATTAAAAAAAAAAAATAAAAATAAAAATAAAAAAAAAACAAGTGCACTTATACCCGAATGTATCCGTATAAGAAGAGTCATGTACCTATCGAGAGACTCGGATATTAACTGCCAATACGAATATGAATTCTTAAGGGAAAAAACGTAGAAGAATATATCTATGTATTATCGCGAGTTGAAATCTTCTCATCATTGGTCGATATCGATAATATTTCCACGGATGATCGTGTATAGTCGTTATAATGTTCGTTATCGAGTTCTTAGAGATTACGATTGCGAAGAGAATCGATTGCTATACATATCTCTGCTGTCTATTAAATAAACTACACAACATCGATATTTATAAAACGATGAAAATATAATCGCGATTTGACGAACTAATTATAAGAGAAATCAAATCCGTTTGGTTTTTCTCTTCCTCTTCTTCTTCTTTGATAGAAAAACATTGAGAATGAAATATCTAATCTCCATTTGTTTCTTTTCCCTTTTTTTTTTTCTTTACACAAGGATAACTCTTTCATAAATAGCTAAGCTAAGAATGTATATGTTATATACACAACTTATCCATTATGTACGTATATGTGATGACTCGTTATGAAAAAGAGTGAAATAGCGAGTAGTGTTACGATGGAAAACAAAAGATTTGTGATAACTGCAATTGTCGAATTAGCGAATTAAAGAGAATCGCGTTAAAGAATTTGTATACTCTCAAATGTTGCCTTGATATTTGGAGGAGGTAAAAAATTTCACGGATTTAAAGAGAAAACCGAATAGATCATTTATGAAAAATCTACAATCGAATAAACAATATTACAAAGAGAAAGCAACGACTTGGGACACTATAAAATAAAGAGGGGGACAAAAAAGACAAAAAGAAAAAAGAATCCTATATTATATCAGAAGGATCCTATCTAATCGAATAAAAAGAAGCCTTCATCTCCAAATGGATACCATACTTTTTAACAATCTCAAAAATAAATATATTAATAATAAATGTCTTGCGCTCTACCATCACACGAAAAAAAAAATAATTTCTAATTCATAGTAAAGATGGGATGTAACGATCAAAATGTTATATGCTAAAATGATGTTCTTGTCACACACACGCGTTCGCACGCACGAACAAAATAAATATTGACGAAATATATTGCATGCCAATAAAAAGAGGAAAAGTGAATATATATCTCGTTGGATAATGACATTGATTTCATTTCTATCAATTGCGAAGTTCTACGAATAACCTTCCCCTATGTATAAATTACATAATCTCTCTCTAATATCTGATGACCGTTGAGAAATATCAAAATAGGAGAATACATTATGCTTGATCGCCTAAGCCAAATACTACATACCAAAACAATGATTTTTTCTTCAACCAAACAAAATAGTAAGGGGTGTGCCGCTGTTGGTAGAACTTGGCGTAATGTTCTGAAATATAAAAGAGAGAATGTGACATATTTTCCGAGGCTTTACCTAACATATGAGAGAGAGAGAGAGAGAGAGAGAGAGAGAGAGAGAGAGAGAGAGAGAGAGAGAGAGAGAGAGAGAGAGAGAGAGAGAGAGAGGAAGAAATAGAAGGAGAGAAAGATTTTGTGTATTCAGTGTTAATGACGTTGAAGATGATATACGTATGCACCTAAGTAAATATAAAAATGCATAACGAGATTCATTATGACGTATTGTTGTGTTGCTACTCAATAATAATAATAATAATAATAATAATAATAATAATAATAATAATAATAATAATAATAATAATAATAATAATAATAATAATAATAATAATAATAATAACAATAAATATAACAATAACAATAACAATGATAATAATAATAAGATATAGCCAGACGTGGCATTTATTTATCGTTGTGCAACTCTTAAACTAAGTGACGATCGAGATATAAATAACATTTTTAAATATTTTGTTGTATCCGAAAGACACCTTGATTGATCTTCCAAACGTATTTTACTCGTTCCTAACGTGAATGAATAACTTCGAATTAAAATGATCACGTCATAAATCAATAAATAATATGAATAATAACGTACGTCATTATCTGCTTACTTTACCATTAATCGATTGATTAATTAACGTTTATCAACCTTCCGCCGAACACACAGATCGAGCCTAATCCGTCGAGCTATATTATTAAAAATGGACGAAAATATCGGCATAATTATAAAAATTGGTTGAAGAAAGAAAAAAAAAAAGAAAAGAAAAAAAAAGGAGAAACGAAAAAAGAAGAAAGCATCGCGCCAAGACTCACCTTTCTCTTCCTCTCCTGTATGAAGTCAACCCTACGAACCCATACTTCCTCCGTAGAATCATAATCAAGGGTGCTAGAACTACTAGCTTGACTTTTCATCTCTACCAAGCTACTGTCAAAGAATCTCTTGTCCAAGTGCGGACTTGGTAATGGGCTAGTTCTAGAGAAGGTCATACTGTTGGAATAAGATGGAGGATCGGTAGCAGGAAAAGTCATTCCTGGACCAGTGGTATGTCTCCTTCTAAGAGGTGGTTTCGTTGTGGACGTTGGCGATGTTACCGTTGTCGTCACGGTCGACGTGGTGAACCTAGAAGTTGTAACGGCTGTTGAAGTTGGAGTTGCCGTGGTCGGTGTAGTCGTCGTACTCGTTGCCATAGTCATAGTCGTCGTTGTAGTTATCGATGATGTTGACGTCATCGATGATACCATCGATGATGTTGTCAGAGTCACCGTTGTCGCCGACATCGTTGCGTTAACGGATGTCAATGCGGATTTAGCTTCGGAGATGCTCGAAGATTGATTCGATTTCAGATCGATTCTTTCCGAACTTGATCTTTCCGAAGATGTTGGACTCGAACCTTTCGAAGAGATGCTAGCTTCTCGAGTATTCTCTTGGGATTCTTCGTTTTTCGCTTCTTCCTTCTTGCCAGTTGTTTCTGCATTTTTACCTATAAAATCATCCGATACGATATTACTTTCGACGTATTTTTCTTACGTCTTACTTTATCTATTTATTTTTGTTAAATACTGAAAAAAAGTGAATCATGTTTTTCTTTTCCTATGACGACGACGACGACGACGACGACGACGACGACGACAATAATAAGTATAGCAAGAGATTTACAATTTTTGTTCTCTATAAATAAACCACGTAGAATCTACATGTAGAATATAGTAGATCGACGTTGTTGCCTAAGTGGAGTGACTTTTTGCACTTGTAGGACGGCCGTTGCCAAACGAAACTAAACGAAGCTAAAAGACCAGCGGTATAACGCTAATCTTAGCACTCGCAGTCGAACGAGCTCTCTCGTAATAGCACTTTTCTCCTCTCCCTAGCGAGCTCTCTTTAATGGCCGAACCTGAAATTTCGTAACTTCGTCTTGGTCTCGCCTCTTTCGTTTAATCGGCTTCCCCGCTAATATATATCTTCTACAGGGAATGTTTTGACACGCGCTATACTTGAATCATTATGAATCTGCGGGAGAGAGAGAGAGAGAGAGAGAGAGAGAGAGAGAGATCGCGATTAAACGAGATACGAATAGCGAGAATGAAGAGTTAGAGGAGCAAAAGTGAGCTTAATTGGATGGTATAGAGATAATGTTGTAGTTCGTAGAAAATAAGAATGTTGTGTTGCGCTCGCGAAGAACTTGTAAATCACGTGCTAGCACGAGACATGATTCTTGATCAACGAGATAGAGATAGAGATAGAGATAGAGATAGAGATAGAGATAGAGATAGAGATAGATAGATAGATAGATAGATAGATAGAGAGAGAGAGAGAGAGAGAGAGAGAGAGAGAGAGAGAGAGAGAGACGATTATACGAGGAAATAGAAACCAACAGTCTCTCTTTCTTACCTTCCTCCGTTTCATATTCATCTTCTTCTCTACATTCAGACAATCTTCTACCCCAAGGATAGGGACTATGAGTTTGATTTCTCGATGGTAGCCTATTGACATGAGAGAGAAAATAATGATGAAAGAAACTGTCGACTCCATCGGAATCTTCGCCAGAAGATTGAAGCATATCCTTGAGGGCAGCCAATGAGGTAATAGTATTATAATTGATAGCCGAAATGAGATCATCCTCGATGTCACTGTCATCGGTAGTGTCCTCATTCTTATTGGTCATCGTTTCCGTCTGTTTTGTTGCTTCCTGATCGAGACTTTTACTTGGCTCAATTTTCGGAGGTTCCGTCTTATCTTCCGAACTAGTTTCAGACTCGTCTTCGGACGTACAACTTGAGGTACTAGAACTCGACGATTCCTCGTCCTTCTTAGTTGTTTTCGTTGTCTCCTCGTCGTCGGATACCTTACAACAATTGACTCGTAAACTTTCCTCCTCCTCGTCATCGCGTGTTACGCCTTTCTCTTCAGAATCGTCCACATTCTTAGGCAATATCTCATCGGTAGAATTTTTCATCAAGATCCCTTCCGATTCTACGCTCATATTGTCACGATCAACGTTTTTCTTATCGTTGACATCGCACGTATCCTCGTTCCTTCGACCGTTGCTATCCATCGAGAATCCTGATTGAAAAAAGATTTTTTTTTTTAAATGGACTCCATCTCTTTTGACAGACTAATTTCTTTCGAATGGAAACATTTGATCGAAACGACTTGTTACACTACCAGCCAAGACCATTTGCATCGTACTTGTTTAGCTAATGAAAAAGCTGACAAACGCTTTGGCTTTCTTTCATGATACTTTACATTGGCTCGAGAGAGAGAAAGAGAGAGAGAGAGAGAGAGAGAGAGAGAGAGAGAGAGACTCTTACGATATATGTGGTGTGGGATGGTACTGCGGAGAGAGTCTCGCTTCTTTAACGTACGAAGAATTTGTTTAGTCATCGCGCTTTGAGTGCGGTGCACGTATAGAGTCAGTAGTACATACTTATGTGAAGATTACAAAATCATACATCACGCGCCAAGTGGATCATCGGAAATCAATATGATATCGAGAAATGTTGTAGACGCTCGTACAGATCGCGTGTCACGGATGTTTGGCAAGTTTTTTCATTAATCATGAAATACGAGAACGATTACGTGTGATCTTTAATCGATTTCTTTTTCTGTTTCTTTTTTAATTTACCTCGTTTTACGAATTGATTCATCGAACGATCGAGATACAGTAAAAAAAAAAAAAGTCGGACGTTATTTTACAAGTTCTATTTTATTGCAAACACATAATAATAATAATAATAATAATAAAACTCACCTTAATAATGGAAGTTAGAGTAGTCCAGAAAGACAGTAAGTATATACAAGCAGGATAAATCTTATAGATTCGTGGAAAAAGATAACGATCCTCTTTAAAATCGTTTTATCGGCATCTCGTGTATCATATATATATATATATTCTGTGTGTGTATATATATATATATATGTGTGTATATATCACCGTAATTTTCGTCGATTAGAGAGTCGGTATAACGGAGAACAATTTGTCGAGCACGAATTTAAATTACGCGCCACGACGAACCATCGAACAGGAGCGTCTAACAAGTAGTTAAATATGTATGTGTAATATCTATCCAAAGTATTTCATAGTAAATAATAATTATATACGTCTTAAAAAAAGCGTTCCCCTTTTCTTTATTTTTCCTCTATTTCTCTTCGTCGAACGTATAAAACGTGGTAAGAAAAAAATCAAAGAGATCGTCCTTTAGGATTCTTAGCAAGAGTATTATATTGAGGTTAGATTAGATTTTCGTTGTAAACGTAAGAAATAAGAAATCTTAACCGATTAAGTAATACCATCACGAGTTTGATCCTTTCTTGGAGTTTCAAACATCGATGTTACACTTTTTTATTCTTGATCCTTTTTATCTTCGTCCTCGATATTTCTTTACGTTGGAAGATTACGAACGTAAACAGCTGTGCGCGCTCGTAGACGCTCGCCAGTACTCGTCAACACTCGGCAATGTCCGTTGACTTTCGGAACGAGATGAAGAATATGGGGACTTTTTCGATGTGACGGCGGTACTGATGCAATTATATTTCTTATTGGCAATTTTTATTGCAATCTTTGATTATCACGATCGTACGTTTTTCCTCTCTACGACTCGATGAAAAATAAATAATCTTCCAAGACGTAATATATAAATGAGAAAGACGATAGGAAATACGTTGATGTTTCAAGTATGTTCCTTTTGATTTTACACTTTTAACATATCGGACGGACCGACCGTTGGTTTACGCGCGAATTTCCTCCGTTACGTCCTCTTGAAAGAAAAAAAAAAAGCCGCTGTCGAACGAGGGAGAGCATGCCTCTTCCCAAAAAGAATTAGAGATATCGTTCGACGCGTGCTACCTTCCCCTTGTCCACTTCCCTTGTTAACAACCGGCTGAACTAGAACGAGAGAGAGAGAGAGAGAGAGAGAGAGAGAGAGAGAGAGAGAGAGAGAAGAGAGAGAGAGAGAGAGAGAGAAACGAACACGTCGAAAGGGGATGTCTCGATGCGGAAGAAAGGATCGATGCGTTTTCTCGTCTCCTTTCCTCCCCCCACAAGCACGTTCTTGGCGTTAGCCGGCACGTTGCCGGAACGACAAACGGCACGACCTTGAAGCTAAGCCGAGCGCATCCGTATCAACGCAATCGCGCACGTAACTCGAGCGATCCGACTCCTACACCGCTTTTTCACCAAAATCGAATTTACCGATGATACATATGCGTTTACGTATATATAGAAAAGGAAGGAAAGAAAGAGGATGGTAAACTAGATGAAAGACGAGTAGGATTAATTAATTTGTCTTTCTAATACGCGATCCGCACTTTTAAGAATCACGTCCTTCGAACTGAACGTAAAATGGTCGGTCTCTTTTTTTTCGCAAACCGTAAGAAAAGATAAGCGACACACTTTTATCCTTTCGATCGTTCTAATTATAATGATAAGACACGTGAGATATGAAGATAGAAAGAGAGAGAGAGAGAGAGAGAGAGAGAGAGAGAGAGAAAGGGAGGGAGAGAGAGAGAGAGAGAGAGAGAGAGAGAGAGAGAAAGAAAGAGAGAGAGGGAGGGAGGGGGAGAGAGAGAGAAAGTGACAAACAAACACGTTATTTTCTCTCTAACGAAAGGGATTACCGCAAAAGCGTGTACTGTGTAACGTGGCGATTGGATCGAAGAGAAGACGCTTTTAGATTGGCATCTCTCCGATCCTTCTAGCAGCGCTGCCGAAAGCAGACTGATAGACCACTCTCCTTTATTCGGCTTCAAGCGCGTTCCTTTAACCACCGATAGAATTACGCTGGGCAAAGCGCTGCACGCGCTGCACGCGTTGCACGCGCTGCACGTTTTACCCTTTAAACGAAACTCCCTCACCGGCCAGCTGTTAAATACTACCATTTCCAGACGCCAGGAGCGCGACTGGTTATCGAATAAGTTTCTTTTTTTTTCTTCATCTCTCTTTGTTTACTATTTCATAATTTTTTTTTGCTAAAAAAATGTTGCAAATTTTATGCGAATCGTTTAGCTTTCATTAACTTCGTACAAACGTTAGGCCTCCTCGATGTTTGTCTTAATACGATGTCAGGCGTTTTTCTTAGGTATTTTCTAACGTGTGTACTCTTGTAATAAAATGAGTCATGTCACTTTAATATTCTTCCACGTTTCGTCATCGTAGGTTATGAATCGTATACGATTCCGAAACACGAGTGAATCCACGTGCTTTCTCAATTTATACCCGTACGATACAACAAAGACTGGCAAAGACTGCCGAAATAGTTGATATCAGTTAATATGGAGCTCGGATCTAAGGCTATAACAAAGGGCGCGAGAAAACAAAAACGTGCATACCACAGACTTATTAAAGACATGAATATTAAATGTTGTGATAAGCCTATGAAAGTTAGTTCTTTCGTTATTTCTAACGTTAAAAGTAATCTTCCTTTGGACCTTTAAGTTATATTTTTTTGTTTCTTAGAATATATTGGTCTGCAACGCAGGATTATCAACTGGTTTTGACAAAGAGACGTTACGGAATATCGTTTCTCCTATAATACCTAATTGTGAATTCGTCATGCCGCAAGGACGATCTTATTGTTTCATTAAATGTCAATCAGAAACCGATGCCATTGAATTGTACGATAAGATACATGGACGTTTAAAAGCGACTTGTCAAAATACACCATTGTATTTGACATATACGGAATCAGGTATGTTACTTATTAACGCTTTTCCTTATATATCTAAGAAATCTAGTATCGTCTTTTGTCTTTCTTAGTACCTGATTTACGTAAGGATACGCGAGATTCCATATTACCACCTGGTCTTAGAATAATACAAGATTTTATAGACGAAGAAGAAGAGAAGACCTTGTTGAACCTAGTCGATTGGACAGAAATGGGTAACGAATATTGATATAAAATATTAAAGCATTATATAAATTATACATCATTTGTTCTTTTAGGATCTTTTTCATCCGATCTAAAACAAAGAAAAGTAAAACACTTTGGATATGAATTTCAATATCGTTCCAATAAAGTCGATCCTAATTTACCAATTATGCCGATTCCAGAAGAATGTGCCTTTTTACAGGATTTATTTAAGAAACACGGATGTGGAGTATACGACTATGATCAACTTACTATCAACCATTATTTACCTGGTCAAGGTAATTTAAAATTAACTAATATTTAGAAAAAAAAAAATAGCGTTCTTTTTATATATATACACATATATACGATATTCGTTTCTTTTATTTCAAGGAATACCTCCGCACGTAGATACGCATAGTCCTTTCGAAGATACCATACTTTCTTTATCGTTGAGTTCCTCTTGCGTCATGAATTTTAAGAAAGGAGACGCGAAAGTCGACGTCGTCCTACCCCGACGTTCGTTGTTGGTTATGACCGGTGAAGCTCGTTACGCGTGGACGCATGGAATTTCTTCGAAACGTAGCGATTCGATCGAAACCACCGATGGAGTTATGAAACAAACGCGAGGTGTAAGAACTTCGTTTACATTTCGAAAAGTACGAAAAGGTCCTTGCTCTTGCATGTTTGTAGAATACTGCGATACCAAGAAGGACTCCTCTTCTTTTATAGACGACGAATCGGCAATGGAATTAGAACGATCTTATGTACATAAAGTAAGTATAATTTATTATTAAAAGATAAATTTTTTTATCTAATTCATTGTAATTTTCTAGTCGTATAACAAATGTTTATAGGTATACGATGAAATCTCTGATCATTTTAGTGAAACTCGAAGTAAAGGCTGGCCTAACGTAATCAAATTTCTAAACAGTTTAAACGAGGGTGCGTTAGTAGTTGATGTTGGCTGTGGAAATGGCAAATATCTTCGAACTAATGAAAATATTTTTAAAGTAAGAAACGAATGAATATATGCGATACCGTATCGTTATAAAATTTTTCTACCATTGTCAATTTCATTTCTACAGATTGGCTGCGATCGAAGTTCTAAATTAGCAGAAATATGTAGAGAACTTAATTTTCAAGTACTTTTATCCGATTGCTTACATCTACCGTATAAAGACGATTCCGTAGATTCTGCGATAAGTATCGCCGTTATTCATCATTTGTCAACTCGAGAAAGAAGAAAAAGAGCAATATCTGAAATGGTACGAATACTTAGACCATATGGTAAATGTTTGATCTACGTATGGGCAAAAGATCAAAATAGAAATTCCAAGCTATCTAATTATTTAAAATATAATACAAATAAGAAAAAAGAAAAAGAAAACGATGAATGTATATTACAAAGAATCGATCAAAATTTATTACTTCCTATACATAGGAATCGTACAGAATTCACTCACAGCGATATGCTTGTACCTTGGAAAAAAAGAAGCGGTGATAATTTTTTTAGATATTATCATCTTTTTGAAGAAAAAGAATTATCGGAATTATGTTCAGAGATTCCTTTGGTATCGATCAAGAATACCTATTACGATCAAGGTAATTGGTGTATAATTTTAGAAAAGAATATACAGGAGTGTGTAAAAATAAAGGAACAAAAATAAAATTGTTTTTGTAGTACTTGTTTTTGATATATATATATATATATATATATATATATATATATATATATATATATATATATATATATATATATATATATATAAAGCTTTATTTATAAATTTGCTAATTTAAAGAAATTACCATTGAATTTAACTATATCTTTTATATATTTATCTGTACAATATGTATTTGGTCTATAATTTGAAAATACATTGAAATACGCAGCCATTCGCTCGGTAGTACTTGCGTTACATGATTTAGTATTATACTTCGCAAGTACTACCGACCCAGGTCTCACCACGTGGAGGTTGCTGCATTCAGAGACCCACGGAACTGACGATAACTCTAACTATTAAATTGATTAATAAATTTCAATAAAATAATATTAAAATTATATTAATTTTATCGCGCATTACCGTTTTCTTCATGTTTAAACGAATGTATTATTGTCTAAATATTAGTTTATTGTATTCCACATACGCTATTTATTGTTTAAACAATTATAATATTAACAAAAGTATTAATTTATAAGTTTTTGCGTTTCGAAAACTAACTCGGTAATCGTGAAAGTTAAGAAAAGAATGTTTATCTTAATATTCT
Organism: Dolichovespula sylvestris; assembly: GCA_918808275.2. NCBI lineage: Eukaryota > Metazoa > Arthropoda > Insecta > Hymenoptera > Vespidae > Dolichovespula > Dolichovespula sylvestris. Next base: position 5,194,635 of record OU964982.1, on the reverse strand, counting down.
ACAAGGTCGACTACCTCGGGATAGAAATTTTTATATATTGGAATTTTATATTGAAATTATTTTAAGTTTCTCGCGCGTTACCCTCTTTATAAAGTTTAAACGAACGTAGTATTGTTTCAATATTTGAATATATGTATATGACAATTTATATCATAATAAAAATACTTTTATAATTATCGAATATAATGCATTTTTCTACATACCACATAGCCAGTATATCTACATACATACTTAAGGATCCCTATAATCGGTCGTGATTTTGTCATAAAAATACACGTTTTGTAAAGTATAATTCCACTTCATAAGCAATTTAATTCCTTCAATTCGAAGACTGCCTTTATCTACGAATCGACCATTGCATTAGTATTACACGATGCCCGAAGAGATAGCAGGCGGAATCGTGCTACCTCTTGGTGTGTCATGTTATGCTATTAGAAAATTCAAATTATGGACAAATGGGAAATATTTGTTTCGATAATACAACTGGCGCCATCTAGTGTAGAGAACGGTACTAACTTTAAAGAACTTTTTATACCCCTGGCGCCATCTAGCGTCGCATGCCTGAATTATATTTTCCCGCTTTTTATACAACGACCTCCACTGCTTCATATGCTCCTGTTACAAAACGCGCATTTTTGCGACAATATCACGACCGATTATAGACATCCTTAAGTATACATACATATGTATGTATATATATGTATGTATATATTATAGACATCCTTAAGTATAATACATATATATATATATATATATATATATATATATATATATATATATATATTGGCTATGTAATAAGTAGTAAAATACATTATATGCGACAATTATACAAGTATTTGTTTCAGGATATAAACTGTCTAAATAAATATTAATATAAACTGACTAAATATTATATATAATATAATAGAGACGTATGTGATAAATAGTTAGATGCTAGAAAAGTTGTATCGACTCTCAAGAATCATATAAGTTTACAAAAATTAATAAAGAAGTCTTAATAATTGAGAACATAATTATCAAAGTTTGACCTATATATCAACGTCTATATATCTATATATATATACATATATATATATACACACCCACATGCAACCCATGCACCTATTCACTGCGACAATTAAATATCATATTGCCTCAAAAATTTTAGATTCTTAATGATATATTGTCCAAGCATCTGTGGAAAGGCAACCTCGAAGGTGTATAAATTTAACTGCATATTAAATGATATTACACTTCATCATCGATGCTTCAAAATTATATAAATTATAAATCTTATCCTCATAAATAATATTCTTATATCGCATGTCTTATAACAGATATAATGGTAAGGCGATGCAAAGATTTTGTTATAATTGAATTCAATGATGGAAGGTCAATACTACTTACAAAATCTTTAATAATCATAAACAGCTTTCTAGCAAAGATTAAAAATATTATTTCATTTTATAGATTCTTCTAAATATTTTCAATATCTAAATGTTAGGAATTCATTTTTGAGAAATTAAATAAATAATACTCTCCCAAAAAGTACCTTCGATGCTAACAAGAAGATTTCAAAGTGATAAATTACAAAATCTTAGAATTTTGTAGAACGCATTAAAAGATGATTGAGTCTATTCTTTAGATCATCGACAATGGATCCTTATACTTGATGCAGTGACTAGAAATGTATTAAAGAAGATGTCAAATTCTTTCTACGCCAACAAATTATATTAACTTTGTGATAGAATACTTGGACGACATTTCAAGAGAAAACTGCAGAGAGCATATCACATTAATTACCTGAAACATATAATATTGTTATTACTTGAGACAATAGTTTATCAAAATCAACATACTCTTTAAAAACTAACTAAAATTGTAAAATGTAGTATGTATCGATAATTGAATCTCCACAATCCATCCTTAGTGCACAGCTATTACTAATTACAGATGCTTGCAATTAAACCTTTCAATTACTATTACCATTTCAGATACAATTTTAATTTAGTCTAACGCCGATTCTTTCAAACATGATAAATTATTAGTATTGGCCAGCTTTCCTTGATAACAAAATCTATGTATCGTCAGTTCAATGAACCTGTGACACAAGAATGTTATTTAAAACGACAAGATTTATAGTTTCTAAACTTTTGAAACGTCGTTAATAAAGTGTAATATCTTTTCATATGCACTTAAATTTTCATACCATCAAGGTGGCTTTTCTAGAGATGCTTGGACTATGTAACGTTGCAAAAAAAAGTTTCTGTCAATCTGTTACATGAAATGACAAATAAATTGCATGTCCTTTAGGGCAAACCTTATATGCAAATACATGCAAGTAACGTGTAAAACGATGCAAAATTTCTTACCAAGTATGTCTTGTACTTGATGGGCAACGTCACCGTATATGACAGTAAGGACATTTTCCAACTGTTACATAAATGTAATTGCACAGGAGACATGTGACATAAAAATATTATTTATAAGGAAAACATTTAAAGTTTCTAAAATGTTGAAGTATCGATAGTAAAGTGTAATTCCATTTCATATCCAATTAAATTCCTTTGACTTGAAGACTCTACAGATGCTTAAACATTATCATAGGAAAACTATAACACAGGGGAACTAGAAAATAATAAGAATAGATGAAATGCCACGAAAAATAATTATAAAATATTTATGTGATTTTTTTGTACTATGACATGGTTATATTCAATATCTGATAAATAGATGATAACAAAAAGTGAAATAGGCAATATATATAGAACATTTCATGGTTAAAATTATTCTATATCGTATCTAAAATGATATAAAATAATCGAAGAGTGTATAATAATTAATTATCATGGCCTTACTAACCGCATTTTTATTTGGGAATGTAAACAAATTCTCACGATACTAGTTCAAATTTGGCGCTGAGGATTTTTCCCATATAGCGTAACAGCCAATAGCATTCGAGTTTAGAGATCGACCTCCACTATCATCCTGTGTTCCCATTAAGAATCTGAAATTTTTGCGGCAATACGATGTCCAGCATTACCCCTTACGCGCGTATGTGTGCGTGCGTACGTGCGCGTGTGTGTGTGTATACGTATATACATATATATATATATATATATATATATATATATATATATATAGATATACAAAAGACGTTGAAATATAGGTTAAACTTTGATAATTATTTTCTCTATTATTAAGAGTTCTTTATTAACTTTTATGGGCTTATATGATTCCTTAGAGTCCATAGAATATTTCTAGCGTCTAAATATTTATAATTTAGTCTTGGAAATTAAATAAATTATACCTTAATCAGTGATATATATCTAGGTTAATAAGTCACGGCGATTATTTATGAAATAGTTAATTATTAGATAAGTTTTCTAAACTTTTATGGTATCATATTATTCCGACGAGTTTATAGAACATCAGAAATATTTAAATGTGACAATTTTTATTATTATTCTTACTTTATTAATGCTGATAATGTCCTTTGTACTGATTGGTACTGATTCAAATATGGCGCTGCGATTTCCGCCATCTGACGTAACAGCCAATAGCATTCAAGTTCAGCGATCGACCTCCACTATCTTTCTGCTTTGCTATTACAAATTTGAGATATTTGGCGAGAAATTGACGGCTAACTTTAAGTACTTTATATATATACAAAATACGTCTATATGTACGGCAAATGTAAATAATTTTTATCTTCATTATTAATGACCGTTTATTAACTTTTATGGACTCATATTATTCCTAATAGTTCATAGAACATTTCTAGCGTCTAAATGTTTATAATTTACTCTTTGAAATTAAATAAATTATACCTCAATCAGTGATATGTATTTAGGTTAATTCGTCCCAGTGATTATTTATGAAATATTTAATTATTAGGCACGTTTTGTAAACTTTTATGATATCATATTATTCCGACGAGACTACAGAATATCAGAAATATAGAAATATTTCAAATTTTATTGTTATTCTTTCTTTATAAATGCCCATAATGTCCCTCTGTACTGATTGGTACTGATTCAAATATGGCGCTGCGAATTCCGTCATCTAGAGTGGCAGCCAATAGCATTCGAGTTCAGCGATCGACCTCCACTATCTTCCTGCTTTGCTATTACAAATTTGAGATATTTGGCGAGAAATTGACGGCTAACTTTAAGTACTTTATATATATATATATATATATATATATATATATATATATATATATATATATATATATATATATATATATATACAGAATACGTCTATATATACGGCAAATTTAAATAATTTTTGTCTTCATTAGTAATGATCGTTTATTAACTTTTATGGACTCATATTATTCCTAATAGTTCATAGAACATTTCTAGCGTCTAAATGTTTATAATTTACTCTTGGAAATTAAATAAATTATTCCTCAATCAGTGATATGTATTTAGGTTAATTCGTCCCGGGGATTATTTATGAAATATTTAATTATTAGGAAAGCTTTGCAAACTTTTATGATATCATATTATTCCGACGAGTCTACAGAACATCAGAAATATTTTAATGTTAAAAGTTTTATTATTATTCTTACTTTATAAATGCTCATAATGTACCTCTGTACTGATTGGTATCGATTCAAATATGGCGCTGCGATTTCCGCCATCTGACGTAACAGCCAATAGCATTCGAGTTCAGCGATCGACCTCCACTATCTTCCTGCTTTGCTATTACAAATTTGAGATATTTGGCGAGAAATTGACGGCTAACATTAAGTACTTTATATATATATATATATATATATATATATATATATATATATATATATACACAGAATACATCTATATGTATGGTGAATTTAAATAATTTATATCTCCATTATTAATGACCGTTTATTAACTTTTATGGGCTTATATGATTCCTTAGAGTCCATAGAATATTTCTAGCGTCTAAATATTTATAATTTAGTCTTGGAAATTAAATAAATTATACCTTAATCAGTGATATATATCTAGGTTAATAAGTCACGGCGATTATTTATGAAATAGTTAATTATTAGATAAGTTTTCTAAACTTTTATGATATCATATTATTCCGACGAGTGTACAGAATATCAGATATATTTAAATATTACAGGTTTTATTATTATTCTTACTTTATAAATGCCCATATTGTCCCACTGTATTGATTGGTATCGATTCAAATATGGCGCTGCGATTTCCGTCATCTAGAGTGGTAGCCAATAGCATTCGAGTTCAGCGATCGACCTCCACTATCTTTCTGCTTTGCTATTACAAATTTGAGATATTTGGCGAGAAATTGACGGATAATTTGAAGTACTTTATATATATACAGAATATGTCTATATATACGGTAAATTTAAATAATTTATTTCTCTATTATTAAGACTTTTTTATTAACTTTTATGAGCCTATATGATTCCTGAGAGTCCATAGAACATTTCGAGCATCTAAATATTTATTATTTATTCATGGAAATTAATTAAATTATATCTTAATCAGTGATATGTATTTAGGTTAATTCGTCTCGGCGATTATTTATGAAATATTTAATTATTATGCACGTTTTGTAAACTTTTATGATATCATATTATTCCGACGAGTCTACAGAACATCAGAAATATTTAAATATTACAGGTTTTATTATTATTCTTACTTTATAAATGCCCATAATGTTCCTTTGTACTGATTGGTACTGATTCAAATATGGCGCTGCGATTTCCGTCATCTAGCGTAGCAGCCAATAGCATTCGAGTTCAGCGATCGACCTCCACTATCTTCCTGCTTTGCTATTACAAATTTGAGATATTTGGCGAGAAATTGACGACTAACTTTAAGTACTTTATAGATATACAGAATACGTCTATATGTACGGTAAATTTAAATAATTTATATCTCCTTTATTAATGACAGTTTATTAACTTTTATGGACTCATATTATTCCTAATAGTTCATAGAACATTTCTAGCGCGTAAATGTTTATAATTTACTCTTGGAAATTAAATAAATTATACCTTAATCAGTGACATATATTTCGATTAATACATCAAGTCAACTATTCATAATATAATTAATGTCAAAGAAGATTTCACAAACTTCTACGACATCATGTGAATCAAGAAATTATATATATAATATCTTGATGGGAAATACTTATCTTCGACTATCTTTCTCTGTTGTTATTCGTGAAAGTAATGAATCATTATCTAAATCTTATCTATTCTTTATTTTACAAGAGACCTATTAATATTTATTTTTTCCTACTATTTATAAACGATGTTGTGATATTTGGTGAATTGCACCTGAAAGATAATTATAATAGACATTATAATTTTTTAGAGAATTTATTATCTATTTGTAGTTATAATTATAAATGACATATAAAAAAATAACCAACTTCATAAAGTATTTTCACAGCTGAATTTCATTACAACATAACAGAGATACATAGTTAATTGTGGGGAGCATCTCTACAAGTAGATACCAATGAAATATATGTAGAAGGAAAGATAAACTAGGTAAGAAGTCTTTGGCAGAAAGATACTTAATATATATTAATAAAATAATTATAAAATCAGTTATACAATTTTTGTATTTTTAATATAACGAAAGGACAAAATGTATTCTTTGATAATTTACTCAATATTCAGTTGCGTTATCCAATCGTTCATTGGAGAATTATTTCATTTTCATAATATAGGACATTTAGGAAATATTTATAAAATAAATTGTGGTGTATCTCGAATCAAGCACAGTACGTACCTAAAACATATTGTAAAATATTATTATTGTTGTAAATATTAATTGTCTCTGTAGAAAAATCACAGTTATATATAGAAAGAATGGTGATTTGACACACGTCGATGGTAGAATTTGTATTTCGTATATCATAATTGTTATTATAATAGCTCTATTTAGCGTCTATTTATTTAACAGATAAATCTCTATATATTACATTTACTTTCATAGATGCAAACGGAAGAACGAAAGAGAAACTTTCTTTAACAAGTACGAGATTTTTGTACGAAGGAGAAAAATGAACCCTGCTAACGTTATTATTGGTAATAAGGTAATTCCATTTTTCTTTGATTAAACTGATACAGTTCGAGTATCGATAACGGTCCTATTATGTTCTTATAGATATAAATGAATGATAATATATATTAATTATAAATACTATTTATAACTGAAAACAGAGTTATAATTTTACGTACTTTTTACTACTAATTTTACATATTAAATTTTTGCATATTTCTTACTTATATTTAAAAACATTTGCTTTTCTTCTATCTTCAGAGTATTTCTTCTATCTTGAAATACGTAAACGTATCATTAGTGAATTTTATGACGATATCTGAACGTTCGGCTGGCTGGCTGGATGTGACACAGCCGAATATCAAAATTCATCAGCTATGCCGACATCTTGCCTTCCAGGCGCCCCATTTTTATTTACTTCCGATAAGATGCCTAATCGATGGAATCGATTGTTAAAAAATCAAATTTTTAATTTAAAAATTAATAAAAGATACTTAACATTACAGCAGCTTAATATTTAAATTCCTCGGTAAAGACTATTCACGTGAAATGCACATTTTCAGAGACATTTATCACCGTATCAGATTTTTCAACAGCGAATAAATCACAAGGGGCAAAACTTTATGATCGTGAAAAGATCATTAATGAAAATGCTTTAAAATTCACAGATAGATAAATTACGAGTGAAATTATGAGGGGGTGTGGAGGGGTGATCGTAACTACGGTATTACTATTTTCAAACGATTATTTCGTCAAAGACACCTCCACGAAGCTCGAGGTTCACCAAAGAACTGAAAGCGTCAAGTTCTTACCTTCGAAGACGTATAGCAAGGGGCGCGTGTAAGAGGAGAACGATGCTGATGTATGTCGAGAGGGGATGAAGTTCCTTCTTTCTTCGCTTCATTGGTCGGAACAGATCGTTTGGGTCCTAACGGACACCTCGTTTTTCCTATGCTTCTCTATTCGCGAGAATAAATCCTTTATCTTATTACGATCTTTCCCTATATGCCGATGGATGCCGATCTTATAAATCACAGCTAAAAAATATCGGTATACTCTTTTCGTAAGGAAAATCGAATATGAGAAGATGATGAACGCCATCCAAATGGAAGACGAGTGTTTTGTCGCTTTCGCTTCCAAAGACCACATTTGGAGAGTGAATAAAAAAAGGAGAAAGAAATGCATCGATAAAGGTAGATATATATATATATATATATATATATATATATATATATATATAGAGAGAGAGAGAGAGAGAGAGAGAGAGAGAGATACGCTGTCATATGCGTGCGTGCGTGCGTGCGTGCGTGCGTTCGTGCGTGCATGAATTCTTCGAGTATCATTGCCAGTAGTCCCCAACACTTCGTGACTTCCGCTACCAAGGAACAAGTTGCGCGCAACAGACTCATATGCGACCGTCTATGGCCGGATATGGACAAGAATCGAACTACCAAATCGTTAGACAGAATTGCCGCCACGTCGTGTAAGGAAATTCTTATGCGCATCACGCGTTCGCGTGTACCAAATTCTGATCGTAGACCGGTGACATCATACTTATTGTGTGTACCTATAGGTGTTACTTTTCCTACAATTATTACTCCGACATGTCGGTCGAATATAACAACGAAGAAATTAAAAGCGATTCATTAGAGAGGAATATTTCTTATTATGTCACTGTTTTCGTCGATTCATCTTCGATCTAAGCAGCGCTCGAGCTTGACAACCTAGATAACAAGAATTTGCGCATACGTAATTTCACACGCGCACAACTTAAACTTCTTATTATGCGTGCACGTGTATATATACGTACATACATACGTACGCGCAAATCATTTTATTTATCTTATTCCTTTTCAAGTACGATTGCAAGAGAGCGCGATTAAATAAAAGAAAAATACCTGCCTTCTGACTGTAAATCCGTTTGTAAATCTAACTAAAATGTAATAACTGCAAATTTCATTAGATGGGCAACTAAATGAAATACCGATGGGAGGAGGACGACCGTGCGCATCTTTCCAGAGAAAGTCTCCGGAAGGTTTGGTGACTCGTAACAATGACGGACTACCGTCGTGGTCGTGTTGTCGTCGTTGGCATGGTATTCAAGTGACGAAGTAGAAGAGGAGGGGGAGGAAGAAGAGAAAGAAACCTGCAGAGAATAATTAATCGGTACGCGAAACACGTACGCGCGCGCGCGCACACTCACGCACGGACCCATAAAACTGTAGAAAATCGCACTTACACGAAGAACGATGGAACGTACCTACGTGTACCTTCCATCCGGTTTCGAACATTGGGATCCCCAACTTTCCTACGACATAAATGCACGTGCGTTATATTAAAAAAAAAAAAAAAAAAAAAAAAAAAAAAGAAAAACAAAAAAAAGGAAAAGATATCACTTTTCTCAACTATCGAATCTCGCCACTTCGTGGCTTTAATAAAGCTTTCTCGGCGATGACAAAACTAAATTCAATATGTTATTAAATAAATAGTAAAATACGTGCCAGAGATTGGCACATCGTATAATGTGATTAAACGGTTCGTATAACCGACGTCAATTAATTTTTTCTTTCTTTCGTAGAACTTTCGTAAATAATTGTATAAGGACTGGTAAAACTTTTGCAATACGTACCGATGCAAATATTTTGGTATCGTTTTCGTTAGATCGCAAAGATTCCATTTCTTTGTTATTTATGCCGTTATAAATAAGGAAAGAACATCTCAGACGATAAACTTATTGTTTCGTTATATATTATAGAGGTATTTGGCAAATGACCTTTTAAATATACTACGCCATTAGAAAATATATGAAAAGAATTTCTGTGAAATAATAGTGTCGAATTTGTATTCTGATTTTGCGAAAGTAATTAATTACGTTAACGGAGGCGCAATGGAAGGAGAACTTGAAAGGAAAGTAGAGCGTACAAATAAGATAGGCACGTTTAGGGGCATTGCTACGGGAGAGGATACTAATTGAAAGACAAACGATTACAGCTCGGTAAGAAACGAAGGAGAATGAAAAAAGAAATGTAGGTAACGTACATTTTTCTGGGCGAAAGAGACGCGTGCGTTTAAGATTATTTTGTCTGCGTGCATCGTAATTAAACTTATTCTCGAAGGACATTGAAGTGTATCGCAAATGAATATTTGCTTTGTTTCGATGGCTATTAGGATTTATCGGGTATATGGAGTAACGAAATGAAAATGGCGAAGCGTAAACTGCTAACAAATTTTATTCAAAATTCAAGCGCAATATCGGATCACGGTGGTAACAAGCGTGAAATATTAATTAAAATTCTTCTTTCTAAAAAATCACGGCCATGTGTGTAATATTTGCGGTATAACTGGTTATTATCTGTTGCAAGAGTGTGAATAATTTAAATAATAATTAACTTCTATTTGGGTGTAGATGTTAACTAGTTACACCTGGTATATGTTCCTAGTCAACAAAGTATTTTACAGCTTGATCTTAATTGAACTGCGCTTTAATTAGTAAAATCTACGAGTTTACGTTGTTTTCACTTTGTTATGCCAATACACGTTGGCACAGTTAACGTTATTATTCGTAAAATGTTATCCCATAAAAGAACGCTCGTAAATCGTTGATAATATTTAACGTTAATCGTTATACGTTAACGTTAATACTTTATCTATCACCTTTCCAAAAATATTATGCGTCGATATACACATATATACTCTTGCGCAATCTTATGTTCTATCATTTGTATCGTTTTTATATTGAATCTTTCACAAAAATCAAAGGAAAGAATGTTCGCACGTGTTTGACGTATAAGAATGAATTACAAACCAAAATGAGATGGCAGAGATGGCTCGACGAATTGTCGATGAAAGCGCTCGATCGTAATACCATCATCTCTTCTCGATTACGCGTTATAGCGTATATGATCTTTAAGGATTAAAGATCGATAGACGACACGACACGACTAAAGCTGCAACCAGTCTCTTTTACGTGTAGAAAATCGTTTAGCCTTATATCGTGCCGGCCGGTATGCCAATATTGACACATCTATTACGAAACAAGAGAGACCCGCGATATCGTCTATTCCCGATCTTATAATGACTTATAAACGTATCGGCTTAAAGCGGCCATGTCCCACATATACGCATTAAAATATTTCGAATGGTAAAAGAAAATAATAATAATAATAATAATAATAGTAATAATAATAATAATAATAATAATAATAATAATAATAATAATAATAATAATAATAAAATAAATAAATATATGACACCGCGAATACATTCTGTGCCGTCGTTAAGCGTAATAATGTTTTTGTTTGCATTTATTTTTGCAAAAATCGTACAACGTAGAATTTATAGACATAACATATATCTACGAACACGAAGTAACTTTTAATAATATTATCCATTATTGTAAGTTGTCCATCGTTTTCTCAATAAAATTATAAAATATAAATTTAATACAATTTTAACAGTTTTTACTATTGATCTTTCAAAAATAGTTTATCGTTAAAATGCGGTAATTTAGTAATTTACGAATGTTATAAATAATTACTTTTACCGATTAATCTCTATTTATTTTAACTCATTTCATTTGAGATATACTTTACGATGCGATATATTATCCCAGATAAATAAGAGGAACCCCAATGATATATACCTCGAGACTATAAAAACTCTACTTTCAAACTTCATCCTTTGACTAGTATATAAACTATGAAATGACGTTCACATATTTCTTAGGCTTTCTTCTTATCTTCTATTAGGCAAAAGCGATCAAAGTAAATGCATTTGCCCCGTATTATGATATTGCCATGATACCTTATTTGTCAGAGACATAAGCGATCGCTATGATCTTTTCTCAATTAATTTAATAGATCAAAGTTCAAACTCTATTAGAATTCCCAGGAAGTATATGTTGCGGTCCATGGTGTTATAACGGCCCATGGTGGGAACTGTATTAAAAATTGTTTAAATCTCAAGGATCTTTGGTGTTTTCCATGTAAAGTATGGCCGGCCAGTGCGATAGATAAAGAAGGAACATTTTGTAGGGAATATACCTAAAATATATTAATTCGTTGATATTAATTTGTTGGTAAGAAATTAAATTAATTTATAAAGGACTCACATTTAATTCGATAGAAAATGTATAAGGAGTACAGTCGGAGGCACAAGCGTAATAAACGAAATAAGTTTCTCTGCCATTCCACGTAGGACCTTTTAATGGCTCCTTATCCGATATACTCCACTTTTCTAAATGGACATCTTTATATGGAGAAATAATAATACCTATGTGATCCGGACCTAGAAATAATAAATTCTTTTTAGACAGCGCTACAAATTTATATATCGACTCTTTCTTTTTTCTAAACGTTACGCTATTACCTGTTACGTTAAAGGTAAAGCTAGTAACGTTGTGTTTAGTAATTTTTGATACGAGATCTAATTTTGTTGGAACATTTATAAATGGTGCAGGTCCTGGTATCCAACTGGTCTTACTATAAAATCATAACTCCATTAAAGATTTCTTAATATAGATCATTTATAACTAATAATAATAAAAAATTATTTACAACGCAATGAATATATTTATGGGTGTTTACCATAAAAATGTTGTAACCGGCATTAAATATGGTAAACCGCAATATAATTCCTTCTCGCAATCTTTAATCGTTGGCGTAACGGCACTAACTTCTGGTACCATAGATTGTACGCTTTGAGGACTATTCATATCTAAGTCGACGAGCCAATATCCTGTTCCGGAATATCTAAGACTACCATCAAAATTGTAATATTGTCTTTGCGTGTGCTACATATAAAGAAATAATAAATGCTTCGATATATATTGGAAATGTATATGCGAATAATGATCGATTAATTATATTCTGGATTTTACCGCTATCATAAAACGTTGTGGTGCAAGAGACAACGGATTGCCGCTGTAAGGAAAACCAAGAGGCGTTAGAATTAATATACCAATTGCTATCAAAAATATTCCTGTCAATACGCTTATAATACGTTCTGCATTCTTTATTAAAATTACTATAGGCATCTGAAATAAGTATTTGAAAAAATTTACTATATAATATAAAAACAGTAATGACGTCGCATTTTCATCATTTATAACAAGTTTTTTATCTAACAAACGTGGAGCGTAATGAGATCCAACTTACCGTAAAACTAAATAGTAAGCAAAATAATAACGACAATATATTGGCTATAACAACTTCAGAATTAAGGCTACCACCAGAACGTCCCATTATAGGAATGAAAAGATACAAAGCACCGATCGTTAAATAAAATGATTGCATATAGGGTAAAGTCAGCATTCCTATGTGGTAACAAAGCCACTTCCAACCTATGGAATTAATATCTTTTGACGAAATATCTTTTGATAATAAGAATTGATATAATTAAAGATAAATTAATACCTCTCCATTTGTAGAAAAAGTTAAGACGTAATATATTTCCGATAGCAGGGAAAAAAACCCAATGCAAAGGTATAAAACCAGATTTGATCTTAAGTAAAACACATAAGAAAAGTATTATCATCCATGTAACTGAGTAAGCGTCGCAATACATTTGATACAAAATCCACATGGAATTTATTTCCTGTAAAATTCAAATTATTCGATACATACGATTTTTTTTTATTTTTTATTTTTTATTTATCTTTTTTTGTAATTTTTACAAATACTATTATGTATATCGTGCAATATCCATAAAATTTAAAATCTTTAAAACAATATAAGTCAGTTGGAAGATTAATTACGTTTTAGTTGCTTTTACTTTTGACTAATATTACTTTTATCTATTAATAATAGCATGATCACAATTTAAAATACTATAAATATAATGAGATGAATAAATAAAGAGCCATTTACCTTCTTTTGTCGAGTTCCAACGTACAAGAATAAAATCATTGACATGAAAACGGTTGGACAAACGTATAAAAAGAATAACCATGCTGGTCTCACATACCAACTCATAACTTTTCCTAATTTCGTAAGAGTTAGTGCAATTGCTGTACATGTGAATGAAGATAGGAGCCATGAACTAACGATAACAGCGACGCACATTAATAAATGCTTTAGATATGTAAACTTTTTGGCATCTAGATAACAAGATATAAGTTTATATCAGTAATATAGAAAAGAATAATATCATGGAAAATCTTTTTCCACTCTTATAGTCAATATTCGTATTTACCTCTGCGTGCATTTTGCATATTCATATACACAGAATATATTCCTATAGAAATACTGAGAACATTTATTGTACTTGAAATATACAGTGGCCATCTGATTACAAATGCACCCAAAAAATCAAAAAACACAAGATTTTCTACTGCATTCTGCGATGTTCTATCCGGCATAAAATCTTCCAGCATTATTCCTCGAGCAAGAGCAAGAATATTATCTCCAGTTCTCTGTAAAGATCCTAATGGTATTTGATCTACTGTGTCAAATTTTGTATGGTAAACGTAACCATTAGTTGACCAAGCAAAGTCTACACCTGGACAAAGTATATCAAATATAAATACTTTGTTGATTATATATCTAAAATAAAAATAAGCCTTAGAACAAAAAAAAAAAAAAAAAAAAGAAAAAAAAAAAAAATATATATATATATATATATATATATATATATTACCAGAAATATTTCCAAAATCTCTGAATATTCGGAAATCAGTATCTCCAGGAACAATGCCACTTTCGAATATTTCTTGGGCCAAGGATGACGCAAATGGATATGGAACTGATTTAGAATAAATCTGAGAAAAAGAATTGTAATGAAATAAAATAAAAAATATATATAATACATGAAATAAAGAGATATAAATTTGAAATACCTCCAAAATCCATGGACTGTTAGGACCAGCTTGAAACAATAATTCTCTACCACCCGCGCCACATGCTTCTAAATTTATAAAAGTTCTGATCTCTTTAGCCCAAGAATGTTGCGTTATAAAACCATGCGAAGCCTATGAAATAAAAATTATATCTTTTTATAAATTTAATTTTGCTCAAGTTTAAATTAATCTGGAAGTACCTCTAATAGATTTTCCTCTGCTCCGTTAAATAAAAAAATAATATTATGCTTTAACAACTGTGGACTGTAAGCCATTACACGCAATATTTCTAACATCACAGCACATCCGGCAGCGTCGTCCGAACCACCTATCATTATATGCCAAGATATTGTTTGAATATATATTAAGAATAAATCAATTTTTCTTGGAAGCAATGTGCTATTACGTTACATGAAATACATTTACCTGGACTCTCTGGAAAGGTATCAAAATGACAATTCATCAATAAACTATGCTTTACCGGATTGCGTGGCCCAATTTTAACAACAACATTCTGAACGTTTCTATATACATTTGTCATGCCATCTAAAAACTTCAATGGAAACGATCCGCTATGCTTCGTTATATCTAGCGTGATTTTATGATTTTCATGCGCCTTATTAACTATTTTATTGATCGCTATCGTTAAATATTTTACAGCTAACACTTCATTTTCGTAACTCCCAACGATTCGTGGGCCAATAGATGTAAGATTTATTATGTGATTACGTGCTCTCTCGGCAATAAATCTACCAGGATAAAGTTCTTCATTTTCTATCATACATGGTTCCGGTAAGCTTTTCTCTAACGCAATAATAATGAATGATACAAATAGAAAAAAAGTAAGCACAAAGAAAAGATGTGGGGTTTCATTTGGCAGTATATCTTTTCTCTTAGAAATTATTCTATTCTCTTGCGAATTACTATCCAAGTATTTGCACGTAATATGCTGGCGCAATCTGACTCCATCTTTCTGAAACTTAACATATTTTCATACATAAAAAAACAAAGAAAAAAGCTAATTTTAAATAAAAAATAAATAAATGATATCATCTATAGTGTTCACTAAAGTACTCGGAAAATGAAAAAAATCCTTACCATGACGATTTATTTTTTATTTTTATAGAACGTATCTTATCGCGCGAAGAAAATTCGTATAAAATGTTGAAAGAAATATAACAAGAATTTCACGAACGAAATTGCGTCACGTTACTCTGCAGACTGCGTAATACCGCATCGAAAGCCACCTTTGTGCCTTTTAAGTAAAAAAAGTTATAAAGCACGCACTGTTTCTCTCATCGATGGTCGTTCTTCTCGTTATTTTTATTTAGAAAGTCAACTTTTTTAATTATATTCTATTTTTCTTTGACACGATTATTCAAAACTGAGGAATTAAATGGTTGTACATTAGAATGTGTGGTGCGCGTGTGTGTGGCTTTTTCTTTCATTATTAATAATATAAAGATGCAAATGACATGAATGACAATTATATCTAGTCTTAATAGAATGATACGTACTTTTTTTTTCATTGTTATCTCATCGTTATTGGACTTTTGTTTATGTAATCCTATTCGATATTAATTAAACTGCCGTCGCTTGTATGAATTTAAATCAGGTTATGGCAAAGTTTCGGCATCGTCGACGAGTATATCGTTCCTTCGAGAGAAAAGGATATATTCGAGATTAATAAAAAATTCACTGACATCGGTGAAAAACGCGTTAACTTTTAGTTAGCTTTTCCAAAGATCACGATTAGATATTAGCAGAGGAGATACCTCCCGATAAAATTCGTTTATCATTAGGTATTCATGCACTCGACGGTAACACATAGCAATAGGTCCGTAAGGAGATGGAACGTTACGTTTTCTTTCCTGTACACGATGATATATGTATCGTAGTAGATACGTCTCTACATACGTATGTATATGATTATCCGTGTTATCATCTTAAACCACCTGCATACGTATGTAGAATAATATTGTGTAATACGAAAGCATTTCATAACAAATTCTAAAATTCTAAATTAATTTATCATTTCGAATTACTCCAAATCACGACAATATATCCTTCGTCGATATAAATTATTTTTTTTTCTTTCTTTCTTCTTTTTTTTTTCCTACGTAACTTATCATAAAACACTCGTATATGCGGTTCCACAGATCATGCCATTATTATTATTACTATTGTTATAAAAATATAAATTGTTATCCGTTGATTTTGTTGAGATTCGAGACAATAATCTACATGCATTACAATGAAAGCAAACATAATTTTTTAAAACTGTCCATATATCTAATTTCTGTGATCATTATAATGAACTTTGTTATTAATTGTATCGACGTAGAAAAATGTCCAGCATTTACGAGTAAATAATAAATAATGGAAGAATTAAGAGGTTAGAAAAATAATCGCCACCGAAATGTCGTGATTATAACGCTATTAAAACAATATTTGTGACACGATGGAAACGAGTAAAATTTTAACGAACGTACTTTATCTATTTCTGACGCTTCCTTTACCATTAATTCTGGTGAATTTTATGTGTATTTATAATCATCACGTTTAATTTCATTTCCTCCACAAACGTAACAATTATATAGGTAAATGTCTCTTGATATTTTTATAGAAAAAAAGTTTCTTACGATGTATACATGGCATGAAATATATTAGAAAAATGAAAATTATAATTACATCGACAATACTCAATAATTTGATACTACATCCACGCAAGTGAATTTACAAATGTTTATTTACTTTTATTATTAAAAATCTAAATCAAGATCTGCAAAGCATAAAGAATTCTATTTAAGATTCGTAGTCAAGATTCAGTTAACTTTATCGTCTTAATCAGAATAAATTAAATATGTTTTTTAGATAAGAAATAATTAAAAATATTAAGTATTTAAATTTGTCGATGACACATGCCACGCATAAAAATCTTATCAAGATAGAATGTACATGGATTATAAATTTTTATGTGTCGTTATTAAACATAACGTATATTAATCAAAATATGTTTGTCGTTTTATAGATATAAATATTCTTTGATAGAAATTTAATCTACGTATAAAATAACATTGGTAATCTAAAATGGAAAATATTATACTAATAAGCTGGCTGAACAAGATACTACTGTTATTCTGTATGGCAAGCATATCCTTGTGTTTAATTATTCAACAATGGGTCGGAGTTACGTCCGTACCTATATATATTTCTCTTTCGTGGACAGCATTTGTCACTATCTTGTCGATGTGGCTAAGCTGCGTTTTACTTAGATTTACATTAAAGAGAACCGTGCCAATTAATATAGAATTTATTAAAAAATGGATTTATAAAAGATTACCAAAATATTTAGAGTTAGAATCTTGTAGTACAACGGAAGGACGTAAGATTTCAATATTAGAAAATAAATGTAATAACAAAGTAAATACAAACAGCTTATCCGGCGGAGATTCCCTGTCAAAAAATAAAATTACATATGTAGATGATATAATGAGAAAAATCCAACTTGACTGTATTGATGTTTGGTACAAAAATATAAGTACCGATAAAGCATTTCCTAACGAAGCCCAGGCATTATTGAAAATGTTACTAATAAAAATATTACAAAAAGTTAATTCGATAGATAAATTAAAGCTTGCTAACAAAATGGCTGACGTAGTATTATTACATTTGAAAGAATATCGTAGGTAATTATAATTATACTACTAATCTGATAAATTATATCTTGTAACGCCATCTTGTTTTTCTTTTATTTCAACCTTTTATATATTTTATAGAGCATTGCGTAGAGTTGAAAAGGGTACTTCTACGAATCTAGAAGAAGCATACAGATGTTTACATCCTGGTTCTCGAAGTGTACTAACTCTGGAACATATATTTCATCGTTTGGTTACTATTTTAGCTCAAGAATTTTTACAATGGGAACTAACTAGTTCGCTACCTTGTAAATTATTAGTATCTATTTTAGCCAGAAAACTGTTGACAATGATACAAACAATAAGTTGTCCCAATTGGATGTTTGAAAGTTTATTAAAGTTACTGCAGAGTATACCAAAAGAAGCAGCCACCAAACAGTGGAGGAAAGATGATGTAAATAGAACGTAGATGGACATAAAATGAAACAATTCGCCAAATAATTGCTAATAATTTCAGGGCATTGTTTCTGTAGGATTGAATGATGGTATGACATCCGCAATGGCTACAGTAATTCCACGTCCTCTATTGCAACCTGCGATTTCTAATAAGTCGATGAAAAAATTTATCCAAGAAAATCAAAATTTATCTTTGCCGATCGATCTTGAAAAGCAATCTTTAAGCTTGGAAGGTTTAACGGTACAGCATAGAGGTCTTTGGGCAGATATAAATATATCAGAGGTCGACTCGGACATTGATAACAATAGAATATCACCGATATATGAAGAACCTACAGATTTTGCCACGACCATTGCAAGACTAAGAAATTTATTACAGCAAAAGTCTACCGTAACTACGCCATTGTAAGTTATGAATGCTTTTATAATATTTTTATTATTCATTTAGAATTTATTATTGCAGACGTACGGAGGAAAAATCCTACGTAATATGCGAAGCCAATCAATTTATGAATTTATGCATACCGTGGACAGAATTTCATACAACGGCAGATGGTTCGCAGCAATTATTATATTGCATTCAATTTGATGATGTTGAACAGCGCGGAGTAGATTTATTTGAAACTACAACTGCCACAGTTAAAAGGCAACATTCTGACTTTGTCCAATTACATAACTCTCTGGAAGAGGTAAGATTATGTAGAATTTAATAATTTCAACCTATAAGTCAATCTATGAATATAAACTTACTTATTTTTTATAGATACCATCGATAGCCAGTATTATGTCGGAATTGGAATTGCCAGAAGGTGGGCGCGTTGAGATGGAAACTTATTTACGAAATCTTTGTATACGTTTAGCCAATGAATGTCCGACGCAATTAAGACATTTTTTACGACCAAGTAGTAATGCAGGGAAAAAAGCAGATATAGTTGCACCACGGTTTGATAGATTTTTAGCTAAGACTGTCAGTGGGGTATTTAATACCTTAAAAACAGTTGTACCTGGATTTGAGATAGATTCAGAAGAAGAAGTTATGCCATTACCAACATTGATACCCTTATCCGATATACCATGGAGATTCGTTGAAGATATTAAGTCTGTTAGTAGATATTATATCGCTGTCCAACGAAGTGGTATAAATTATAAAACGGATTGTAAAATCATAATACAAGATATATTAGATTATATATTGCATTATTATCATTGCAGAAAAATTTAGCATACGAATTGCAACAATTGGTGGCTGAAAGAATTGACTATTGTTCTGTAGATACAGCATACGAGGCAGTTGATAGTATGGAAGGCAGCGGAGATTCTGAGTTAATGGCACATTGGTGGGACATAGTTAATGCTTCTTACGATGGTAAGAAAATTTAATCGATTCTAGTTTAACAAAATCTATAATATTTTATAACTTATAGAGGAAACGGAAGAATTAGATTCGAAATTATCTTTAACATGTGTTGTTATCGATTTAATTTGCGAGGTATTAACTGGTATTGGAAGTAACAATGTGTTGCAACAAGAAGCTGTTGTTCGATGGGCTAAATTGTTATTTGGAAATGTCACTGAACCTCTTATAGAGGTAATTCTTATGCAAATATATAAAATATATAAAATACATGAAATATTATTATTTGTTATACACATCTATATATACACACATATATACATATATATATATATATATATATGTACATAATTATTTCCAGAAAATTATTTCAAAGTTAACGGACAATTTAAGCGATATGTCATTTACATATAATTCACAAAGTAATGTAACAGCAGAATCTGTTGCACTTGTAAAGGATAAAATATTTGAAATATTGCAAAAAAAAATCCCAAGTGATATGAAACTTATTTTTGGAGAGGAAGATACGCAGAAGATTCTAAAATATTTACTTACTTCATATGAAATAAAAAAGATTAATCTGGATTTAAATATGCAAATGTTAGATGTTTTGATGTCACAGTTATTGATTTCTTGTAGAACAAATCATGATTTATGCTGATGGCTATATTTCGTGTAACTTGATAAAACAAAAGTTTACATAGTAGAAGAAACAATAATATTATTACAAAATATGTAAACATGCAGTGTAATTGATGGACAACGTCACAGAATATGACTAACTGTTTTCTAACCATTACATAAATGAAATAGTATAAGAAACCTGTGACATAAAAATGTTGTTTGGAAGGACAACATTTAAAGTTTCTGAAATTTTGAAGTATCAATGGTAAAGTGTAGTTCCATTTCATACTCAAATAAATTTCTTCGACTTGAAGACTCTACAGATGCTTAAACATTATCATAGGAAAACTATAACACAGGGGAACTAGAAAATAATAAGAATAGATGAAATGCCACGAAAAATAATTATAAAATATTTATGTGATTTTTTTGTACTATGACATGGTTATATTCAATATCTGATAAATAGATGATAACAAAAAGTGAAATAGGCAATATATATAGAACATTTCATGGTTAAAATTATTCTATATCGTATCTAAAATGATATAAAATAATCGAAGAGTGTATAATAATTAATTATCATGGCCTTACTAACCGCATTTTTATTTGGGAATGTAAACAAATTCTCACGATACTAGTTCAAATTTGGCGCTGAGGATTTTTCCCATATAGCGTAACAGCCAATAGCATTCGAGTTTAGAGATCGACCTCCACTATCATCCTGTGTTCCCATTAAGAATCTGAAATTTTTGCGGCAATACGATGTCCAGCATTACCCCTTACGCGCGTATGTGTGCGTGCGTACGTGCGCGCGTGTGTGTGTATACGTATATACATATATATATATATATATAGATATACAAAAGACGTTGAAATATAGGTTAAACTTTGATAATTATTTTCTCTATTATTAAGAGTTCTTTATTAACTTTTATGGGCTTATATGATTCCTTAGAGTCCATAGAATATTTCTAGCGTCTAAATATTTATAATTTAGTCTTGGAAATTAAATAAATTATACCTTAATCAGTGATATATATCTAGGTTAATAAGTCACGGCGATTATTTATGAAATAGTTAATTATTAGATAAGTTTTCTAAACTTTTATGGTATCATATTATTCCGACGAGTTTATAGAACATCAGAAATATTTAAATGTGACAATTTTTATTATTATTCTTACTTTATTAATGCTGATAATGTCCTTTGTACTGATTGGTACTGATTCAAATATGGCGCTGCGATTTCCGCCATCTGACGTAACAGCCAATAGCATTCAAGTTCAGCGATCGACCTCCACTATCTTTCTGCTTTGCTATTACAAATTTGAGATATTTGGCGAGAAATTGACGGCTAACTTTAAGTACTTTATATATATACAAAATACGTCTATATGTACGGCAAATGTAAATAATTTTTATCTTCATTATTAATGACCGTTTATTAACTTTTATGGACTCATATTATTCCTAATAGTTCATAGAACATTTCTAGCGTCTAAATGTTTATAATTTACTCTTTGAAATTAAATAAATTATACCTCAATCAGTGATATGTATTTAGGTTAATTCGTCCCAGTGATTATTTATGAAATATTTAATTATTAGGCACGTTTTGTAAACTTTTATGATATCATATTATTCCGACGAGACTACAGAATATCAGAAATATAGAAATATTTCAAATTTTATTGTTATTCTTTCTTTATAAATGCCCATAATGTCCCTCTGTACTGATTGGTACTGATTCAAATATGGCGCTGCGAATTCCGTCATCTAGAGTGGCAGCCAATAGCATTCGAGTTCAGCGATCGACCTCCACTATCTTCCTGCTTTGCTATTACAAATTTGAGATATTTGGCGAGAAATTGACGGCTAACTTTAAGTACTTTATATATATATATATATATACAGAATACGTCTATATGTACGGCAAATTTAAATAATTTTTGTCTTCATTATTAATGATCGTTTATTAACTTTTATGGACTCATATTATTCCTAATAGTTCATATAACATTTCTAGCGTCTAAATGTTTATAATTTACTCTTGGAAATTAAATAAATTATTCCTCAATCAGTGATATGTATTTAGGTTAATTCGTCTCGGGGATTATTTATGAAATATTTAATTATTAGGCAAGCTTTGCAAACTTTTATGATATCATATTATTCCGACGAGTCTACAGAACATCAGAAATATTTTAATGTTAAAAGTTTTATTATTATTCTTACTTTATAAATGCTCATAATGTCCCTCTGTACTGATTGGTATCGATTCAAATATGGCGCTGCGATTTCCGCCATCTAGCGTAGCAGCCAATAGTATTCGAGTTCAGATATCGACCTCCACTATCTTTCTGCTTTGCTATTACAAATTTGAGATATTTGGCGAGAAATTGACGGCTAACATTAAGTACTTTATATATATACAAAATACGTCTATATGCACGGCAAATTTAAATAATTTATATCTCCATTATTAATGACCGTTTATTAACTTTTATGGACTCATATTATTCCTAGTAGTTCATAGAACATTTCTAGCGGCTAAATGTTTATAATTTACTCTTGGGAATTAAATAAATTATACCTCAATCAGTAACATGTATTTAGGATATTTCGTCCCGGCGATTAATTATGAAATATTTAATTATTATGCACGTTTTGTAAACTTTTATGATAACATATTATTCCGACTAGTCTACAGAACATCAGAAATATTTTAATGTTAAAAGTTTTATTATTATTTTTACTTTATAAATGCTCATAATGTCCCTCTGTACTGATTGGTATCGATTCAAATATGGCGCTGCGATTTCCGCCATCTAGCATAGCAGCCAATAGCATTCGAGTTCAGCGATCGACCTCCACTATCTTTCTGCTTTGCTATTACAAATTTGAGATATTTGGCGAGAAATTGACGGCTAACATTAAGTACTTTATATATATACAAAATACGTCTATATGCACGGCAAATTTAAATAATTTATATCTCCATTATTAATGACCGTTTATTAACTTTTATGGACTCATATTATTCCTAATAGTTCATAGAACATTTCTAGCGGCTAAATGTTTATAATTTACTCTTGGGAATTAAATAAATTATACCTCAATCAGTGACATGTATTTAGGATAATTCGTCCCGGCGATTATTTATGAAATATTTAATTATTAGGCACGTTTTGTAAACTTTTATGATATCATATTATTCCGACGAGTCTACAGAACATCAGAAATATTTTAATGTTAAAAGTTTTATTATTATTCTTACTTTATAAATGCTCATAATGTCCCTCTGTACTGATTGGTATCGATTCAAATATGGCGCTGCGATTTCCGCCATCTAGCATAGCAGCCAATAGCATTCGAGTTCAGCGATCGACCTCCACTATCTTTCTGCTTTGCTATTACAAATTTGAGATATTTGGCGAGAAATTGACGGCTAACATTAAGTACTTTATATATATACAGAATACGTCTATATGTACGGCAAATGTAAATAATTTTTATCTTCATTATTAATGACCGTTTATTAACTTTTATGGACTCATATTATTCCTAATAGTTCATATAACATTTCTAGCGTCTAAATGTTTATAATTTACTCTTGGAAACTAAATAAATTATACCTCAATCAGTGATATGTATTTAGGTTAATTCGTCCCGGAGATTATTTATGAAATATTTAATTATTAGGCACGTTTTGTAAACTTTTATGATATCATATTATTCCGACGAGTCTACAGAACATCAGAAATATTTTAATGTTACAAGTTTTATTATTATTAATTTATCAATGCAGATAATGCTCCTCTGTTAGATGGGCTAAATTGTTATTTGGAAATATCACTGAATCTCTTTTAGAGGTAATTTTTATGCAAATATATAAAATATCCCGTATCCAAATATTATTATTTGTTATATACATCTATATATTCACACACATATACATATATATATACATATATATATATATATATATATATATATATATATATATATATATATATATGTATGTATGTACATAATTATTTCCAGAAAATTATTTCAAAGTTATCGCACAATTTAAGCGATATGTCATTTACATACAATTCACAATGTAATGTCACAGCAGAATCTTTTGTACTTGTAAAAGATAAAATATGAAACTTCTAATATATAAAACTTATTTTTGGATGGAAAGATACGCAGAAGATTGTAAATATTTACTTATTTCATATGAAATAAAAAAGATTAACCTGGATTTAATTATGCAAATGTTAGATGTTCTAATAAACATGTCACAGTTTTTGATTTCTTGTAGAACAAATCATGATTTATGTTGATGGCTATATTTCTTTTAACTTGATAAAACAGAAGTTTATATAGTAGAAGAAACATAATCGACTACTTTACCATGTATTAGAGAGATACTTTGTGTGTGTGTTAATTGCATAGTTGATTAAAAAATAAGGAATTGTGCACCTCATCATATATTTGCAATAAGAAATGCAGAGTATTTATTTAATACTATCTCCTGAAGAATAATAGATAATAAGGATTATGTATAATCTGTACATCAGTACGATGTATCTGTCAGTATTTAATAATATGAATATTTAACGAACCATCTTCGTACACGTGTGTTTTAATCGACATGAATGTTTTAATCGAATTTGAATTATTTTCAGAGTAACTTTTTTTTTAATATATATGTGTGTGTGTATATATATATATATATATGCATATGTTATAATGCAATAGCTTTTAAGATAATATAATTTTCTGTACCGTTATTTGTGTCTATATATTTCTGCGTAATATATCTATAAGATGATTGCATTGAAGTATTAATCTAATCTGAAGGTTATGTTATGGTTAAGTAGTCTTTATAGAAAATCTGTTATGTATAACAGAAAAGAGTAATAGGTACATTGTTACAGATTTAATGTAAAATAGAGATATATAACAAAAATCATGTAATTTATGAATGCATACGAAGAGTAGAGTTATACGACAACGTACTATAAAATGTTGTAGACCATTTAATCTTCTTTCGTTGGTTCACCTTGACCTTTTTGTTTTTCTAGTTGTGCTCTAAAATTACAATACTACATATTAATAAAAATTTGAGAAATTATCATGGTCGATACTCATCAAAAATATAAACAAAGGCAGATCGTAAATGTACAATCATGGGAGACAAAATAATATTAACATTAAAATGTCCATTACTTAACTTATACCTTAATTGTTGATTAAAATCGTCTTCAACATCGTCATCGTCCCAATTATCTTCCCATACACTAATATCTTCATTATCTTCATCTTTCGCCGTCCAATCTGTCAAATGATTCAGCGAAATAAAGGTTATGTTTCGACATACGTAAACGTGCTATTCTAAACGTTAAAAATTTAATATGTACCTTCTGCTGGGAATTCTTCAAATTCATCGTCTTCTTCAAGTAATCCCAGATCTACTTTGACTTTATCGTTTTTGCCGTCTGTCATTTTAAATAATATACTTAATTTAATTTCGACTATATCAAAGATCGTACAAGTTATTGCAAGTTGTACGAATTACGTTACAGTCAGAGGATATATAAACCTCGATACATTTTTGGTACCAGTGTTCGCAGCGCCCTCACTACAAATTGCTCTCATAGACAAGAACTAACTAATTTTAAATGTGTCGGTAAATAGAGTGAGATAGCGATTGTAGGAGCGAGTGAAAATATAAATTATCCCTTTGTGCTAATTTCAGAATAAAGTATTACACGATTAGAATTTATATATAAATATATATAATTATATTAACAGATTAACTTCTCTCAAGATGGATACACTTGGACAAACTTTACATAATCATTACCTTATACGATTTCGAATAAAAAAATTTAGAATGCAATTATAAGAATGGCTGTGCAATGATGTTGCACATCCAGAGTACATTCTCCCGTTCAAAAATTTAAATTATGGAAAGCGCGGAAAATTTTCCCGCAAATCTGAATTTGTGACAGGATCACATGACGTGCGAAGAGATGACGTGCGTTCCTATTGCTAATATGATTCCATATTATTCTTTCCCAAGTACTGCTCTCAATGTAGTGAAATAAGAGAAAGATGAAGTCAAGAACTGAAAGTATAATATCCAACAAATATTAATACTTTTGTCGTTAATAACTTTTCTATACACATTTGTCATGCAACAATTAAAAAGAGAAAAGATTTTAATTATAAATCGTATACTTACAGAAGCATAATACTGAAGACCAAATGGCATTTTCTGTTTCCCAACATGAATCGTTTCAAATTTTTGCGATCTCATGATACACTGTACAAGATTTCTTCTTACACGAGGATTATATTTCAACCAGTTCGAATTATATACATCCAAGGAGATATTACTGCTCTAAAGAAAATAACAAAATGATGTATGACAAGTATAATCGCATACGCAATAAATTTGTGTATATGATATATATTGCTGGAAAGAAACTTGCTGTATTTATTAAATTATCCGCGGGCCAAGCAGAAATCAGGAGTTCTGCACTGGCCACACACACAATGAAGACGTATTGAATTTTCACTGCCATTGATTGTTGCTATCGTTAAGAAAAGAAAAAAAAAAAAAGATAAAAGAAAATTAATTATAACATAAAATATATATATATATATATATATATATATATATATGTATATAACAAAGATATTGTATTATCGCTCTTTAGCTTACATCGACGATATTTAAACCAGCAAAGATAATACCCGTTGTAGTCGTTAGTGCGATAGTTAAAATCAAATGTAAAATAACATCTTTGGTCTTGGCTGCATATCTGAAAGGTAATTAGGACTTTTCCCTTAGGCGATGCGATGCCAAGTTTGCATTCGTTACCTGAGTATTTCCTGATGATTCTTTAAGCAAGCATTCAATTCTTCCACCTCTCCAAATTCTCTTATATCCCTCGATAGAACCTCGAATTTAGCGCCGACGTACCAGAGAAGAGAAGCAAGTAGACAATCGATACACATGCCGGCCGAGACCTGTAAACCTGCTAAGATCTGATGAAGAAAGATTATTTCACGAATCGGAGAATGATCCACAGAAAAAGGATATTTAGCATTAGTTGGAAATTGTTGGGACGTATACAGTGGACTACAGATAACGATAATTGCTGTTAAATAGCATAAACTCGTGTAAAGTGCGTAAACGTATTTGCATTTATCTATGTATCTTTCAAATACAGCTTTTTCTCGACTAGTTTCACTTTTGCAAGAGTTCTCCAATTCGAAGAGCAAAGACTAAAAAAAGAAAAAGAAAATTACGTAATTGGAAAATTTCAAACGAGCCGGTGATAACGAGAGTGGTACGAAAAGTCATACATGATTTTTCTTTTTCTTCTTTGAGATATTTCGAGTTTGAATTACATATTGAACAAAAGATCTCTTTTATAACGAGAGACATAATATTAAGTATATATTTAAAAATAAAATTGATGCTTTTATGTAATTCAAAAAAGTTGAGAATGATCATAGCACGCGTCTTTTAATAACTCAATCGATTTGGGCCACTTTTAAAATCGCCGGTTTTATTAATAAGAAGACGTACGACAAAAAATAATTGTGATAACTTACTTGAAATCGAGAACGTTCGAGACGGCAGAGTATCATTTTTAAAGCGATCTGTGCGACGGCACAAGACAAACAGATCGACTTGGTCATGACGATGGAATCATTGCGATTCTCATAAATAGCATTTATCAATGGAAATAAAAGGAACAGAGTGTTGGCAAGAAGGACGTACCAAGAGATTTCAAATAAAGTTATATGAGAACGTGTTGCCTTTGGCGAAGGTGGCCAACACGCGGTCAAGACGACACTGGTTTTTAAAAAGAGAATAGCCCTTTCTGCAGGTATTTTAAACATCGTTTTAAACTCTTCTTTTTCTTCTTCGAGTGCCTGGTATAACGTTTGTATGCGTCAACGCTATTCCATTTCTCTCGCTATTTCATTTTCCTTCCGAAGGAAAATGGTTCATTAATAATTCTCGAAGGAGTAGATCGAAAGACTGACTGACCGGCGCGTTAACTCCTCTTTTTAATAAATCATCATTTCCTTCTAACGTTCCACAACCAATCGTTCGCTTTGAAATTATATCTTTCAATGATAATAACTAGGTACATACGTTAGGTGCACATTCCTATCGATTTTTTACTTTAAATACAGGCTATCGTCCATCATGAAATATTATTTCACTTTATTGAAAAAAAAATAAAAAAAATAAATAAATAAAAGAAGAAACAATCCACTCGAAAAAAGTGCGTACCACAAGAGATAAAAAATAAGCATTCGAAATTCTGTCGCTGTCAGCGATGATGGCCAAGAAGAAACCGACCAAACGCTGAGTTTTGTAAAGAGAAAAGCTGCTTCTGGTGACGTCTTCGATAACATTGCGATTCGAATAAAAAACTTTTTAGCGATGCGAGAAAAGTCACCGATTACCCTTACATTCCTCCTTCCTTTCCTATCTTCTCCTCTTCCTTTCGTAGGATCCTTTTCCTGTTCGATTAAAAATTCTTATCGGCTGATATAGTCTAATCTATTCCCTTAGGTAGGTACATATTTTCAATAAATAGCGTTTCTCACTGTTGGCCTCCTGTACAACCTGGGAAAGGGTTTATATCGATTAATAAGTTAAAACTATGCCTGTTGAGAGTACTATGTAATCAACGTGTCGTTAGTTCTATACAATTACCCCATCGTGAAAGAGGGTACTTTTCTATAAAAGTAAAATATCGTTCGATTCAACGTATCGATATAACTACATGTTCCTTTCTTTCAGTTTATACGTATGTACGTATGTATGCGTTACGATACTAGTCTGGAGCGTGCGAGATATCTTCGGAATAAAATGATCTGACGTTGTGCGAAGGAAGATGGAATAAATTGAGAACATGGACGAAGAGGGGTGGGGGAGAGAGAGAGAGAGAGAGAACAAAAGGTAAGTATAATTACAATGAGTACGTTTTAAAAATGAGACGAGATCAAGTCAAATTTTATTCTTCTATCATTTGTCTCATTGTCATGAAATAAGATGAAATCGTGTAAAAGAACTGTAAAAGGAAAAAATAGATAGATACATTTGGTTGAAATTATCAAATGAATTTTTCTAATAAATAGTATTTGAATATTATCCCTTACATTTGCATAATATTCGAGAGTTAAATTGGGAAGTAGACCACCCATTGAAATCGAAATTGGTTTTTGACTTCTCAATATTATTATGCGTACGTCGGTTGCCATTTCGGAGGAATCTTGGAACCATTTTGAACTATACGCCGATGTCGCGAGTTTTATACTCTAAAAAACAAAACAAAAAAAATGATTTATAATTATTATGAGCGCACAAGAGGTAAATTTATATGAATATATATATATATATATATATAAATAAACAAAATGTATATACCGTTTCTTTCAAATCATCGGCAGGTAAAGCTGTAACATATAATCTTTGATAGCTAGCAATCATCATGCAAATGAACTGTAGCTCTATGTTTATTGGTTCATGCTGTAAGAGCAATGTTCGTTCATACCGACAAATTAATTATCTTGCCGATTAATTAATACAAACAAAATTAAGATATTTTTATAAGTTTTTGTATAACGCACGTGAAGGAGCGAGAATGTCGCACCAATTGCAGTCGCACCCATCGTCACGTTCGTTTTGAATAATAACGTTTCGATAACTTTTTGTGTTTCGGATATGAAACTAAAAATAGAGCGAGCGAGCGAGCGAGCGAGAGCGAGAGAGAGAGAGAGAGAGAGAGAGAGAGAGAGAGAGAGAGAGAGAGATTAGAATCGAAAATTATGGTCACAGAATAAATGAATATTATAATTTATACTTGCTTTAATATCTTTTGATGTTCCTTAGCGCAATCCTTTATTTTATATTTGTTCGTAGCATCTTCAAGTTTCGTTCCTAAAATTTCTAATTTAGTAGCAGAGTACCACATCAACATGGCGATCATAAAATCCACACAAACGCATAATGCGGTTTGAAAGAGGAGAATCACGTCCAACGAGTATATCGGAATTTTAACGAATAATGATTTTAAGTCGAACGGAAACATAGCATCGCCGGGAACGTCATTCTCCGCAAAGAATGGAGTGAAAGAAAATGCAACGGCCGCAGCAACATTTGATGCAGCCATTGTTGTTGAGATCGACGAACGATCTATATATTTTTGCATGACGGCCTCCTCCTCGGTATTGCAATTTTTAATAAATTCCTTCACTTCTTCCATGAGTTTCTGTACAAGGATTTCATGTATAACACGTTCGATGAAATAACCCAAATAATATTGAAATATTATAACGAAGAAAGATTTCCTCGTTACCTGCAAACTGGTCCTTTTGAGTCTGCATAAAATTAAAGCAAGTATAACATCTATGAGAGTGGCTGTTTCGCATAAAGGTTTCATTAATGTAGCAACGTCCTTTCCATTAATATGATGATAATCGGCATAAAACAAAGCCAATAATATTAGAAATGCATTTAACATTCCTAAAATCCAGGCGACATCTCGTAAGATCGTTTGAAAACGTCCCGCTTTCCGAGATCCCGGCCAAGTACTGGTAAAACTTCCTGTTAAATTTAATAAACGAAGCATTTGATTTGGCTTGATACGAAGTAGTACCATCGTCGACAATTTTTCAATAACTATCGAAACGAGACTAAACTAAGAACGCTGCAAAGTTATTAACTGTGCATACGTGTGCGCGATCATAATAGATCGATAAGGTTATTAATTATTACCAACCGGCAAAGATAATTATTTTTCATTTTCGCTACTCGTCTCTCGCGATCAAAAGCTATCTATTTCATTGTAAAACACATTCTCCCGCGTGACTTCCTCTCCTACTTTAAATTAATTCCAACTCTATTCGCGCGTGGTGTCTATAACATCGTTATTATTTAATACGCTATTCTAGACTTCAAAAACATTCTCTGAAAATTGATAGTTTGATTAATTATCCGATGATGAATCATTCACGATAATTTGACGCTTTGCAAGAAATTAGCTCGGAGGTATATTTCTAGTATGGAGATAATTATTATATGGATCGGTCGATAATATTCTCAATTAAAGGGTAGAAACGTATGTCGTAAAAAAATGTCTCATTGTTAATTCACAATATTCGGAAGAGACGGTGTTAGAGCAGCAAGGTACGTTGCATCTTTAAAATTAGCGCCTAAAGAAATTTCCTTAACAGAGGTCAGTAATGTCGGCGACTCTCGTGCCGTCTATCGACGAATCGTTCCCGATCGAACCTTTTTTTTTTGCTCCCATAAATTTTCCTATTTTCCTATCGTACGCACGCACACACATACATGTAGATATAAACGTATATGCGTTAAAAAATCGAACTTTTGGCGCGTCGTACATCGTGTGCCCAAAATGTCTCTTTACTCGTCCTTGTCGTTGACCGCGTGGGTATTGAAAGTTATCGCGTCGAAGAATAAGTGGTCCTTGTGTTTGGGTATTGTTTCTTAACGTATGCATCGCCTTGCGATCGTATAAAAGATTTCTTTATTCCACGAACATTTTATACCTTTTTTACATTCTATTTCCTTCAGGTGTATCTCCGTCGTATGTATGCGCGCGCGTACGCGTGTATTATAATATTTAATTGATAATATTAAGTGGACGAGAGTGAAATGTACATTATGTTAAAAGTAATCGAAATAACGAGGAACGATGTACCGTCCAATGCTAAACATCTTCCAACGATCGAATCGGTGAGACGAGTGGATCATAAATTGACATATAATGAATTTTTTCACACGTTTCTTATTAACAACGAACCATGTATTATCGATACCGCGATCACCGAAAGTTGGCCATGTAGACGAGAGTGGGTATTAAAAGACGCGCCAAATTTCAAATTACTCGGTAGACTGTTCGGTGAGCGCTGGATGTTAACAACGGAATCGAAATTATATATATATATATATATATATATTTTTTTTTTTCCTTCTTATTTCATCATTTCTAAAGTATTATTTATCGATTTCGCAGGTCAATGTTTGGTACCCATATCCGATTGTAAAAGAAGATATTACAATTCGCAACTTAAAAACGATATGAATATGCAAGAATATTTGGATTACTGGGTTAAATACAGAAACTACGATTATAAGCCGGACATGCCACTTTTGTATCTGAAGGATTGGCACTGCGCAAAAATCTTCCCCGATTTAGTTTATTACCAAGTACCGCATTACTTTGCGTCCGATTGGCTGAACGAATATTACATCGCCAAGCCGGAATTAGAGGACGATTATATGTTCGTTTACATGGGACCAAAGGGAACGTGGTAAATAAAATATTATACTTCTTTCTTCTTATATCGTCCGTAAGATAGTGCATTTTTCACTTTATCCCACAGGACGCCGTTGCACGCCGACGTATTTTTTTCATACAGTTGGTCTGCCAATATCGTCGGTAGGAAACGTTGGTTACTTTTCCCACCGAAGGAAGAAAATAAATTCCGTGATTCGTACGGTCAATTGGTATACGACGTACTTTCCGCGGATCTTAAGGATCGTTCCAAGTACAAAGAGTACGACGGTCAAAATCTAAAATGTTTCGACGTAATACAAGAAGCCGGAGAGATTATGTTCGTTCCGTCTGGATGGCATCATCAAGTTTGGAATTTGGTAAGTACCTTTCGATACGCGCAACGAATAATATTTCAAGGACTATTTTAAAACGAGCCCGGTGTACTTCGATAGGAAGATACTATCTCAGTGAATCATAATTGGATCAATGGATGTAACATACGTACCATATGGCTGAATTTGAAACAACAATTATCTTTGGTTATGAAAGAGGTGGAAGATTGCAAAGATATGGTTAATTGGGTCGAACATTGTCAATTAATGTTGAAAGTCTCCCATGGAATGAATTATATACAATTCTATTCTTTTATATCTTTCATCGCAACGAAACGTTTAGATTTTATTACCAAAGGAATTAGAGTGAATTCCTTCGGGAAATACGAGTTTGGATTGAATCATTGTTCCTTCGATCTGACGATGTTAAAAACCGTTTTGGAAGATTTTATTACCGAGACTAAGGAGAAGTCGATTTATAGTTTGATGTCTGTAGACGACGACGACCAACCGATCAATTTATTGGAAAAAATCAAATCCGTATTACGAGACGAAGACGAGTAATGTCATTTTATATGCGGAACGATTTACTGTGATTTTACCGATCGATATCTTCATCGTCCTGGCATCTAGCGATAAGATTTTCGAATTAACTTTGAAAGTGTGGCCCCCGAGGATAGACGACACTTTTAACTCGCGTGTAAAAAGTACATCGATCTGTAAATACTCTTAATTAGATATAAAAGGAAAAAAAGGAGGGCTGCGATAAAATTTTATTTTTTCATACTCTCTCTCTCTCTCTCTCTCTCTCTCTCTCTCTCTCTCTCTCTCTCTCTCTCAACGTTCATTTATACCTAATTCTTCTTTTTCTATTTCGATCCAACTAATTAATAGTTTAAACTATCCACCTGCGATCGCCGTTAAATTAACGATAAAAATATACATCCTCGATAATAGTTAAGGGTAGGACGATTAAGAAAAATTTCAATTCGAACCTAAAAATGAACCTTTCCAATTATTATACGTCCACTTGTATCTCGATATCTTCTTCATCCTCGGAAAGAATAGTTTTCCCTTCGACATTTTTCGTCGAGTCTTCTAATATTTTCTGAGGAATCTCCTTTTGAGTCGAATCTGGATCGGCGATCGACGAATTGTTATTTTCCCCTTGTTTGGTATGTCGCCATTTCATTCGTCGATTTTGAAACCAAACTTTTACCTGAGAATAGAAGACACCGCGCGTATTGCAAGACGGATACTTTGACATATTTTCAAATTATTTCAAATAATTAAAAGAAAGTACTTGAGCGTCGGTGAGTCCTAATGTAGCAGCCAATTGTCTTCTATCGGGTTTCGTTATATACTTTTGTAAAGAGAATCTCCTTTCGAGACCTTTCCTTTGCAGAGAACTAAAGACAGCTCTGGACCACGATCGTTTCCTTCTCGTATTGGTTTCCATGGTATTACCAAGATTCGAAGATGCCGTAGTCGTCGTCGTCGTCGTCGTTGTCACTGAAACGAAAACGAACGAACTTTTAATAATACAAATTACTATTAAAATTCTATTATCGTTCTTATAACTTTATCTTGAAAAATCATCGATAAAGTTTACAAATCTCGTTTGGTTTACTAGCTTGGGAGAGAAAAAGTATATGCAACATCTGTAGAAATTTACGCGTTGCTCTTGATATATCCAACGCTGATAGATATTTTTAAGATCGCAACTCTATTCTCGGATTCGTAGTGGCATTCTTCGAAAAATTTACATCAAATTTTTTCCCGCCAAATGTAATAATTTTATGTTACTTTTCCTTCGAAAATATAATACAAAAGCATAAAGGTCTCTTTTAATCGAATCTACTCGGGATGTTTTATAGGAGATCTTTTTCATCCTCTCTGCGATCCGAACAAAAGGAAGGGAGGGGGAGGGGGGAGAGAGAGAGGGAAGTGGCTGCAGAAAAGCATCGATGCCACCGAGAGAGCTTTAACTAAGCGTAGAAAGACACGCGGCGAAACCGCTGTTTATACGGCTTGTAAACGCACGGTGCCACTTAAGATGTCGTTTAAACACAGACAGGAAACACGAGAATACATTGGCGCATAAATATTTTGCCCTACTTGCTTCCTTGCTCCTTGCTATTCGAAAGCCAAAACGGTTGCCCATATGGTAACATTTGTTAATGACGTAATCCTGATCCGATGTGCTCCTCTATATTTCTTAGAAGATAACGATGAAAAGATAACCGACAAAGCTGTCAAATAACGATATAACAATGACGATTATTTTATTTCTCTTACCTCTTGAAATTGCTCGGACAGCAGCTGGTCGATACAAATTTCCAAAATTATCTGTATTATTTCTTTGATAATTGATCATCGCTTGGGTTTCGATCGGAGTTTGTCTAAAGGGAAAACCGGAACAGGTACGTAGATCGCAACTGGTACAGCTTCCGGGACAAGGACACGCTACCGTGGAAAATTGAACTGCTAGTGGTCTCAGTACATCTTGCGATGGAATCATCGACGTTGGGCTTGGACGTACTACTTTCGATATTACGAGCAAGAGTATAAATTAATGCATTAATACACACACACACACACACACACACACGTGTGTATCAATTGTACTCTTAAATTGAATTTATAATTATAGATTTTTACCTAATTGTAAATTTTATATATGTATATAATCATACGTATCTATAATTATTGATTTAATTTGAAAGTATAATATATACGTCCCACACGTATAGACGGCCAACGATCGGATTATAATTTCTGGCTCACCTGTCCTCTGCGAAGAGAATTCATTGGATAAAATTCGTTCGACGCCAAATTTTAAAATTTTCGGGCGATTAACTTTTTCCAAAACATTTGTATTTTCACCGTTCATCGTTCTCGAATAAAACTATGATCTCTTACTAGGTTGACAATAGACGATCTATCTTTTCCATCACTGTTCGATACACAATTTAACAATGACGGAAGTTATATGAAGGTGAACATGCTAAATGTTAATCACGCACGACGGGATGATCACTGAGAAAATGCATAAGGGAATCTAACGTTTTGCTTTGCTTAGCTTTGCCTTCCCAGAGAAGCCAGATTTTAGAGGAGAGTTAAAAATTCGAGTCAGCTTGGTACAATTTCGTCTTCCCGATTGGTTCACGAAAGTGATGTAGGCGTGGCTGTTTCGAAGACTCCTTCTTCCTCCTTCGAAGATGATGACGATGACGACGAGACGACGAGACGACGATGATCTCTCTCTCTCTCTCTCTCTCTCTCTCTCTCTCTCTCTCTCTCTCCAATGATCGTTGCAAATCGATTCAACATTTTCTTCTTAATAACTATACTCGATCTTCCGATATAAATCGATCGTAAAATATTTATTATCGATATTGTTTAAAAATAATTAATTACATTTATAGAATGCGTGTTTGAAATCATTCGCGTGGAATTCGTTCTTTGCTTTGAAATTTTAAGAAAGCTTTTTATAACGATAGCCTTATCGATTTCTACGGTATGAACAAATATTAATATATTAAAAAGAAGGAAAGAAAGAGAGAAAACAAAACAAAAAACGAAAGAAAGAAAATGTTAGAGAGACGTCTATGATACCTCCGGTGGTAGCCATATGGTTATCTTTCTACGTGGGCCTTTAGAGTATACAGTCACTTAGGTGTTTATTTGAAGAGCCATGTTTGAAGCAGCCTCTACCCACACGCCAAGAATATTCTTCGGGATATGTACACATCGTGGTCCTCTATTCGATTTTATTAGGTTTTAGGATTTTCGAGGATCCACCGGATTTGTGATAATCAAAGCTTCGATTGAGTCGATTCGAGCCAATCGACGCTTTTATAGCGAAGAGCCGATGTATCTAACTATTACCTTTGATTCTGTCTAATCCATGTCTAATGCTTTTAATCTCTTTTTACTTCCTCGGATTCAAATATATGATTTTTAACGCGAAATTTGTTAACGTTCGAACCGTGCATAAGTACGGGATAGCATAATCATTCCTTGATAAAGTTTATCCGTTTGAAAATTATTTTCCGTTGGATCCAAAACGAGAAGATTCCTTTTCGGTCGTTGATACTTTTGTAAATTCTGTAGATTCTACGAAAAAGATGAGGGAATCTGAATTTATCGGATTGTCTAGAGGGGAAGAAATATATATACGACAAAATAATACGATCGTGGCTTTACCGAAAAAACGATGACGTTCCCATTGCCAGTAGAATTCGTATTTCGCCTAATCGCTGTGATGATCAAAGTCAAGAGATAACCACCGAAAGCCAGGAAGGAAAGTGCAGTGACAGCCAATTGAAAGATTTTGGAAATCTTCGTGTCTTTGCCTTTTTCTTCATAATAATCGCTACCGTGACGCCTTATTGGCAATTTATTGTTTCTTTTTAATGGCAAGGCTATTGGTAATGTTGATTCTATTCGTCCTTCGGGCTGCTCATACTTTTCAATCATCGATGTTTCTGTAATAGTTCATTTATTTCGTCAGAGTGTATTTTTAAAAATGTTTCATTTATGTTTATCCCAATTGAATTTCGTGGAATATAGATATTATCGGATATAAATTTACATAGTTGCTTGTTTTAAATGAAAAATATTTTTAGCCATCATCTCGTTATATATTCTCGTTTATTTCATTTTCCGTATGCAATCGAAATGTCGTCGAGAGAAAAGGAATTCTATCGGTATTCGATCGAAGTAATAATTTTCACTTCCAAATTCTATTCCAATGAGAATGAATTTTATTTGATACAACGCGCAACGTAATTATGTATATAATAATGATCTATACCAACGCCTTTTCTTTCCTTTTCTTTTATACCGACCCAATATTGGTGCAATCGATGACTTGATTTTAATCAGCCTATCCAAAGGTAACTCGCTCAAACTTTCAATTTCATCCTGATAAATGTCAGCAAAATTTCCTGCTTCGAATTTCCATAAAACAACTACGAAGAAAATAAAGATTCTTCGAGAATTCATCGCGTACGGTCGTCAAACTAAAACTGTAACCGAGTTTTTCTTTAGCATCCCACTGTCGTCCGAATGGTTATGTGCTGTTACTTCTTTTTTTTCTTTTCTTTTCTTTTCTTTTCTTTTCTTTTCTTTTCTTTAATGCTTGGCTGACAGAGCGAAAAGTGCGTCAATTAAAATGTAATTACGTGGACACCCGTTACACGGAAGAAAATCGATTCCTTCGGTCAGTCTCGAAATATTCTTTGTCGTGCTAAAATGTCCTCGTTCAAAGTGATCCTACGATTCGTCCTCCTTTTAATATTCTTCGACACGTTTATCTACGGAAGAGCAGATGGTAACAATTCCTCATATTTTTTTCTCTTCGACGAGTATTAGAAAAAAAACGAGTACTTAAAAAAAAAAAAAAAAGAAAAAAGAAAAAAAAAAGAAGAAAGTAAAAAAATTATTTCTATCTTAATCACAGGGATGTTGGATAAGATAAAAAGTGGTTTTCGTTACGCGAACGATTATTTAAAAATCGTCAAGGACGTTGCCAATCTTGTATCTCAAAGTTTGAATCCTGAAAAGGAAGAATCTTCTAAACGTAGAGATCACGGAGAAGATGAGAAAAATCAAGATTTTGGTCCGACCAACGTAATCTCGGCGTTCTTTAGATTACTCGGTCTAGATTCACAAAAGATCGCAGCTATTGCAGTGAACAGTGTTATTTTTCTCGCACAAATGGTAAGTTAAAATCAAAAGATAAATCGAAGACTATCTCTCTCTCTCTCTCTCTCTCTCTCTCTCTCTCTCTCTCTCTCTCTCTCTCTCTCTCACTCTCTCTCTCTCTCTAACGTTTTTCTTTCTAATTTCGCTAGATCAGTTCTCTTTTTGGATTACCGTCGGTGAAAGATGATAAAGTTGATCGATCCATTGAAGCCGAGTCACCTTGGGATCCACTGAAATTTATCCTAGATAATAAAAATGACAAAGTAAGTCGAACCTAATCAATATAGATTAATGATAAAACATATTACAATAAAATATCTTTCCTGTTTAGATGACAAAATTGATCGAGGAGGCACGAAACGAGGCACTTCCGGATCGTCTAATGGACACAATAGATGGTTTCGATTCAGCCTGCATTAGATTGTTACTTTGTAAAGCGTCGATAGTGATCAGATCTGCTCAAGAGTCTCTGAAGAAGAAAAAGAAGAAGTCAAACGGGATTCGTTCGTTTACCGCTTGGCTTCCGTCTAAAGAAGACTTCGAGAGGAACTCCGATGAGTGTGAGGACAAATACACAGATTGTAGATTATTTCCGGAATCATGAGTTCAAGGAAGTCGAGAAGAGAGAGAGAGAGAG
The DNA here is from genome assembly GCA_918808275.2 of Dolichovespula sylvestris. NCBI lineage: Eukaryota > Metazoa > Arthropoda > Insecta > Hymenoptera > Vespidae > Dolichovespula > Dolichovespula sylvestris. The sequence continues at coordinate 5,154,697 of OU964982.1, read as the reverse complement.
AGAGAGAGAGAGAGAGAGAGAGAGAGAGAGGGAGAGAGGAGAAAGACAGAAGATCTAAAGATCTTGAAATAAAAGCTTCAACAATGTGTCTATTATTATTTTTTTGTTTACTTCATTCTCTTACGGACGCTAATGTTTCGTATTCGCTTTGTACAGAATTTATCATCGATTCAAATGTTAAAGGTATTCGTCACATTAAAACAGTGCTCTTACCGTCGTCGATTTAAATAACATCGATACGTAGATCTCAATTTTTTCCTCTTTTTCGAATAAAAAAAAAAAAAAAACGCATGACAAACGATCTTTGCACATTTGCAAAATAACATACTAATCATTGTAATTCAATCACTTATACTATAAATAAGGTGAACATAATAAGTACTAAGGACGGTACCGATATAAAGAACTATACTTTGGAGTTGAGATAATAAATGATATAACTGCTCCAAAGCATATTATTCTAAATCATTCTAATTCGGTCGTAGTTTAATTTATACGAAATATAAACGTACATATACAAATGACATAGAAATCATTAGATAGTTTGACTAGAAAGAATATTTTTATCTTTTATAACTTTGTTATTATTACCTATCTCATTCTCTCTCTCTCTCTCTCTCACTCACTCACTCACTTCCTATTTTCTTAATCTAATCAGTTTCTTATTAACCATCGATAATCATCATCATCGCTCCAAACTGTAAGATCTCTAATTACATGACACATTACATATTTTTAATGAGATCACGATTATTGTGACCTAGGATCTACGCATCTTAGGTTTGCGCTATGATACTTTCTAATCTCATAATCTAATCGGCATATCGAAAGTTTTGTCACTGTATAATACCCAATCGAAGACTCAATCAAATTGGAAAAACATTTGGCAATATTAATACCTGCATTAATTTCTCTTTTATATTTCGTGTTGTGGTTTGTTTTTCTTTTTTCTTTTTTTTTTTAACGATTAAAACGTTAAACTGATATATTGTTATGTATGTATATATAAAGGTTTTTCTATTCGCTATGATTTGGCAATTGAGAGACGTGCTTTGATTAATTATTATGTTCGGAGTATAATGTAACGTTCTTTTTTAATAGAACGATCAATCGGTAATATATATATATATATATATATATATATATATATATTGCAAGGGACGTTGATCAAAATGTGTGTGTGTGTGTGCATTTACGTATTAATTTTATGATTTCTAATGAAACGATATTTTTTCGTACCTGAGATATAATCGATTCGCGACCAATTAGGCGATTTGATTGATATTTACGTTCGAAAAGAAATCATTTCAATATTTATATAAACAAGTTATGGATATAAAAGAGATATCTACGAGTGTGTGTGTGTGTGTGTGTGTGTGTATTTGATTCTTTTTGATTATGCTTAGGCATATCCCTCATTTTGTTTGTTTTTTATCTTTTCATTAACAATTTATAATTAAAAAAGCATCGAATATATTTCTCAAATACGAACAATCGAACAAATAAAAGGATTCTTTTAACTTGCAAAACCATTTGACTCTTTCTCTCTCTCTCTCTTTCTTACGTTCATGTAAATGTGTGTGTGTGTGTGTGTGTGTGTGTGTGTTATACATACAACGATATACTGATAATGAATCGATCATAAAAATATATATACACAACGAGACTATTGGTAAAAGATTCGTTAGATCGCGAGTAAAGTTTTCATCGATCATTTATCATTTCGAGAGAATTCTTATTTACAAGTAAATGGGCATAGAAATTTGTTACAACGATTAATACGAGCAACCAAGAACTAAAGTCAATTCAAATTGATTTTCATTTTTTAATTATTTGAAAGATATTTTTCGTTAAATCAAACAAACCAGGCACTTGTACCTCTTTCTTCTAATATTACACGTAACTATATTCAATTATCTAATGAACGAACGAAATCAAAAAAAGAAGAGAGAACATATTTGAAAAGTAATTGACTTTTGTCCTTGACTCTTCGTACATATGTATCGTAATATTTACATCTTTACGAGATCGCGCGTGTTACACGAGAAATGGATTCTCCAAAAATGTAACTCGTAAAATATTATATAGAGCACACCTATACGCAAGGGATGTATTTCTCAAGAAACATATGGTTGTGTGTGTGTGTGTGTGTGTGTGTGTGTGTGTGTGTGTGTGTGTGTGTGTGTATATATGTTTCTAATTATAAAAGAGTCGTCTTCCAAAGTAACATTCTTATCTATAAAAAATCTTTAGGGTTGAAAGGAATCATAAGTATAATTCGAACATTCCTGGCCACAAAGTATATCTTTGAATAATTCGACACTTTTTACGTCGCGATCCTAAATCGTTGATTCGATAACATTCAAGAAATCGTGAAAATTATTTCGTCTAAGATAATAATAATAATCGGCACACCCACGTTCGTACGACAGTCAAAAGACTCAAGATTCACGACTGAGGTAGTAGCAGCAGTGAACTCTAAGAGCTAAATTCGTTATATGTATATATATATATATATATATATATATATATATATATATATATATATATATGTATACTGATAAGTAAATGATACAAACGTTACATTCACACAGTGTATTACAGTGACATATTTAATGGGTGTCAAGGCTCTATTTCAGGATTGAAATAGTATCGAAAATATTGGTATTTACAGCCTCCTTTTCTTTCTTTCTTTCTTTCTTCTTTTTTTTTAATCGTCGACTAGAATTATAATAGAGAAGAATCGTCATAAAATATAATGCACTTAACAGCGTATATTTCCTTTTTCAAGTCGTCGTTTAATTGGAACTAAAAACGTGATTACGTTCTCAGCTACGTTCTATATTAACGATCTTAAGAAACGATTGACGATCACGTTTTGTCGAAGATTCATGTCTCTCTCTCTCTCTCTCTCTCTCTGTGTGTGTGTGTGTGTGTGTGTGTGTGCGCGTGCGTGCGTGCGTGCGTGCGTTAGAACTATTTCAATCGTAAAATAGTATCGTCGTTCACCCTTTCTCTAATTCAAGTAAATCGTCTAATTCGTCGTCTAATCGAAGAGTTTCGATCGGTGAAATAGTCGAGTAACTAATCGGCAACAACGTTTTTCGAAAACGATATCGAAGTAAGAATTTCACAGCTACGGATAAGAGATATAGGAGGAAGAAGTATTTTTTCTTTTCTTTTTTTATCGTGAAATACGATTGTTGTCTTCTTTAGAGGGTTGCTTGTCCAGGGCCAATCATGTCGGTTGTCTCGACACGAGCTTGTCTTAACCAATCCCTGAGATTTCGAGTTCTATCGGCCAAATTCGAAGAACTTTTTTCAACGGTGTTACCAACGCTCGTGGTGAACCCACTATTGGGACCATATTGAGCGATTATGTTTTGAGTTGTTGTCGTCGGTGGTGGTTGCGCCACGGTCAGTTGAGACAAGATATTCGATTGGATGTTAGGAGTGCCAAAGGTTCCTATAAAAATAGATAAAAGACGTTTGTCCTTCGTTCGCGTAAATATCTATCGTCATATTCTAATAAGGTCGTATATCGTTATATCGTGTAAACCTTGTATATTGGTCGTTGAAGCGGTAAGAGGATGAAGACGTAACCATCTTAAATAGGAATACATCAATGTAGGCGGTGGTGGTATATTACTATCTTGTCGTTTATTCAAGACACTCCAAATCTCACGTATCTCGGAGTTGAGATTCTCTAAATTGGCGATTATCTCCGTTGACTCTTGATAATGATCTGGCTTATCTGAACGAACGGGAGGAACTATGAGAGAGTTCGGATACGATTGAAAGCTTTTCTTTTTACCTAATCGACTTTACCTATAAAGGTATCAGTTCCAATATCCGTAGAACTGAAGCCGCTACTGGCGCTCGACATGTCGCTTAAGGTCAATTCGTCGTTCTTCGTCGATGTAACGTCATTCTCGTTCCTCTTAGCATTCGCTACCCTTTCCAAAGATTGTTCCAAATGTCTCAAATGAATGACTTTCTCGCCTAAAAGACTTCTTGTACGATGTAAGCTGACTTCCATGTCGGAGAGTTCACGTTCTTCCTACGACGAAACGGGATAAACTTGTCAATTACACATTATCTCTATTTCTATTCGAATCGTTACTTCGATATTTTCCCTTTACCTGGACCAGCTGTTCCAACGTGGCTCTGGCACTGCGTTGTTTCAAAGCTCTCTGTCTACCCTGAAAAGCATTCCTCTGTTGTTTCAACGCTTCTCTAGCCCTTCTTACCGAATCCCTTTCCACGTGTATCCGATGCCGAAAGAATTCTAACTCCGAGGAGGCATTCGCTGGTGCTAAAATTATCATAATTGCAATGTAATATCTCTTTTTAGTTTCATTATAACTTAGGTCAGCATGAGAGAGAGAGAGAGAGAGAGAGAGAGAGAGAGAGAGAGAGAGAGAGAGAGAGAGAGAGAGAGAGAGATAATAACAGTGCGTCGATCGAGGAATGAAATAAAAATAGATTGTGCAAGTACGATGGAAAGTTCAAAGTTCGATCTCGAGAGTCAATGAAAGGAATAGAAAATAATTAAAAATTTCAAATTTTTCTTATACTACAGTACAGACTTCCGAAAGGAGAGAGAGAGAGAGAGAGAGAGACGAAGGGACGTAAGTGGTTAACCAAAGTAAAGTGTATAGATTCCTAGGAGAAAAATTATATTGTATGTACTTTGTATAATTTATACAAAAAATGAAAAAAAAAAAATCGAAAATAAATAAAAATAAAAAGAAAAAAATTAATAAAATAATCGATTGACGGGAAGATACACAGCCAAGGAATAGGCCAGTAGATACAGTAATTTTCATTTTTTTGAATACTTTTTCGAACATAGCTTCATCGATCGTTATCTCAGATATGCAGTTTGATCTTGTTTCGACGGACGCTCGAGCGAGAATGTTTATATCAGACGCGGTTCTTCTATTCTAACGAGAATCTTTGAAATTTGTTGTTAATAAATTTCTTGAAAATGATTCACTTATCTTATTAAAGATCCATATAAAATGATAAATACGCGATTATTGCATCTTAAACGTACGTTTGGATCGATTTGAGAAAAAAAAGTATTCATAATAAAACATGAAAATCACTCGTTTCGCAAATATATACATAGGAGGGGAGTAATAAAAGCGCTTTAGAGACAAGGGAAAGGGATTTAGCGAATAAAGTTGTTTTGGAAGGACCGTCACCTTTATCCTGGAAAGGATATCGAAGCGTGTAGGCCGTTTCGTTGCTTGGCAATTGATCGCCAAGATGTTCCAGTTTCTCCAATTGTTTTCTAATATTTTCTACGGGATTATCAAGATTATTGTTGTTATTGTTGTTGCCTGTGGTATTGGGAGTAGCGTTTTGTTGTTTGCTATTGGAAATAGTTTTTCTTCCAAGGCTTTTACGTCTCCTCATTGTGTTCGCATTCGTTTCACTCGCTGTAGTAGTGTCGTCGGATTCAAATTTCGCGGCGTTCTTCGTAGAAGGCACGCTATTGGTGGAAACAACGCCTCGAAACCCCTGGCTGCTTTTGGCCGCGCTTTTCGAATCCTCGCTCTCGTTCAAATTCTGACTCTTCTCGTTCGTCGCTGCCCGGGCAGCTACTACTTCTGTCGGTTTAGCGTTTGCCACGGAATTCGTCGAGTGTGTGCTCCTCAGCGGGGTACTACGGGCACGATTTAAGGCCTATAGCCAGATATTAGGGCGAATCGCATGAATATGAGCGAAATACCCTTTCAATTCTCAACACCGACTCCGTTATAATCACGGTATTGAGAATCGTTAAGGTAATGTGATTATAATGATACTGAATGACAACATATGGATTATGACATGGATCGCGTTCATTTTTTCTTCCTTGGTATACGTTAGAAAAAAAAAAAGGAAAAAAAAAAAAAAAAAGAGAAAAAAATCGATCGAAATTTCGTTATCAATAATCTTTTCTTCAAAACGGACAATTACAAGTGGCTTTTCTTTCTTTCTTTCTTTCTTTTATTTTTCTTTTCTTTAAGAATCCAAAGAAAAAAATGGATGAAATTACTCACTTTTGATCGGACGAATCGGTCCTATCGGTTTTCGATCTCTCTGTTTCCGATGCCGTGGTGTATCCACCTCTGCTCTTATTCCTTCTCTCAACGGTTAGCCTTACATCGTTCTTCAATTTCATGTATTTCTCCTTCAAGGCCATATACTTGTCCTGCAATAGACGTTTCTCGCAGCGCATCTTCTCAAAGTCCATGCACTCTTGTTGAATGGCAAGTTCGGTCTGCTTTCTGGCTTCCTTTTCAACGTCTCGAGAAAAATCAGCACGGATTTCGTCTAATCGTTGTTTGTACATCTTACGAGCAAGACCCTCCTGAAATGGCAGGACACAATGATCCAGGTTCGATCGATCGATCGAGAACGTATCCATACAACAAGAAACGTGCTATCGTCAAACTCCTGTAGTCCTCCTGTGCTTCAAATCGATCGATTTCGATCGACTTGGATTCAACTTGGATCATTCGATCGATCTCTTTTGTTTTTTTTTTGCACCTAGTCGTATCATATTATTTGATATTTATGAATATGTACGATCGAAACGTGTTGTATGTCGATATGTTATAAATTATATGCATGTACCTAAGAAACGTTCGCATGATTCTCTCTCTCTCTCTCTCTCTCTCTCTCTCTCTCTCTCTCTCTCGCTGTATGAGCGTAATAAACGATCCATGAGATTAATAATGGAAAATTTTTTGCGATTATAACGTGACCCGGGTTGTTCTGGGTAGAAAGTAGAAACGTGTCACACACAGTATCAAGTCTCTGTGTTTTACGAACGAATCGTAACATTTTATTCTTTCTCAAATATAAACTCTTAACACATTAACACTATCATAATAGGGACGTCTCTATTCGACTGTATACTCTTCTTAAAACTATTAAACGTTTCATAATATATTATATTAAAAACAATTCATATATAGGACCTTTACTATAGTTTACATAAGCTAATAAAAGCTCTTTTGTTCCGAAAAATTGACAAACATTTATACCTCTCTTTGATTCGTCGATCGATCGATCTATGTTTAAAATCTAATATAAAAATTTCTTCTGTTTATCTTCGTGTATGTACATACATACATACATACATACATACATACATACATACATATATATATATATATATATATATATATATATATATAGTGTGTGTGTGTGTGCGTGTGCGTGTGCGTGTGTGTGTGCGTGTGCGTGCGCGCGCGCATGCATATATATATATATATACGTATGTATATATGTACGCATAATTTGTATATACTAATTTGTTAAGGCCTAGAATTTGAAAACATTCCCTCTTTTTCTATTCTAATTAAAATATTAAAATCCTCTTCGTCAATTACGTGTAGCAGGAAAGAAAGGAAGTGCGCTTTTGTTTTTTTATTCTTATTTTTTGTTTTGTTTTCAATAGTGTTTTAAAACAATAGACAGCATCGTCAGGTACTCACGTCGATTCTAAAGTCACGCAGGATCTCGGCAAGACACTTGTCGTGTTCCTCCGTAAGCTTTGTTATTTTCTCCCTCTGCTGCATTCTTAGTTCGGTTCTAACATCGTCAAACTCCTTATCCAGTTCCTTTTTCAATGACTCGATTCTTTCGCTCTGTTGCTTATTCAACTCAAACTCGTTCATCTTTGCTAGTTTTTCTTCACCGAGATCGCGTTCGTGCTCGTTCTCGAGCTTCTCCATTTCTTGATTTCTCAACTCGAGGAGTTCGCGTTTTCTTTCATTCAGTTCGGCCTTTAAACTGTTCAGTATTTCCAAACGTTCTTTCTCGTAACAAACTTCCAACTCCTCTCTAACCTTCTTCAAATTCTCCGCTCTCGATTCGTCCATCCCTGCTATCAATTTTTGGATCTCTTGTTCCTCCTGAAAAAAAAAGAAACGAGAAAAACAAAAGGGCGAAGAGAATTAATTAATTCGATCGTTGGTAATAAACAAGGCGACATATAGGACGCGCCGTCTTTACGCGGACAAATTTGCATCTAACGAAAATCGATCTAACGTTATAATACACGGTTTCGCATGAAAAAGCCGCGCGCGTTAACGCGGTCCCTCGATCTATATTAATTTTCTTGCGTGTATAAAAGAAAGAAAAAAAAAAAAAAAAAGAAAAAAATAATAATAATAAATTGTCGTCACCTTCTCGGCCATTTCTCGCTTAAATTCGATCAATTTCTCTTCGAAGTTACGCCTAAGGGCTTCCTTCTTGATCCTTAGGTCTTCTTCAAATTCCTTTCTAGCCTGTTCGAGCTTTTCGTCAAATTCTTTCTTCAAAGCTTCCATCTCTCTTTCATGTTCGACGGTTAAATTCGTTTTCGTATCCTCGAAGCTTCTCGAATGTTCGAGCTTCGATTTTCCAGAACGATAAGAGCTTTCGAGTTCTCGTTCGATCTTGGATAGATCGAAACTACCATTGGCACTATTTTTACGTAGCCTGACTGTAGTTTTCCAAGTTTTCTCAGGCGCGCTAGTCGAGTCCGTATTTCTCGTTATGCTCGACTCCGTCTCGCTTTTCGATATCACGTCGATATTTTTAATATTGTCGAATTTGCTGGCACCGTTCCGAACGTTCCGTTCGATTTCTTCGATTTTCATCGGCGACGACGCCTCGTTCGCACTCATCTGAGTACGATGTTCGCTTTCGGAAACGTTTCTAACGACGAATCTCTTTCCGACGATTTTGCTACTCTTTGGTAAAGGCTGCAGTTTGCTAAAAAGCGTACTCTTTCTCGCCTCGCTCTCCTCGACGTCAACTTTTTCCTCGTTCTCGTCGTCGTCGTCGTCGTCGTCGTCGTCGTTCCTTCGACGAGGAGGAGGAGGTGGAGGAGGAGGAGGAGGAGGAGGAGGAGGAGGAAGAGGAGGAGGGGTCGGCGGCGGCGTTTTCAAAGTTGACGTTTCCGATTGGACCTTCGTGGTAGAGGCAGGTGGATTCTCTTCCTCCGATCCGGAATCCCATTCGTCTTCCGATCCTGAATAAGTGAATTTTATGTCGACCTCTTTCTCGAGATCGAATCGCACGCTCTTCCGTTCCTCGTCCAGTGGTCTCTCGTCTGCTGACAAAATTCGAATGGGGGGGGGGGGGGAATTCGTTATAATCGTTATTAAAAGAATCTACGATAACGCTTTCGTTCGACGACGCGAAAGTGAACGAAAGGCCGAATGAAAGACAAAAAAAAGTAATGTGATCGATCATCGATCGTTGCTCACCGTCCTCCGATTGTTTCTCTCTCAAAATGGACTTGAGCGGATCCGGGACTGGGACTTCGGGGCCGACACGGAAATCTTCGAATCTAACGCTGTCTTGACTAGGCGTCGTATCTCTGCTACGATTGCTCTTAAGAAACATCGAACCGCCTCCGCTCAACGTCAATTCCTTTTGTTGGCCCAATTGACTCGGATGTTTCTCTTTGTCGAACTTCTCCGTCCTTTCGGACCTAGCCAGAGCACTGGCACTGAGTTTATCGATATCGATCATGTTCTCCTCCGAACTGAACTTGCTAGAAAGTTGTTCCCAATCTTTCTCGTGTCTTGGACTAAGCGATTCGGATCTTCTCAATACTTCCTTCAAATCTAATTCTTTCTTAGCCGTTGCGATCGGCGTCGTCTCCGTATGACTACTACCGGCCATACCAACGTTATCCAACAATTTCGGACACTCGTAAAAGTTTGGATCTTGGAACTTGAGATTCGTATAATCTCTGGCTGCTCGATCGGTCGACAAAGAAGATACAACGTCCGATTTGGTATCGCTCTCTCGTCGCGAACGAATTCTCTCTTCTTTCTTCCTTCCATCCTGACCTTTATCGATCTTTCGCAATGGTGCCAATTTCGTTGGGATCTTCGTTTTCAGAATCGTATTCTCTCGCGAAATAGTTCCCTCCTTGGGCAAAGTTGCCTCCTCGTGGGACTCCAAGTCTTTTGCGGTTGTCTTCGAGTCCTCCTCTAAAAAAGAAGAGAAGAGAAGAGGAAAGAAAAGAAAAAGAAAGAAATCATCGG